>JARFYF010000029.1:23823304-23838908 GCA_030265395.1 Rhina ancylostomus | reverse complement strand
TTTGGCTCATTGGCTCCTTTCTTCAGCACTGTTCCCACATCTCTTGATGTCCAGAAATCTACTGATGTGTACTTTGAACAAACACAATGACTACGCCTTCACAGACCTCCAATACAGAGTATTCCAAAAGTTCACTGCCATTTAAGTGAATAAATTTCTCTTCATCTCAGCCTATCCCTGGATCCTCAGCCAGTGGAAACATCTTCCATGCATCCCTGGAACCAGTCTTTGCTGAGCACTTTCTATGGCAAATATATCCTTTCTCAGGTAAGGATACACCACATGGTAACAGACTTACATTTGCCACCTTCTCGTGGAATAACAATATTGCAACAGTTTCACGAATTATGCACACAAGCCAGTACTCTTAAGATCCAATCCCATGAAGAAACTAACCATCAATGCAAACATGTCTTGAAGACTTTCAATATCACAAAAAGTCAATATTCCGCACCCCTTAAAAATAAATTCATTATTTTAAGTGTAGTTAGAACAAAAGGTAGAAAATGTCAAGAAAAATGGGTAGTACAGCGTCTAACACAAGAAGAAAATGAAAGATTTGTGAGAATAACAGTAACATTGTCTAATAAACTTCAAACTTTACTCTGAAGTTAGATCTGATGACCATTCCTTTGAGTGGAGGAAATATTTTACAAGTTTCTCATATTGGAATGAACAATGTTTCCCTTTCCTATTTTGCTGATCTAAGAAACCTTAAGAAGTTAATTTTCCAAAATTACAGAAGTAAAGGATTTTATTCAAATTACATGAGTTAATTGTATTACAATTCTTTTCAGAATTATTAAGAATTCTGATTAAAGATAGTGATCAATTTTAATAGTTATGGCACAGACACCAAATGACTTACAAAATTTTATGAGATGTGTGCTGAGAAATGAATACATCAGTCACCAATGTAGTATGGTAATAGGCAAAGTCTAATGGTTCACTTCCTCATGAGATACAGTCATGTTATGTCACATGGGCTTTCATCATAAACTAATCTCCATTTTGACTCTGACCTATGGAATACTAGTACACTTAATTCATTTTCCAGTTTACACAGGGGATAACAGATTTCCAGCACTTGACTAGCCAACTGAAGGATGCAGTCATTTTGGTTGATGAGAAAAAAATTGGGCTGAAAAATTTATAACACTATTATTCCATAATGGAGTATAGTACTTAGGTAAGTTGTGTATGATGAAACAATAGTTTGATCACCAACTAAACCATCTAGTATAACAGAAAGTGAAAGGTTAATCAAATTAATTAATTTTGCAGAGATGAGTTATTCATGTGGAGTTTGAAGATTGAGGTTGAAAACACAATAAAGGTACAGTGTAATGTTTATCTACTGATAATAGACTTAAAACATTTCATACTTAAATGAACATTTTCATAGTCTGCAAATTGAAAAACTTATTGCTGATTATAATTAAGATTTTTGCTACTCAACAAAATCAAAGCATTTTAGGCCATTAAGGGTTTATACCTTTAAAATGAACGGCAGTTAATTATATTTATTACAAAAACCTGTCTTTATATAATGCAAAACCCAACAATCCCAAGATGCTTCACAGAAAAGTCATCAGACAAAAACTGCAATGGTGAGCCAAAGGAAGAAGTATTAGGAGGGGAGACCAAAAACGATCCAGGAGGTGGATTTTGAGGAGGCTCTTAGAGGAAGAAAACAGAAGGGTATAAATTTAGCTGAAGGTGCGGCTACAAGTGATGGGAAGAGGAGAGGCCGATGCAAAAAATAAGATAAACAAAGGCAGATAGGCTTGTAACACTTGAAGATATTACAGAGAGAAGGGCGAGGCCACAGGGATCAAATAGAGATGAAAATCACAAATTGGAGGTATTGGACGATTAGGAGCCAGGTTATCAACCATAGGGACTATTAGGCAGTAATTTACCATGGATTAGAATTTTCCTAACAATATTTTAGTGAAATGAATATATCTAACATATTCCATGCATGTTGAAAGAGAGATACTAGAGGCAACATTATGAAAAATATTAAAAAGCTCTACGAAAATGAAGAATGCCAGAGTGATCAGTTAATGCAATTTTACACTTAAAAGTAGGAAGGCAGAAAAAAGCCAAGGTCCTTTGGACCAATCAACTTCATAATATTGGTAGAAAGGATGATGGAAACCTTATTCAAAGATGTTACAGAGAAGCATCAAAAACTGAAAGTCTAACAAAGTACAAGTCATCGCAAATTTCAAAAGGAAAGCCTGTGCCCGATCAACCTTTTTGAATTCATAAAAAACAAAAGGATTAAGTATGAGTGATATGGTTGATGTAAATTATTGGATTTCCTAATGATCTTTGATAAGATACCAACTAGTAGATGCTTGGCCTAAAACAGGACATACATATACAAAACAAAAACTGAAGGATGAGGTTAAGGATCATTGCTCAATCTGGCAAAAGATGGGCATTGTGAATCTGCAAGACAATGTGCTGGGAACTGTGCTGTTCACTGCTTACATAAACTATTGGGGCTCAGGGAATGGAAATGGAAATATACTAAAATATTTGAGTCAACTTAATACAGAGGAAGCCAGTCACAAAATATAGGAAGATGGTAATAAACTTGAAGAGCTGTGCAATTAATAAATCATCTTCAATACATATAAATATGAGGTGACATAATTTGTAGGAAGAATAACAAGACCATATAATTCAAAAGGGATCTGGTGATAAGGATACATAAAGCAAAAAAGTAGTGGCACAAGTTAATAACTTATGAAAGGGTCAAAACAATGCCAGTGGTACAACTGGGATTATAACTATCCAAAAGGATTTGACAAAACATTTTTTTCTTTAAAAAAAGAGCAAAATGAAGGGTGGTGTGATCAATGTCTTTAATGATTTGATAAATATTGGAAAGATGTTCCCAATTTTGGGGGCAACCAGAACCAGGGTCCATACACATTAGATACTCACCACTGAATCCAGTGAAGAATTTTGGAGAGAGAGATGTGAACATGGAACTCACCAGCACAAGTAATAATTGAGATAACTGATACAACTGCATTTGAGGGGAAGTTATCTAAACAAATGAATAGAAGGATAAAGGAATAGAAGAATTAATGCAGAAAGGTGGGAAGAAACTTTATAGATAGACAACCTCTGTAAACTTGTCAATCAGCAAACAATACAATTTGGCTGAAGAACATATGTCTATGCTGTGAAAGACTTACAATATCTGTACTTTTAACAGGTACTTTAAATTTGTCTTTTAGTAATGTTTATATTCTGCTTCAATTCTTTAAGCCAAATACAAGTCATCACTATATTTAATTTGCAGACAATGTCAATTTTCCAAAAAGAGATGCTAATATTTGGGATTCTCTACCCCAAAGTTATGTGGTAGTTAATTCATTGAATATATTTCAAACTGAAGTAGACAGATATTTGGTCTGTCTGGGAGTGGAGGGTTATGCAGAACAGGAGAGCAGAGCCAAGACCAAAAACATGATCATATCAGCTACTGAAGAGCAGGTTCCGGGGCGTACTCCTGCTGCCGCTATTTTTCAAGTTCTTATATTCTTATTCCAGTTTTTACATAGTGAAAACTTAATTGATATCTAGCTCATCACATTTTGTTTACTTTACAAATTACATATTGTTGATATTCTTGAACATGGAACTGTATAATTTTGCAAGGAAGAATATCAACTTGATTCTAGCAGAAAATAAATTTCACAGTTTCACAGATGATAATCATGAACTAGACAACTGAATAGAGGAAATGACTGCGTCAAACTGAAAATTTTCAGAACCCTGAAACAGTTTTATAAATTTCCAATAATGCTTAATTTGAGGAGGATTTTTTTTCTGTAATGCATGAAGTGTATGATAATTATTGTCACAATGTGCGCACACCAGCTGTTGCCATCTTGTGATTGCAGAGGCTTTCATCAGGTACCAGTTTTTTTTTGCAAGCTTCTTTCTATTAGGTTGATGTTTAATTCAGGAACCTGCTGTACTTTGTATTTTGTATTCATAACTATCATTTACTGTATTATCCAGGGTGCTACCATTCTGATGTTCTTATTAGACAGGGCTAAAAGGATTCATTAATAATAATCTAAATCCATCTGCCTATCCCTGCATTTGGAATAGTTATCATTCTCAGCTGGATTATTGTTTGGTTCTGTGGAACTGAAGAAGCTTTTAAGTATAGTTTTTTTGTTAAAGATTAAAATAGTTTAATCCATTATAAAATGTGATATTTATTTAATTTTCATCTAGAAAGATGCAAATTCCTAAGAACATCAGTATTACGATTTAATTTTTGGCTGAAACAAATATAGACAAAGCCCAACTACTGAATAATTTTCCCTCACACCAACACAATGTGGAACATAAAATCCTGCATAATTTCTTAACAGTGTCCAAGACGTCTTTCTGCACAAGAACAAGCCAAACAGTCCATTATCCTTTTTCCATCTCTGAAGGAACTATCCATTGTCTTTTCTTTATACTTCCACCAAAACCCTTGGCTATTTAAGCATTGATCTAACAACTTGCATGAAAAGTTAGTCTCACCTCTGTTCCTTTTCTGTTAATCTTCAATTTGCATCTTCTACTCAGGAACCCATGGACCAGCAACAAGCTTTTGTGTGCCTTAGAACTATGTACATTCTTGATCACTCTCAAAAAAGTATTCTTTTGCTGATACCTTTTGCTGATAGTTTGGAAGAATCCATTGGCAAGGTGATTCTCATGGCTCATCCCTTTCATTACTTCTGTAGCTATGAATCGTAATGCAGAAGTACAGAATGCGCTGGGTGTTGGATGCTGGTGTGCTGAGCTGAGGGGCAAGATAATTTCATATATGACCCCCTCAACTTTACACCAGTTTTACCTGGCTTATATAGTGCCTTATTGATTTGAATGGGGCTACCAATAGGAATGAAAAGTATACATGAAGGTAAATGGTTTGGTTTATTCCCTTTATTTTTGTTAATGTTAATGTTCCTCCTTAACATGAGATTAAATGGCTTTCAGAAGGTCATTGGGGTGGTCCACAAGCAAGGTCTTAGATTCCACCACCTAATATCTAGCTGCCAATCAAGGACCCCCCTCAACTCATGGAACAGCCAAGCAGCAAGGTCCTGGGGTCCATGGGGATGAGCGTAGGGGTGGACAAGCATGGGCATTTGCTGGATCAGGACCCATCCAGACCTTTAGTTTTAAATAATAGCACACTTAGTTTGTCTTTGCAAATTACCCCTTTGAGATTGATGTTATTCTAAAATGCAAGACAACACTGGGTTTGAGCATAACAGATTTTAGTTGGCTTTATTCAAGTACGTTTTGAAATTGACATTTGATTTTCTTTTGTTTGACTAAATACATGCTTATCTGCTAGGGCAAGACACTCATTCAATCAGTTGATAGGATATAAAGAATAAAAATTATTAATTCATCCCCATCTGATACTTGTGAAATCTGTGTGTTGTTTTCCACTCAAGGATTGGTTTGCTTGAAGCTGTGTAACTGAGGATCAGATGTACGATAGCAGTGTTAGCTACAGAACAGCTGATACTCATTTGTTTCCTATCATGCAGAGACATGGCATTTGAGTAAACAGGTTTATTAGCCAAATTATATAATACATGGTACCCATCCATTATTACATGTACCATTTCATCATTTTGATGTTACACTATGCATTTGTGTAAAAGCTAACATTATGTGCGTGTTAATGATTTTACATCACCAATTCCCAACTACCTCTACTTTCCCCATACCTTAGGGTGTTAATATCCACTTGGATTCAAATCAATTCCATTACAAGTAATGAAGCTTTTTATTATTTGTGCAAAACTTCATGGTTTAGGTGCACTTTGTACCCATGACTGTAAAGGAATAATAATGAAGGAAGCTACATTGTTTACTGCATTAAACACTTGTTCTCCTTATCACAATTTTATTTTGTTATTAGACTCCTAGGTTAAGTCACTACACTTTTCCCACAAAAAATTAAGCCCGACGTTCTGCAAATTGACATCCCCAATGCTATTATGGTAGATTAAAGGACTAGTTTAACTTTCAACCTATGTAATAAAAGGGTTCTCAGGATAAGAAAAATCCTGATGCTGACTGGTAATAAATTCATTTATAAATGCCTTGGGAAGTAAAAATATTCTTATCTGAAATAGGAAGAAGCATTTACTTTTGATGGGGAAGGAGAAGAGAGCATAAAGAATTTAGAGCATGTTTTTCCTATTGATTATGAGTTTAGCACTATTGATGGCTGAGCAGCTGAAACAACTCTAGGGTATTGCACACTTATATTTTACAGATGAAGGGGAGGGGAGCAATCCTTCTGAAATTCATGAATGTTTCTTTACATTCTGTTATAAGTTGCTTCCATCACGTTGGTGCTTTAATTTAAAAATAGTTTGAAAAAGTTACGTAATGCTACTTTTGCTTAAGTAAGAGTGAGGCATATACTGAAGTTTAGCAACTCTTTAGAATGCTGATACTGCTGGTAGCACATGGGGAGTTTTCACAGAAAAAAAATTTCTTGATTACTATGTGTTTTTATGTCCTACATGGTTATTGAGCCTTGTCTAATCCATCAGTTTATATCAGTTAGTATGTTTACATGCACCCGACAACTTTCACGTTGATACCTCTTTACTGTGTATTGGATTCACTTAAATGTCAGCTAAAAAGAGTAGTCATAAAATTACCACTTACTTCACAGATTCAAAGTTATTGTTGTATTTAATTGTCCATAAAATACATACTCTGAGTTAGCCAGCCTGTGTATCTCTAAGAAATCCCATGACATGTTAAATGTAGTATTTTGTGTGAAAACATTGAAGGCACCAATGGCAATAGTGCAGAGTTGTAAAGAGAGAGGATATGGATTTGGCTTCCTTGCCCTAGTTGCTCAGTTTCCAGTTAGCGTTTTATTTGGGTGGGGACATTGCAACATTAGTACACAATAAGTTTCCATTTTAAGAAAGGCAGAAGGAATGGTAGTACTAATGTCAGGTCACTATCATTCAAGGAATTGAGGTTAAGCGTGCAACTGTCCATACCCTAGAGTCTTCAGCCAGACTTGATGCATTTTTGATTAGAAATTAAGTATCCTCATAAGGAGGAAAGTTTACTTATAATAGAAGTGTTGCACTGGAGATTCTGTATGATTTTTGGCAATTCACTAATAAATGCAGTGGAAGTGCGATGGAATCGGGAGGGAGTGATAGAAAATAGTCGAGCTCAAAAATTTGCATAATTTTAAGTATAGGTGTGTTGCACTTACAAGTTACTCTGAGATTTTCACAAGCTCTTTATACTTTTACGTGTTCCTCTATCAGAAGTAGTCTCTATGCACACAAGTGGCCATGCTCCAGGAAGGAAAGAAGTTCCATCAAATTTTGCTCCTTTCTTGGTGTTTCGTAATGTACTCAGAATTTTGGCCATCTGTGGAGGTCACATTAACCCACTGTCACCAGCAGTCACTATTTGTGGGGGAGTTTGATTTTCATGCTGATGCTATACTACACTTCCTTTAAAATCAATTTAAATTCAGTTTTAATTGGTTCTAAAAGCAGCCAATTGATTTGTTCTTGGGAATAAGATTAGCAGTCCACAGAAACCTTCAAGTGGTCTTCGAGTTCAGTTGCAACAATTATTTCAACAAATTCTTAGTTTAGAGTTGTTTAAATTCAGTCACCAAGAGATCTCATTAACCATGTTCTAGTCAATAACTGTTTATAATCAATAATACTGCTTGATCGCTCTGATACATGGGAGATTCAGTGTACGTTAATCAAATTTGAATGGAACTTTGGGAACCCCACCTGACTGGAACTTTCTCCAGTGACCTCAGTTTATCAACTTCACTATGAGATGTCCCAATACATGGAACGCACTTTAACCCAAAAGCTCATTTGTCTGCTCTGATTATACTATAGAGAGTTATGTGTACCAACTGTGCTCAATTGGTAGTATTCTCATGAGTAAGAATCATTTGCAAGAGTGCTAAGATTTAAGAATTTAGTCTACACTGACCATTCAGTGCCCTACTGAAGAATGAAGCATTGGCCTAGGAGTTATCTTGCAGGTGACAATTTAATCAGAATCTGTTTTCTCAGTTCCAATTGAAGATCTTATGTTCCATACACTCTCTGACATATGAACGTACAAGCTACACATGTCCAAACTTCCTAAGAGCTACCCATCATGAACATTTAATCATGTAAGATGTTCATGTTTACATTTATTGCTCGTCCTCTTACATTAGTTGAAGGAATGGAAAAAAAAAGTTTAAGTACTAAATATTCTTATTTGCTGCTGTACTGATAGATGAAATAATTTTAAATAAACATCTCTAAAGAACTAAACAATAGATTTTAAATTGAAGTGGCTATTTCAAACAGCTCCCAGCCTCCCATCTGCTTCCCAAAAGGAGCCACAAATAGTGATCCCTCTGTCTTCTTCTGCCCCCTTCTTCAAGTAGTGACTGTAATCCTTTTCCAACCTTAGTCTGAAGAGAGAACAATCATCCTCTCTTGTTCCCAACTTTCAGACTGGTTCCAGAAACGTAACTCATTCCGGGGAGTCAGGGAGAAAAGAAGAATGGTTTTTTTTTCTTGGAATCAGCACCTCCCTCAATTAACATAACCAAACATAATATTAATTCTTTCATTTGCTGTTTGTGGGATCTTCCTTTGTGCAAGTCAGCCACATTTGTTTATATAATAAAAGTAGCTGCACTTCAAAAAATAAACTAATTCGATACACAGTGCTTTAGAATGCTCTATGGACATACAAAGCGTTATATAAATGCAAATTAGTTTATGTCTTAATTGACTGTGCACCAACATCATCACTAAGTCTCTTTCACTAGTGAATTTAAGGTTATTTCCTCCATGTGCCTTTGAATCAGCTCTGCCATGGGTTCTTTACTTTGAATAAATGACTGGCAGCCCAGACCACTCTGAGAATTATCACTTATCTGTGCATCACCAAGGCTTGCAGTTGCATTGTGATGATGCCAGTTTGTGTCCATTGTCATTTTCAGCAGGAGTTATATTATTTTCCCCATTCTCTGCTGTCCAGACTTGTCTGGTTGCCAGGCCTAAATACCAGAACTTCTAAAAGATAGAGTATTGATGCATGATAAGGCTTCCATTATTTTTTCGTTGCTTCTCAGTGGCAGAAATGGCTCATTGACAACTCAATGTAATTAAAATCTTTTCTGGGTTTATCAGTCAGTCCTCTCACCTGTTAGCAGCTAGAGCATGGAAGAGAAGCTGTACAAGATAAAGGCATTGGACTAGAAACTAATACACAGAATAAAATTTTTGAAGTGCCACGCGACAGAGTCTTACCTGAAAACCTGAACCTGTGTAGCATTCTTCAGGGAATTGTAGTGTGGCCCTTCAAGCATGTAGTGCATTCACACAATAAAGGCTTCTGGGTGTGCAGCACATCATCTTTTGACTGTTGTCATTGCTGTGACTTTGCTTTGTTGATGGTCTCAAGATCTGTAAGACAAATCATTTGTTCCTTAATAGTGAGGGGCCCTTACCACCACGTTCCCTATCCAGTGGTGCAAGGTCTCACAGACTGTCAGCACTATATGGTGTCTGTCCCCATCACTCATCTGCCACTCAAGGCAAAACTGCCTCAAGCTGCACCATTGGGTGAAGCTGCGATTTGCAGCTGAGAGGCCCCACTGCAGCAGCAGTTTGCGACTGTTGCTAAAGCAGACTTTATGCTTACCTGTAGAAAGCCAACCTTTGCAAATTCTAACACAGATAATGGATTGTACATTATGCATATTAAAATATCACTCTCTTTTGGCCTTGCACAGTAGAGTATGGGTGCCTTCCCAGTGCTCTTTTAAGCTCTACTGTTACATGCAACAGAACTTGTTATCCTTCCAGTCTTAATAGTTACAAATGGTCCATGTAGTAAGTTGCCAGTATGGCACATCTCATATTGAATGTTTCTACTACATTATTGAAAGTGGGGAGAAACAAGACTTGGGAGAGCAACAGGATTTACTTAGATACCTCTCTCCAAATTTACTAATATAATTTTATTAATACCAATTAATAGTCATCAGTATTCCATTTTTCATAGACCCTTCTCTTTGGTCAAATCAAAAATGTAAATATTTTTCTCCTACTTTACAACTCAGTTTCTCAAATCATACGTTCTATAAAGACACTTTGTGTTTCACTTGAGTCACCATAACAGGTGTATGAGATAACTGAAAGCACTTTATTGCTGGAACAAAGCAGTATTTTCTTTACACAAATGCAATAAAACACCAAGCACATGCAAGTAATGCTAGAACATAATTTATGATTACACACAAAATCAACTCAGTGAGGTCATCAATTAACCCTTCCCTGACAAATGCATCACAGTTCTGTTCACCACACGCCATCAGTCTGATGGTCTGTCTGTTGGCTATGGAATCATTAGCTTTGTCTACTACATGCTGTTTCTGCTCTTTGGAATGCATGTATGACATCTTAACCAAGTTGCTGTCTTATTAGAGTCATAGAGTCATAAAGCAATGCAGCATGGATACAGGCCCTTTGGCCCAACCAGTCCACGTCGACCATGTTGTCCACCCAGCTAGTCTCAATTTCCTGCATTTGGCTCATATCCCTCCAAGCTCAACCCTTACATGTACCTATCCAAGTGCTTCTTAAATGATACTGCTGTACCTGCCTCAACCACTTCCTCTGGCAGCTCATTCCATATATTCATCACCCTCTGTCTGAAATAGCTGCCCATCAGGTCCCTTTTAAATCTTTCCCCTCTCACCCTAAACCTATGCCCCCCTAGCTTTGGACTTCCCTGCCCTGGTGAAAAGACTGCTACCATCCACCTTAACCATGTCATTTTAAGGTATTCCTTGTGCTGTTCCTGTCATGGTCTTTTTGCATTCCTCACTGAACCACAATTAGTTTGGTACTACTGATAAAGTGAAGGATATGCCAGTCTATGTTGTTACATATTGTAGCAGAATATATTCCTGCTGCTGAGGATGGTCTCATGAATAGCCAGCCTTGAGCTACAGATCTGTTCTGAATCTATTCCATTCAGCACAGTTGAAATGTTACAGTGCATGATGCTGTGTGCCATCAGTGTGACTAGGAAGTAGCAAGCTATAGTCAGAGAGTGTACAGCATAGAACCGTTGATTTCATTAATACAAGAAAAAAGCAGTCTTCAAACTATTTATACATGTAACTTACAAACAATGATCAGTTTTGAAATTACAAGGACAACTGCATAATCAAATGACACTGTCTGCGAAGGGAGCAAACCAACGCCTTACCAAGGGAGTCATTCGAGATAGACTTTGGAAACTGGCATTCCCCTTTGCATTGGCCAAATGTACAGACAACAGGGCTATGTTGATTGGACATTTTGATTTCAATGTCTTCTGAGGTTTACAGAGCCTTACAAAATGCTGCTTAAATGGAGTTATGTAACCAGTTTAATCTCCCTCTCTGAGTATGTATTGACCTCTTCAGATTTTGTTTCAATTCATTATAATCATTGCATTACACTAAGTACAGTGGTTAGGATTAGCATCCTGTAATCTTAACCATAAGATGCTCATCATTGCTAATGGTATTAGTTAGACTTAAAAGCTAGAAATTGTCACTGGTATCCACAGCCCTCATGTTTGCGGTGATTTTCAAAGCTTATAAAAGTCTTCATACTTTTCACGTTTTTCTAAAGCATTCATCCTGAATGTAAAATTTTTGTGAATATAAATCTATCGGAAATTTATCTCAGATTGCTGCTAACGAATCCATTCCTTCTCCAGTAACTGCCTTTCCTTTTGAAATTCATATACTGCAAAAAAGTTATCCATTGATCATATAAAATATCTTATTACAGATGCAGAAATGGTGGATACAAGAAACTTTTGAAGAAATATTAAGAACAGATGATGAACTTTACTCAAATGCAAAGAGGGCCAAATCTATATATACTATAAATTGCTTTGCTTTGGCTGGCATGTAGATTTCTTTTATGTTGCAAAACTCCATCAACATAATTGGTTCCATATTTATACCAGTTTGTCAGAGATCGGGTGGATTGTGGTTAAAAGGTATGGTAACAAGTGATTAAATTACAGAATTAGTATTCATAGGTATAGACTATTGATGCAGAATCATATATGTGAACCCTATGGTGGTATCTAAGAAGTTTAACTAATTGGAGAAAGCTGGAATATTTAAAAAATATCAGTTATAGTAGTGATATATTTAATAGGTTGCTATAAAAGTCCATTGGGTTCACTGTTGCCCTTAGTAAAAGAGTATTCCTGGATGTCCCACTAAAATACTTGAACATAAAAGGAATACATTTCCTCTAGGATCCTTCCACTTGTCTTCAATAATATTAGTGGAATAACCAAGGAAACCAGAAAAGCAGGGTTCAATGGCTTCTGCCAATTTTACAGAAAATGTACGAGAATCCAGAGTTGGTTACACTCCAGACAAACAGCCTCATATAGTCATTCTCACAGAATCATACCTTACAGTCAACGTGACCAATTCAAGTTTCACGATCCTTAACTATCTTCTGTCCCACTGACTAAGCAGAACCAGTGGAGGTGTCATTATTGTTAAGAAGGACTGACTGTGGGATTCGTCAATGTTGATTGTGGATCCAATGAAGCTTGGTAATCAAGAGGAAGTTTAGTAACTCATATCATGTTGGTAAACCTCCTCTTGATTACCATCTACTGTCACTTCTCAGCAGCAAATCACTGCTCCTCCATGTTGAAGAACACATTGAAAAATAGCAAAGGCTATTATATGTACTTTGAATAGAAACTTTAATGTCCATCTCTAAGAATAACTCAGTGACAATATTTATAACCAAGTTGACTGAATACAGAAAGACTGGGCCAGTAGCAGATGGCAAGAGAACCTGAAGAAGGAATAACCCCAGATCTCATCCTCTACCTGTCCAAGGCAGTTTTGGTAAGGGTGACCACGTCAGTTTTTGTAGAATCCTATCTGTTGTGGTTGAAAGAGCCACTCAGAGCCCAGAAACAGGTTTTCATTCAGCAGAAGCAAATGTATGTGGGGAGACCAGTTGGAGAAATTGTCCAAAACTCAAAATACATCGAGTTATTATACCTTTTTGGAACAAAGATAGTTACAGGGGATCAAATGTAATTTCAATAGTCACAGTATTCTGGGTTTGAATAAATTGTTCCACAGGGTTATGCATTTACAGTGGGAGCACATCCAAAGTGACAAGACCAACTTTCAGTATTTAAACATCTTTGTTGAGAAAAGGTAGTTCATATTAATATTCCAAAAGCTTCTGAGGACAAATAAAAAACAGCCATCCTAAGCATTCTTCTTTTAGCACAGTATTGCAAGGGGTGGGAGAACTCCCTGGAACCACAAATGTCCAGATATTGATTAACAGAACAAATATAAATATGACCATGTTGGCAAATTAGGTGGCAAAATAGCCAATCTGGAACCTCTTCAGTTCTCACGTTGAGGTTGGAGACACAGGGCCCTCTTTAGCAATGTCGCAATGGTGCAAAATATCAACATGTCAAGTGCCACTTAAGATATGTTTATTCGCACATGTACATCAAAACACACAGTGAAATGAATCTTTTGCATAGAGTGTTCTGGGAGCAGCCTGCAAATGTCACCACGCTTCCGGCACAAATGTAGCATACCCACAATTTCCTAAACCATACGTCTTTGGAATGTGGGGGGAAACCTGAGAACCAGGAAGAAACCTACACAGACATGGGGAGAATGTACAAACTCCTTACAGATAGTGGCCAGAATTAAACCCGGGGGGCTGGCGCTGTGATAGAGTTACACTAACCGCTACGCGAGACCTTCTTCTGTTGGTTCTCAGTTCTGATGGATGTCAGATTTCCCTCTCAGTCTCGTCAAGGATGGGATTTTGATACAGGTCTGAAGTCTATTGGAAATCCTTTTTATAATTTTCATTTTATAATTGTCCAATTAATATGCATAAGATCACACAAAAATATTTTGTGTCTGTGTATGCTCATGGTGAAGAGTGATTTGTTTTATATTTCTGACTTGCTTTCAAGAAACAACTACTCTCTCTGTCCACAGCTTTAGCACTAGCCAGTATCAGCCTAGACATTCTCCATGTTACCACCCCTCTGTTGGCCCAGTATTCCCTCTAAAGTGTAAGTTACTAGAGCTTTCTACCTTGTAAAGTAGTGTAGAAGCAAGCCTTCACTGGATATGATATAATGAAGAATGGCTGAACAAATGAAAGACCATGCACCAAACTTTCTGGACATTGTTCTGGAGGTCTAGTGCATGATGTCATCATCTAATTCTTCACACCCAAATCAGAAACCCATCCTGCTGTAAATGGAAAGGAGAAAGTCTTGTTGTTAAGTGTCAAAAAGATGGGTCTACTTGCAAGGAAAATGTAACCTTTAGTAAACATTAGCAGTAATAAATGTGGATGGGGTGGAAATTAAACACATCAGATTATGGATAATCCCTGAACATAAACACAGGGGCTCCCATTAACTCACACCTATTCATTGCAATATGTTAAATGTATGCTGTTATCTGTTTTCTTTGAGTGCTGAGTGGAACTAACGCTCCCCATGCCATTTACTGCTTCCACATATTAGCCAGAGCTTGTTATCATACTGGCTAGAGATACCTCAAGTTTTCTTACAATATTTGAGGGGAGGTGCACTGATGTTGGAGAAAGTATATGAAGTCACCTGAAAACTGAATACTTTATGGTAACAGCTTGGTTCTCGGGCACACAATGGATGACAGGTGCCAGGTATTTAAATAGGGCTGGATAATCAAGGATCAGCCCAGGCACTAATTTATCATTGCTGGAGCATCAGCCAAGGCACTCTCACAGTGTTTCCATTTGCTGGCCCACTTACTCCCTCTGAAGTGATAGTTGGGATGTGGAAAGAGTGGTCAACTTCGTCAGCAGTCTGTGAGAGCTTCCATTCTGGCAATGGCCACTTCCATCAAAAGTCTGTGCTGCCTTGCTAACACAGACTGCTGCACCAAGCCCCTGGATATTGTATGAGCCTGTCATGACGAAATAACCACTTTTGGCCAGTAGCCAGCCCTTTGTGGGTTAAATCAAGATGGCACAGGGGTCTGCTACAAATTGAAGGATGATGATTGTTGGCATAATCATGAACATTCACATGATGTACATGACGTACTCTCAGAGAGTAGCATGTTAAAGGGGTGCAATCCCCGTAAAATGGTTGGGTTCACACAAGATGCACACAAGGGAATATAAGATAAGATATCTTTATTGGTCACATGTACTGTACATTGAAACACACAGTGAAATGCATCTTTTGCTAGAGTGTTCTGGGGACAGCGCTCAAGTGTCACCACTCTTCCAGCGCCAACATAGCGTGCTCACAACTTCCTAACCATATGTCTTTGGAATGTGGGAGGAAATTAGAGTACCCGGAAGAAACCCATGAAGTCATGGGGAGAATGTACAAACTCCATACAGGCAGCGGCTGGGATTGACCCTGGTCTCTGGCGCTGTAATAACGTTAG
>JARFYF010000029.1:23792736-23806145 GCA_030265395.1 Rhina ancylostomus | reverse complement strand
TGTTTGGAGTCCAAGAGTCGAATGAACGACTGGGGTGCGCTGCCCCTTTAATAAACACTGTTCCCGCGCTGACGTCATGCGACTTTCCCGCACGTGGGCTCCACTAACCCACAAAGAAGGAGTGCCCCGCGCTATCTTGTGTCAGGGCCTCCGACGATGTTCGCGATCGTGGGAGCCGGTTCGTGAAAGGTAAGTCGCCACAATATCAACATTTATTGAAGTAAAAATCTCAGCTCGCACAAGTACAGAGAATCTACAAAAAGCATTAACAATTTATTTAGCTCCAAGAGATTCCCTTACTTGTTTGTAATGTCTTTCAAAAAACAGAAACCTCTTGCAAGATGTTCATTTCTTAGAAACGTTGGAAACATTTCACAAAGTTTCATTCTCCCTTCACCTTTACTGACATTTCTCCAAACCAATGTAAACACCAGTCACTGGAAGAGAAAGAGGTATGGAACATCCATTCCATCTCAACTTCTAACAAGTGTAAATAGTCTGTAAATTGGAAACTTAGTAGCACTGCCCTAAGCAATCAAATTCTTATTCCATCATATTTTTCAAATATCTTCTATCCTTCTGTTATCAGTCTCTTGAATGGACCTTTCATATGATAAAAATAAATTCTTGATCTCCCATTCTATCTTGTCTTAGCCCTTGCACTTTATTCATTTACTTGCATTGCACTCTCTCTCTCTCTGTGCCTGCAACGCTATATTCTGCATTCTGTTTTCTTTTTAGTACCCTGAGGTACTAATGTATGGCATGATCTGCCTTGATGGCACACACAGTTTGTCATATGTACCAAGATACAGTGAAAATAATAAACCAATTACTGTAAGTGTATAATAGTCTCTAATACATTTTCAAACTTCCACTTTTCGTGTGAATTTGAAAGAAATGAAGCACAAAACAGAAATTTAGTTGGTTTTCACAATAAATCTGAATGGTGCAAGAACAAAGCACAAAGCTACCATGCAGTTTTGGGAAGGTTGAAGAAAGGCCAATCATAGACATTGAGTAATAGTAACAGTTCAGCAGGCTGTTTGACCAGAAGGACACCTCCGACGTCCAAAGACCAACTAGTGATCAATGTAAATGGAATGACGTAGAATTCATTTGGGATCATGGCAACTCCTGAAATCGTGAATATGGGATCGTGTGATTAGAATATCGTTGGTCCTCTGTCATGAACTTGATAATCTGATACTTAAGCCAAAGTTTTTCAAGTTTCACAGGACACTGCTGGTTTGATTGCTTGTCAGCCAAACAGACAATTGTGGAAGGCTGAGCCGTGCTGATGGCTTGGATTCTGACGAGTTGGCACTCAGTAATTAAACAGGTATGGTTATTCTGGCTGGACAGGTTGCAGAAAGCCAACATGTAGTCAAGATTGATGTGATAGGCAGACAGCTGCCAAAAGTGGCAGACAAATGTGGTAGGCTTTATGCTTTCACTTGATTAACCTCCAGCTCTACCCTTGCAAACACCAAGCAACAAAATAAAATCAGAGTCAAAATGTTTATTTTAAACTTCATAAAATACCTTCCACATGCATGGATACTTAACCAATATCTTTGGGACAGACACATGTTTTGTTTTAATATTTAGAACAATTTAAATCAACAGAACATTAGTATGTGTACCACAGCATTTAATATATGTATTGAGACATTTATGTTGTTACTTATGGGCTTCCATTCATTTCATAGTCGTCTAACTTTTTTGGAAAAGAAAAAAAAATTGTTGCCCAAAAATTCCCAGGCACCCTGTGTGTGTGCCATAAGGCTGGCAATGGCCCACTAATGACCATTTCAGTCATGGGCCCACCACTGTAAACCTGTGCTCAAAACTCAGGCACAGCTGAAATGGGTACCACACATTGGACAACCTTGAACCATGCCCAGGTACAGGGGAGGGTGTCAGGGAGAAGACAGGGGTCAAGTCAGGTTGGTCACTGAGTACACACAGGGAGTCAGCAGATTGATGAAGCAGATAAGGGTACTGGCCTTAAGATAATGGTGGGCTTCTACTGATCAACATAGTCAGGAGTAATATTAGTGGGTGGAGGGTGGTTAGGGTGTGGGTCAATGGGGATGGAGATTTGTTTGTGTAGGGGAGATCAGTGCTATGGTTCAGTAAGAGAGCAGAAGTTAGTGGGTGGGGTTGATGGCTCCAAGGACAAAAAATAAATAAGGGTCCAAGTCTGGTGCTATTCTACGAAAACCTGGCTGTCCCAAAAATGGTTGCTCCTAGGATAATGTGGCCTAATTTTCCTCAATGCTCTGAAAGGAACGTAGAACAGGGAGCAAAGATCAAAAAGCTGCAATGCTGCAAATCTGAAATAAAATCAAAATGCTGGAAACACTCAGCGGCTCAGGTGGAAAGGCAAAACAGAGTTAATTTTTGAGGTCAAAGATCCTACCTCAGAACTGACAGAGTCTTAGACCTGAAATTTTAAGCATGTTTTACGTCACACAGGTAATGATAAAATTTAATGGGCAGCTGATGCACAAGTCATAACCTGCAAAAAGGATGCACATCAGGGCTGGAATAATTGGCCTCAAACAACTGCAAACATTTTCCAATATAACCTTTGCTGCCCATGGACTTCAGTTTTAACAAGGCCCTTTAATGCCACACTTGATCAAATGCTGTGCTGATGTCAAGAACAGTTACTCTCACCTAACCTCTAGAATTCAGCTATTTGGTTCATGTTTGGCTTTTTGAAGTCTGACCTCTGATACTTTCCCTAGATCAGCTCCATTCTGCAAGCCTAAATATTGGATGTGATCTGGACCACATCTGATGCCTAGTTAGCACTGAGGCCATAGCAGCTGAGAATAATGCATATAACATCATATTTATCAGACTGTCATTCGGAGATGCATTGAGGAGGCTGTCAGGCTTGTAAAAACCCAATAATTCAGCAATGAGAAATCATTCATATGACTCCAAATTTCAAGACACTGCACAAATTGACCATTGCAAAGTAAACAAGGCTCGACTGATGAACAAGTTTCCACACAATCTTCCCTGGGAGTGTGGAGATGGACCTCATCATGCTCCTTGTCCCTTCCTGCAGTAGGTGAGCTGGGCCTGATGGAACACTAGCCATCTCACTTTGCATCATGTCATCCTCATTGTGCTCGTCATCCAAGACAGTACAGATGTAGAAACACAGCCTTTAAAAAGCCCCACACCAGATTTCCTGTGCCAGCCAACTAGTGCCATGTTTCTCTCCATGTCACATGTATCCCTCTAACCTAACCTGTTCATCTGTGGTGCTGTGGAATGTCTGGCGTAACGACGACATCATCATCAGCTCCTTCCTCTTCTCAATCCTTCTGCTTCTGCACAATGTCCTGTGTTCTGGAAAGGGGAGAGCATAGGGCCTTTCCTGATACCCTGAACAGACAAACAGGTGATAGTTGCACTTGTAAGCCATGCCATAAAGCATTTTTTCTGGTGCAGCAATGGCACTGAGGGCGTCTTCAGTTGATCAAATCAAAGAGGGTTCATTGATCACAATGAAACATTGTTGGTAAGCTGAACCTGGCAGATTCCATACAGCCTTTGTTCATGATCAACTTTACAATTCTTTGAGGGAGACCAGATATGGCACTAGTGCTAAACACAAATATATTTGAGCACACCAAAAATAGGCAAAATCAAGTTTTTAAGACACAAGTTTCCTAACTGAGTGATGCTATGTTCCAGTTGCATTTGGATTACATTTCCATAGCAAATGACTTTGCCGATTTATTTGAAAGGAGTTGCTCAGCACATTTCCAGACTGAACTGTGCTGTGTGAAGAGCAAACAGTTTGCTGGGCCACACACAAGAGCAAGTCTGTATAATTACAATAAAAATATGACCCCCATCAGCTCTGCCTCTACCTTGGTTTTCAATTTACAGAATCCACTCCAATAATAGAGAAATTTAAAGAACAGATTTAAACACAATTCAGAGCATGCTACTTAATATA
Source organism: Rhina ancylostomus (assembly GCA_030265395.1). Classification (NCBI taxonomy): domain Eukaryota; kingdom Metazoa; phylum Chordata; class Chondrichthyes; order Rhinopristiformes; family Rhinidae; genus Rhina; species Rhina ancylostomus. The sequence goes on along the minus strand of JARFYF010000029.1, from coordinate 23,802,157 downwards.
ATGCGGCCTGTAAAACTAAGTAATTTTTCCAGTAGGTCCAAAGCTGTTATCCTCCCGCAGCTTTGTTTTTGTAAGTATCTTTAATTTTAATGTGCATGCAAGACGTCAAAGTATTAGAAGATGATCCCTTTATTTGTAAGCAAAATGTTCAGCTGCTGTTTGGTAAAATGTGTAGTAACTGATTCAGTATGTCCTGGTGTGAGGTAAATTGCCCCATCTCTCTGTAGGAGACAGATAATTTTGTTCCTAATTTCCTACTCCACAGAAATAAAGAAAGATTTGTTTGAAGTAATATTTTTAATCAAGTCAAGTTTTGAGCAGAAAATCTAACATGTTAGCTGATAGCATTAAGAAGATCTTAATCATTTGAGGTATACCATATTTCTTTTCAATTTATCTGAGTTATTTAACATTTATTGAGTGATCATTTCCCTGAGGTTTTTTATTGTTAGAATTGCAGTTTATTGGCAATGTTTTTTCCCTGGCAGATGGTGAATATTCAGTCAGATGTAAATCCTGTCTTGATAAATGGTCTATATATGTATTTATCCCAGATTCCCTACATTCTCAGATGAATTTAAAAAGGTTAATCTTCCAAGAGATTAGACATCCCATAAAATTTCCTCTGCTCATTAGTCTGTGGTTGAGTGAAACACAGGAACCTAATTGGCTATCTAGTGGTCCCTAATTACCATTAAGGATCATCTCATCAAAATTAACCTTTTTAAAAACATTTAGATATTAAAGTGATTTAGCTTAAACTAACTACTAATAATATTGCTATAAGTAGTAATTATAATTTAATAATCTCAAAATTACAATTGTAAGAAAAAATAATATTTAGATCAAATTCAACAATTACATACAGTTCACTAAGAAGCTTAAAAAACTTACAAAACAAAATATTGTGGATAATGGAAAACTGAAATAGAACAGCTAGATATACACTGGCAGGCAACATCTGCAGGAGGAGAAACTGTTAACATCTCAAGTCAATGACCTTTCATCAAACAGACCCGAGAAGCAAAAATCAAGAAAACTGCAGATGCTAGAAATCTGAAACAAAAACAGAAAATGCTTCTTTGTCCTAAAACATTAGAAGTTTCTCTTTCCACAGATGTTGCCTGACCTGCTGAATGTTTCCAACATTTTCTGTTCTTGTTTCAGACCTGAGAAATATTAACACTGTTTTTGTCTCCACACATTGATGCCTGAGCTGCTGGTATTTCAGCATTCTCAGTTTTATTTCAGATCTAACCAAACTTTGCCGTCAAATCATCGACTAGCAAACTAAAGCACAAAACTGGTTCTAGTACAAATTACATCACCAAATTACTAATGATAGTGGTGATTTCTCCCTCCCACCTCCCTCTAGTGCAGCTAGAGACCTTTTGTAATTAACTCAGACCCATATACCAGAAAACAGCTTACAGAAGAACGACAACTATTAATGTGTTAAGACATACATCTAGTCCAACACTGGCTTCTTCATGGAGGTTGCCTGTGGAATAAAAAAGTTTGTTCAAAATATGTTCAATTAGTGCAATTAAAATTCAAATTATGCATATTTAATAACTGATATGGTTCATATTTCACTTTTAAAGAATATTTCTTCATTTAACCTGTGGAATAAAACCCTGTTGTACAGGTTTTCAACCATGTTGGATTCCTGATAAGGTCAAATTTAGTTTCTGATCTGGAAGGATCATGTTATCTGGTAGGCTATTTCTAAAGAATATTAGAAAAATCTTGTCTGATAAAACTTGCTAAGTATGGAAAAGAATTCTATTTCCTCAATACAAACATGCAACGATGTAACAGGCAAGTGCATTAAGAAAAGTTCCAGATATGCAAAGTTAAAATTAGCAAGGGAAATGGTTCAATTCTTGTTATGGATTGTAGCTTTCAACCAGTGGAGAGGAACTGGATGTTCCCCCTTAAATGCAACTGTGCAATTTGCTTCCGCAACTCCTTCTGATCGTGATTTCAGATTCTCACTACACACTGGATAATGAGGATTCTCCCAAATTCCCTATTAAATTTATTAGTCACTACACTTTAGGCCCTTTGTTTTGATCTTATCTATAGTAATAAACATCTTTACTGTGTCTATCGTAGCAAATCATTCTACAATCTTAATTATTTCTATGAGATTATCCCCGAATCTCTTTGAAAACAAGGACCCTAGCAGGTTCAATTTTTCCCTTCATGTGTAATCCCTCAGTCTGAGTATTGGAAATCTCTTATGCATTGTTTTGTTTTAAAACAGAGACTTTGAACTCTGTAGTCACCAAGTGAGAATGAAACAAAAGATCCTACTTTTGATTCCTCTTGCTACCTGGAACACAACATACTCAAGTGCAAGGATGTCACAGACAATTACATTAAGAAACACTCCAGGGCAGTTAAGAAACAGCATAGGAAACACTTCAATTCTTGTTGTGCATTACAAGCTATCAAATAGCAGAGATGAGGTAGAAGGGACAGTCTGCAGCAAGTTTTGGGGAAGGATGACATGCTTTTTAAAAAAGAAACTTTTTCCATATTTGATGATTTTAATATCCTTGGGTAAACCCAGATAAAGGTATTGCAAGTGGTCAGGATGGTATTGGACTTAGAAGTTAACCAGCAGGTGGTGGTGTTCCCCATGCATCTGTTGCCCTTGTCCTTCCTGGTCATTGGATTGGAGGTGCTGTCAAAGTATCACAGGTAACTGTACTGCATTTTGTGGGTAGTACACACTGCAGCCACTAAGCATTGGAATGTTTAGAATGGTCAACTGGGTACAAATGATGTGGGCTGCTTTATTTGGACTACGTTGAGCTTTTGAGAATTGTTGGTGCTGTACTCATCCAAGCAGGTGGTGAGTATTCCACCACTGTCCTGACTTGTGCCTTGTAGATGGTGGAAAGGCTTTTGAGTGTCAGGAGGTGAATCATTCACCACAAGATAGTCTACCTCTGACCTGGCAGGTCCAGTTGAGTTTCTGGTCAATGACGACTCCCAAGATATTCACGGTGAGGCACTTAGTGATGGTAACCCCATTGAACAGCAAGGGTAGGTAATTAGATTCTCTTAGTAGAGATGGACATTGTATGTGTTGGACACCGTTACTTGTCTCGCCATTCAATATGATCATGGCTGATGTATGCTGGCCTTAACTCCTCTCTTGTGCCAGTTCCCCATAACCCTCAGTTCCTTCATCATTAAATCATTTGAATATTTATCCATCTCTACCTTAAACATATCTAATGATCTGTCCTCCACCACCCTTCAAGGGCAGAGAATTCCAGAGATAGGCCACCTTGGAGAGAAGAAATTTCTACACACCCGTTTTAAATAGCCTACCCTTTATTTTGCAACCATCCCCTTGTTCATGACTTTCCTACTAGTTTTGGATTGCCTCTAATGGTACCATATCCTTCTTTTTTTTTTAAGTATGCAAACCAAAACTGTGCATAGTATTCCAGGTATGCCCTCATCAACACCCTGTACAACTGTAACAAAACCTCCCTATTCGAACCCTTTCCCAATTAAGTCCAACATGCCATTTGCCTTCTTAATTACTTGTTGGACCTGCCTGTTAACTTCTTGTGATTCATGTACTCGAAGACATAGATCCCTCGGAACTTCACTGATTTGCAGACTTTCTCCATTTAGATCGATGGATTCCAACAACAACAGGTTGCCTCTAATACATGCAAGAGCAAATAATCACATGCAGCTGTGAAATCTAGTTCCTTGTCTAATTAGGAATTTAATTTTTTTTTGAATTGAATAAAAGATGTAGTTAAGTGTTTTATGAATAATACAAGCCATGTATGGTTGTGGTGCACAGGAAGGACTGGGGAGGGTATATTAATGGAGAAGGGGAAATTAACTCCACCTGTGAGAAACTTTAATCTGCATTTTTCATAGAATGATAAAGTGGTGTGATTTTCTTGCAATATTTTACTATTGACGATATAAAGGTATAAATAATGTCTTAATGGTAGATAGTTGAACTCCACACAATTTGAATATGGGGTTCGAGAGTGAAAAATGAGATACAGGAGTAATTTTTTCATTTGGTGTTTGAAAGTTCCATAGACACTGGAGAATGTCACTACCACCACCCCCCTCAACCACCCCCCCACAATTTATACTTGCAAATATATGGAAATCACAAACTATAATACATTTACTTTGAAAAGGAATGCATAACTTTTAAAATGCTAAATATTTTAAAAGCAATGATGTGATGTTGCCTGGATCAAAATCCCAGAATGCAGAGTTGCCAGGACTGACAAGGACTTAAAAATAACTTTAAGCAAGTTACGTTGTCAAACATATGAAAATCTCAGTTGTAATTCCCTGCATTTTTTAAATAAAGATACTGTTATTAGTTTATTGTTATTTGCAGCAATCTGAACAGAAATGAGACTATTAAGTCTTCACATTAAAAACATTAATATTGGTTAAGTGAAAACATGTCAAATGGCCCTCCAAAGTGATTCAGATGCCTAATTTGGCCATACCCACAAAAAAGTTATGTACCACTGCTCCTGACATTAAAAGTCATGAATAAAGAATTGCCACACAGGGCAAGAAAGGCTCAAGGGGAAACAGAGTGGTGGCTGTCGTTCAGCAAGTTAATTCAAAAATAGTTCAACATTGCAAGGAGTTGATAGTTCAAAAGATAAGGTATTTATTAGTCACATGTACATCAAAACACACAGTGAAATGCATCTTTTGTGGAGAGTGTTCTGGCGGCAGCCTGCAAGTGTCGCCATGCTTCCAGCGCCAACATAGCACACCCACAACTTCCTAACCCGTACGTTTTTGGAATGTGGAAGGAAACCCAAGCACCCGGAAGAAACCAATACAGACACGGGAGAACCTTGCAGACAGTGGCGGGAATTGAATGTACAGTTCAATCATCAGTTCAGACCAATGACAGCTGTTCTTGTGGTAAAGGTTAAAATCAACCAACATCTGGACATTTGCTTTAATTTAAAATCTGTTCTTTGCAAAATGAGCAACATTGGTAATAACTTTCACCTGTTCTGTCTTTGAATGGTGATTATTCAAGGAAATGCAAGTACTGCTCTCCTATTTCAAAGGCACAGTGTAGACTGGAGTCTAGTCCTGCTGCTCTTTCCTGAAGAATATTAGTTAATCAGTTGTTTTGTGTAATGCTGGACAAACAAGTTGCTGCACTTATTGGCTTCAGTTTCACTACTTTGGTGGGATTTCAAATCAGAACCTTTGGTTTGCCAGTCTAAAAAGTAACTTAAAAAGACTCTGCACCTATTGCCACAATTACAATGAGAGGATCTTGTGTAGAAATAAATTACTGTGTTAAGAAACATACAATTTCCAATAGCTGCAAAAATAGTGCGGCATTGAATTTTGTGATTTTGATATTCACCTAGACTGAACAGTTTTTGAGTTTACACGATTCAGTCTTGACTCTGGATTACAACGACGACAGGAAAAAAATTTGACTTTGGTTGCCAGCAACAACCATATGCAGGAGGGTCAGCCACCAACGAGAGTTTAGCTCTAAATCTTGCTAGCAGGACTCAGTGCTGACTGGGTCAGGTAGCACATTTAAAACAATTTAGCCATAGCTTTAAACACCAATTATACTTCTTTCCTATTAATCTCCTCTTCTAAGGAGGAGACATCTACCATATTACCATTTCAGCTCGCAACACAGCTTCAGAAGCATTTACATGCAAAGTAGAATCGCTTTGGAGATATCAGCCAAAGTGTGCAAAGGGAGTTTGTTCAAATCCTATAATTTTTGGCATGCTCTCGCAGAATTCTCTCAGGGAGCTCTTGATCCTGCACTTCTCAATAGAAAGATCACAACCTCTATTAGCTCTATTGATTCAGTCACTTATCATACCACTAAATAATGCTGTAGCAAACCAAACAAGCACACATCCTCCTGCCAGGTAGGGTCAAACTGCATTTTGTATGCAAAACACAGGGCTGTTGCTAGGTTCCTATAAATAAAGCTGCAAGCCCTACTCCACAGTCTGATGAACAAGTGGACAGCAAGCAACAGTGGTACATTTTAATGAGGATTTTTCTTATTTGCTTCTGTTTGTTTCAATTTTACTAAAACATTGTGTTAATTATTTCACTAGGGGAATTACAAAGAGGAGTTACTAAATCAAGCAGAGGCAGGGAACTACATTAATGTTGAAATTGATACAATTTTGCAATAGATACAATTTTGCAATAGACATTACAATCCAGTATCTGTAGTGGTGGCAATTACAAATCTGAATAAAATAGAGTTTAAGCAGAGTGGTGATTTATGGAATTATTACCTGCTCAAGGGCTATAGGATGTTACCAATAGTATTAAGTGCAATATGGACAATAATTACATCAATTATTCCAAATATTTTGCTATCTTAGAAATGTTTCTTCCAAACTCCTGTGCTTGCTAACCCTACATTAGTTCTCAATTAAGCAACACATTGATCTTAAAACTGTTACCTTTGTTTTCAGATCTCTCCATGGACTCACTCCTCCCTGGAGTTGTAATTTCTAAACAGAAATTAAAACTGTTCCTAAAACAGTTCCAAAATCTTTGCTCCTCCAATTCTATCCTCTTCTGAATACCCAAATTTAATGAGAGAATGCGGATAATGCTTAATACATATGAGGAGAATTAATGGATGGAATTTGCCACTCTATAGATCCATAGAGTACTGTTAGCTAACTGAAATATGCCCAACAATTTGCAGGCTTCTGCACCTGCACACTGCCAGAAAAACTTGCAAGCATTATTTACATGCACCCGAATTCTTATTCTGCTTCTGGATTTACCAATGAGCCCAGGGGAATTCCTCAACTGAGTCAAGTCACATCTGATCCTAGCTACTACTGCAATGTTTGAATAGTCATTAATTTTCATTTAAAAGCTGGATTTCAATAAGTTTATTTTTCTTTATTTCAATAAATATCTGCATTTTTCACTATTTAACAAGTTCATCCTTTTTAATTTTTTTTTTAAACTTCTAATTTTTTTAAAAAAGCATTTTAATTTTTAATTTTTTTGCCCTCAACAATTTCCAAATGTTTATGAGCATCAGAGATGGTTTGGAAGCAGTGAAGAAGTCTACATGACCAGACATGACCTTAATGTCTAGCAGAGCAGGCACGGGAGTGGGGAAGAAGCTGAATGGCTATACTTGCTATTTCTTAAGGCTAAATCAGGACTAGTGCTCGGTCATGCTGAGCTGAGCAGCCAAAGGAACACTGCAACTTCCACTCAACACTGTGCCAGTCACAGACTTGGATGGAAATGGTAAGTGAAGGAATGTGGCTTGTTTTGTTGTATTTTACTGAATGTGAACATTTAATTAATTTAATTGGGGGAGGCATTAGGCAAGAACTTGGGAACATAAACTGGGAACAGATGTTCTCTGGTAAATGCACCGCAGAAATGTAGAGGTTGTTTAGGGACCACTTGTGTGGGATTCCAGATAGGTGTGTTCCACTGAGACAAGGGAAGGACAGTAGGGAAGGAACCATGGTTAACAAGAGAGGTGGAAGGTTTAGTCAGGATGAAGAAGGAAATATATTTAAAGTTTAGGGAGCAAAAATCAAATAGGGCTCGAGAGTTATAAGATAGCCAGGAAGGTGCTCAAGAGGGGACTTAGGAGAGCTGGAAGAGGACATAAGGCGGCTTTGGCAAGTAGGGTCAAGGAAAACCCTATGGCATTCTACAAGTATGTGAGGAACAAGAGGACGACTAGGGTGAGGGTAGGACTGCTCAGGGATAAGGGGGGAAAAATGTGTCTGGAGGCGAAGGAGGTAAGGGAGCTCCTAAATGAGTATTTTGCTTTGGTGTTCACCAGTGAGCTGAATGTGAGGTTAGCATAGAACAGGCAAATGTGTTGGAGCATGTCAAGGTTAAGAAAGAAGCAGTGTTGGAGCTATTAAAAAAAGCATTAGGATAGATAAGCCCCGGGGGTCAGACAGGATATACTACTATGAGATACACAGGTTACTATGGGAAGAGAGGGAAGAGATTGCTGGAGTATTAACGATGATCTTTGAGTCCTCCCTAGCCACAGGAGTGGTACTGGAGGATTGGAGAATGACAAATATTGTTCAAGAAAGGTAAAAGAGATAATCCCAGGAATTATAGACAAGTGAGTCTTACGTCAGTAGTGGGCAAACTATCGGAGAGGATTCTTAAGGACAGGATTTATAAGCATTTGGAGAAGCATAGTCTCATTAGGGATAATCAACATGGCTCTGTGAAGGGCAGGTTGTGCCTCACAAGCTTAATAGTTTTTTGAGGAAGTGACAAGACAAATTGATGAAGGTAGTGTGGTGGATGTGGTATATATGGATTTTAGCAAGGCATTTGATAAGGTTCCCCATGGTAGGCTCATTCAGGAAGTCATGGGGTATGGGATCCATGGAAAATTGGCTGTATGGATTCAAAAGTGGCTTGCCCACAGAAGGCAGAGGGTGGCTGCAGAAGGGGAGTATTCGACTTGGAGGTCGGTGACCAGTGGGGTTCTGCAAGGATCTGTTCTGGGACACCTGCTCTGTGATTTTTATGAATGATTTGGATGAGGAAGTGGAAGGATGAGTTGGTAAGTTTGCAGGTGACACGAAGGTTGATGGTGTAGTAGATAGTAAAGAAGGTTGATGTAGGTTGCAACAGGATTTAGACAGAATGCAGAGCTGGGCAGAAAAGAGGTAGATGGAGTTCAAACTGGAGAAGTGTGAAAGATTCTTAGCAGTGTGGAGGAAGACAGAGATCTTGGGATCCAAGTATATAGATCCCTCAAAGTTGCTGCACAAGTGGATAGGGCAGTTAAGAAGACGTATGGTGCGCTGGTCTTCATTAGCCAGGGAATTGAGTTCAAGGGCGGAGAGGTAATGTTGCAGTTCTATAAGACTCTGCTTAGTCCACACTTGGAATATCGTGTTCAGTTCTGGTCACTACATTATAGGAAGGACATGGAAGCTTTGGAGAGGGTGCAGAGATTTACAAGGATGCTACCTGGGTTGGAGAGCGTCTTATGAGGAGAGGTTGAGTGAGCTAGGGCTTTTCTCTTTGGAGTGACAGAGGATGAGAGGAGACTTGATAGAGGTGTATAAGATTATGAGAGATATAGACAGAGTGGACAGCCAGCATCTTTTCCCCAGGCCAGTAATGAGCAATATAAGAGAAGGTATCTTTACTAGTCATATGTACGTCGAAACACACAGTGAAATGCATCTTTTGCATAGAATGTTCTGGGGGGCAGCCCACAAGCGTCGTCATGCTTCTGGTGCCAACATAACATATCCACAACTTCCTAACCCGTATATCTTTGGAACGTGGGAGGAAACCGGAGCACCCGGAGGAAACCCACACAGACACAGGGAGAACGTACAAACTCCTTACAGACAGTGGC
>JARFYF010000029.1:23740695-23751142 GCA_030265395.1 Rhina ancylostomus | reverse complement strand
AGATGACGATGAGGAAGTGTACGGGGCTGAGCTAGATTGGCTGGTTGAGTGACATCGCAACAACAACCTCGCCATCAGTGTTAGCAAGACCAAGGAATTGATTGTGGACTTCAGGAAGAGGAAGTTGGGAGAACATACATCAGTCCTCATTGAGGGGTCACTGGTGGAAAGGGTGAGCAGCTTCAATTTCCTGGCCATTAACACCTCAGAGGATCTATCTTGGGCCCAAGACATGGATGCAATCATGAAGAAGGCATGCCAGTGGCTCCACTTCATTAGGAGTTTGAGGAGATTTGGTATGTCACCAAAGACTCTTACAAATTTCTACAGATGCAAGGTGGAGAGCATTCTGACTGGTTGCATCACTGCCTGGTATGGAAGCTCCAATGTGCAGGATCAAAAGAGGCTGCAGAGGGTTGTAGACTCAGCCAGCTCCATCACGGACACAACCCTCCCCGTCATCGAGGACATCTTCAAGGGGCAGTGCCTCAAGAAGGCGGCATCCATCATTAAGGACCCTCACCATCCGGGACATGCCCTCTCCTCGTTACTACCATCAGAGAGGAGGTACAGGAGCCTGAATACCCACACTCAACATTTTGGGAACAGCTTCTTCCCTCTCGCCATCAGATTTCTGAACAGTATATGAACCCATGAACACTACCTCATTATTCCTCTTTATGCACTATTTATTTATTTATGTAACATAATAATTTTTATGATTTTGCACTGTACTGCTGCTGCAAAACAGCAAGTTTCATGGCATATGTCAGTGATAATAAACCTGACTCTGATTCAGATTCTGCACTTACCTTCTGTGGACTTTCTAATGCTAGGGCGGCACAACACGGTGGGCCGAAGGGCCTGTATTGTGCTGTATTGTTCTATGGTTCTAATATCTTTGATAAAGCCATGCTATATTCATCACAGTGCTTCACTGTTGAGGATAGTATGACTTTATCAAGGAAAATTCCGGTATCAATCCCATCTACATGATGAGCCCAGAACTAGCCCTGCCCCTACCTAATATGCTGAAAATACATTGACAGCTGACTACACCATGCCCTCTGGCTTATTTCAAGACCTTTAAATAATTGAAAAACATTCTAAGCTATTAATTAATCAAATTATTACTTTTTGAAAAAAAGAACTACAGAATCAAAACACTTAAAATAATTCAGTTATCTGCAACTACAAAATTTTAAATTGCCTAATATTTACTAAAGTGCTTTGGGCAGGTGTCCTGTTTTTCCTGATATGTGTGTGCAGAATGCAAACTGTTCTGTGCAGCACTGCCAGCATTTCTCAAAAAAATGTTTGATCATATTTCATTTTCTGCTGAATATCATTGTCAGTGAGTGTTGTAGTCTGACAGTTAATTCTATCATGAGATAATGGACACAGCTCTACGCTCCCCATCCACTACGGTTAAAGTGTGCTGAGACTTCAGCATGACCAGTGCCACCTATCTGAATTGTCAGTCAAAAGACGGCTAGAGCCCTTTGCCTCTTGCTTGCCTTCTAAAGCCCCTTCAAAGAGGAAAGAAAACAGTGAGGAGACACATTATCCCCCTGTTCAATCCCTATTCTGATTTTCTTTGATTAAGGTTATTATAACACAACTGACTGAATTGCATACTTGACCTGGTTTGAGGAAGGAATCTCAATAGAACGCCATGAGGGTCCTCTGTTTTTTCTTTGTTTATGGGAACTTCACTACATACTTGAATGGAGCCACAAGAGACTGCAGATGCTGGAATTTGGAGCAACACACAAAATGATGGAGGAACTCAACAGATCACACAGCATTCATGAAGGGAAATGGACAGTTGACATTTTGGGTTGAGACCTTCACCAGGACTGATCTGTACATGCTTGAACCTTAGCTTTAAAGTTGTGGGCAAAGGATAGCTGATGAACTAAAATTCAGATAAACATACAAGTTTGAGCATAGATCCAATCTAAGCAAAGAATTTGAACCCATTTTTACTTGGTAGGAAAGGAACAAGGGTTTATCATTTAACCTCAAGGTAAAACTGCAATCACGGTTCCATTGATATAATAGTATACCAACTAGAATAATTGGAAGGAGGAAGAAATAGAGCGCAATTACAGTGGAAATGGCACAGTTAACAATATTGCTTTGTTTTAGCTCTGCTTCTTCTGGTATTAAAACTGAAAAGTGTTTATGATCTATATTCACTTCTGATTTTTAAAATTTTACTGATACATTGGCACATGACAGTCCAGGTTAGGCAACTGCAATTATAGGATTCAGATTGAAGTGTAATATTGTCAGCCATGACTGTATTGGAAGATTTTCCAATATTTTTTAAAATGGTGATTTGCAAGCAGAGCCTGATGCAGATGGCTCAGTGAGATATGGAAGGCTGACGATTCTGTTTTTTACAGCTTGGCAGTTTGCAGCCACCTCCACAAAATGCAAATAAAGATACTTCACTGTGTGTGTTATCAATGACTTGCATTTGTGGAGTGTCTTTAGCATAGTAAACACCTCCCCAGGCACTTTACAGGAGAGAGAACTTGCCACAGAGATACCAGAACAGATGGCTAAAGAAAGGTGGTTTTTAAGATATGGGAAAGTAAGAGGGAGAGGTGGAGTAAAACAAAATTTTGAGGAGTGAATTCCAGAATTGGGACTTCGGAAAATGAATCTATGTCAGCAGTGGTGGAGTTATGAAAATCAGGAATCTTCAGAGATCAAGATCAATATCTGGGTACATTTGTACCCTTAGAACCCATCAATCTATAGCTCTTAAACAGGCTTACATTTATATGCAGCACCTTTCATGACCCTAGGGTGTCCCAAAATGTTTTACAACAAATTAAATGCTTTATGGAGGGGTCACTGACCTTCATCTGAATTTTCTGATAATTGCAAACAAAGATTCCCCCTCTTAACTGACCTCAGTCCATCCAATTAGGTTTTAAGATTTCTGTAGAGGCCTCACTGGTTCTTGGATGAGTGCTTAACTGATCTAGTACAAATGTTCAAGAATGATAAATGCCATGACAAGCTAATGCAATTGAATCCAGAAACTTTGATAAAGTGATATGTTCTTTCCTTTCAAATCAAGTTAACTTTCTGCTTGTATAGTCTCTCCTTTTGAAATATAAAGCACAGTATGTCAATAAAAAACTTCCTCATCTAAGTGAGGTTTCTTTGATGCCCTCCAGTAAAGCTGGACAGATGTGGTGAGAGATGCATTTGATGGTCCTGTGTTTTCATTGTCTCCCAAGTACTGGCAAACCTTTGACCCAATACCACCAAATTTAATCCTAATTATAAGTCTTTTAGACACACTTTTGATGTACTGGTAGCATATCTGCAAATTGCCTTAAGGGTCCCGATTGAAGGTTTACATTTTTCTTTTATCCCTGCATATTATTTTACCTGTGAGTTGGTTTAATCTTACAACTCTTAAGTCTTTCTGTGGTTGTGGGCTCGTGTACCTACCATTCCTCCGATCATTCATTTTTTCAGGTGCTCTGTCCAATAGTTAGTACTACCATTTATTATTCTACAAAATTTTCAAACTCAGTTTCATACAAGCTTGTTCTTTTTTTAATGTTTATACATTTCAGTTCTTAAAATTTAAAAATAGACAGTTTGTAGATGGTGGCGGGGTGCAGCTATGCATATTTAAAGAATTCATTGCACAATATTAAAAATATACAGCAAGAATCATGGATTGAGAGGTAGGTTTATTCATTAAGCTAAGACTACCATTTACCACACAAAAGGAAGGCAAAATATTAATAATGATGTTTGGATTAAACACTTCCCCGCCCCCTTCCCCCCCACAAGTAAATTCCTGAATAAGTAAAAGTCTGTAGCAATGTAACAATTCAGTTAAGACAGTCAGGTTGTACCAATATGAAACAGTTTGAGTCTTTTAGCTGTCTCTAGCCTGTCCTAATTCTGATTCTGAGACATTTAACTCCTCATTGTTTACCAAACAGGTGATTTAATCTCTTTTATTGTGCAGACCTTCAGAATGAAAACGGGGCCCAGCAGGAAATCCCATGGCCTGGTTAAGTGTCCCCTGGGGTTCCTTTATTCAGCAACCATGCCGCCATTAAAATGGAAATGTCACCCTATCCCTGAATAACATGTATTTTATTTTATTAACTGAATTCAATGCTTGAAACTAAATATTGCTTCAAAGGCCCTTTCTCTCTCTTTTTTTAAATGTTATTTGGCTGTCACGAAGGTTTAGAATTGGTAACAGTATCTTCCACTTCTTTCTACAACAGGATAGTGTGCTTCAGAGACATTCACCTTTAATGAACAGGACTGAGCATGCAGTGTAGTTGAAGAGGAAAGTTAATGCCCTGTCAGATCTCTGAGAAAAATGCTGAAATGAAGCTGCTTGCCAGGATTTTGGTCCTGAGGATAAAAGGCCACTGTCCTTGGCAACAGAAGTGGATTTTTTGTTAAAGAGCAGACTTCAATGTTGAACTTATTTTGCACCTTGAACAACAAAGATCATGACATTGATCACCTGGTGAACTTTTTTTTTAAAGGAAAACATCTCCAGCCAGTTTCTTGAATTCTGTTGCTGTTGTGAACTGCTGCAAAGACACGAAGCTCACTGCAATCCTGTTACTGTATATTGTAAAAGTTCCATTTAAACTCACAGGTTTTCAAGAACTGCTATATATTTTCAGGTGACATTAAAGTTTGTTGCCTCTGGGCAGAAGATGATAGCACTGAACCGACAATATTCTGGTCTGTAAACAGCAGAACTGACAGTAAAGAAGAATCTGTTAAAGAGCCATAGCTGTCTTAAAGGGATGCTTGTTCCTAACTGTCGTACATGTCCACCAGGCCATCCTTTACTTTCTGGCTCAAGGAGCAGATTAAAGCAGTTTTTGTCAATGAATTATGCCCCTTTCTTTTCAGAAATGATTGATGGATTGTCATGAAAAGCTGACAGAATATTGAGCTTAAAGTTCTATTGCATAACACATTATTCTGCCATGAAATATCATGTAAGCCCCTTCACGAAACACGCTCAAGTATTCTGTGTGAATATGGTTAATGTCTAGAAGTTCAACTGCAATCAGGGCAGGCACGGTAGTGTAGCAGTTAGCGTAACACTATTACAGCGCCAGTGACCTGGGTTCAATTCCCGCCACTGTCCGTAAGAAATTGGTACGTCCTCCCTGTGTCTGCGTGGGTTTCCTCCGTGTTCTCTGGTATGGGTTAGGAAGTTGTGGTTCCTATGTTGTGGTTCCTATGTTGGTGCTAGAAGCATGGTGACACTTTGCGGGCTGCTCCCAGAGCATTCTACACAAAAGATGCATTTCAATGTGTGTTTTGATATACATATAACTAATAAAGAAATCTTATCACCAGAACATTTAACCCATCTCCAGATGTGACTGCTGAGCTTGATTAAATGGCACCATTCTGAAACAGTGAATATGAATGGCATATGCCCTGGGCCTGTTCCTGAGTGAATTAGTTAATTAAAGGAGCTGGGCATGCTGGGGACTGATGGCATTTACTGACGAAACATTTTTTCCTCTGTGATCTCTGCTGCTCTCCAGCTCTTCGACCACATGCTCACCCAGACTCGCTTCCACAGCCACTTGTCCTTCCCGGGCACTTGTCTCTGCCGCCATCTTGTGCCACATGGCTTCCAGCTCCATTTCCAGCCTCCCAGTTTGGCCCCAACAAGGCTCCCAGATACCTGCATTCCATTGACTGCTACTCCCTCCACTTCTCCTGCCAGATTCTATGCGCCACCCTCACTGCCATGAGCAGATACCTGCAGGCCTTGTCTCTGTTTGTTCCCCCTCTGTAAACAATTTTTTTCTCACTTTTCCTTAGTTTATCTTATTTCTAACCAAATAGGTTTTGTCCTTGACAGTTGCAGCACATCCACTCTCACTATCACTGAAATAGTCTCTTAATGTCAGCATACAAGTTCGGAAAAGTAATTGGACTTCTGAGAGGAAACAAAATTAACTTCATCTGTTTGAAATGGAGGACACCTTATTGTTAAACAGTGACTCACTAGTTCTAAATTCTCCTGAAGAGGAAATTTATTCTCCATATCCACCCTGTCAAGAACCCTCAGGATTTTATTTGTTTCGCTCAATTCCCTCACTGCTTTCTAAACTTCACTGGATACAAGGCCAGCTTGTCCAACCTTTCCTCATAAGACAATCTGCCCATTCCAGATATAACCTAGTAAACCTTCCCTGATCTGCTTCCAGTGCATTTTTCTTGCACTGAGAAAAGGAGACCAATGCTGTACTCAGTATTCTAAACGTCATCTCAGCAATATCCTATGTAACTGAACCATAACCTCTCTACTTTTGTTTTCAGTTCTCTTAGCAATGAACAATAATATTCTGTTAGCTTTCCTAATTATTTGGTGTACGTTCAGACTATCTCCTTGCAATTGTGCACTAGGGTACCTAGATCTTTTTGTGTCTTGGAGCTCTGCAATCTCTCAGCGTTCAGATCATATGCTTCTTTCTCATTTTTCCTGTCAAAACAGGTAATTTTGCTTTTTTCCATATTACACTCCAAAGTCAAACTCAAGTTTATTGTCATATGCACAAGTACACGTATGCATAGGTGCAATGATCTCACTTAATCTATCTATATCCTTTTACAGTCTCATGTTTGTTTCGGAACTTACTTTCTTACATATCTTTATAAAAAACATTTATCAATTTTCTCTATTTATAGACACTGACAGACCTAACTTATAGATCCAATATTTCCTATTGTTTATTACTTTTGTGTGAAGGTTGCTGGGAATTACATTTTTTCTAGCAGTTAAAGCCAAATGCAGCTGGCTAAGTGGGAACTTGGAGAATTGTTACGATATGGTTGGATTTCTGGCAGTTAAGTAACAATGTAATTCTTGTTTGCTTCACCAAGCAGTGCGCACCTTGTTCCTTCTTGTGAACTTCAATGAAGCCCACCCCATTGTCACTGGAACTTGGCAAAATAAAAATTAAAGTGAACACCAGGTGCACTCTCCATTTGAAAATTCCCCTGTAGTCAAAACTAATAGTATCATGGCAAGTGCATTGTTAAAAGACATCCTGCATAAGGTATTCTTTTGTTTTGTTTTCTTGTGGTTTAAAGCCAGTCAGTGTAATCTTTTGTTTTAAAACAATAGCAATTGAGTGATAAATTCTTCCAACAGATGACTCTCTGGCAAAAGTGCAAAGGACTTCCAAGGTTTTTGGGAATTTGTCAGATCAAGGATTGTGGAAAATGTCGGTCAAACAGAACTTGCTTTCTATTGTCTCTTGTCATTATCTATTAACTATTTGTGGTTAAGTGTAGATTTACCTATTGTGACTGTGAAGGATAATCTGGATGGAAGATAACTGTGTGAATTATGCAAAAGTATTATTTTGCAAATGGCATAGATCCAAGTTTCAGGAGTGCTGCAAGCACAAGTGAATTCTGACAGAGTCGGGAGTTGGAGCGACATTTGGAGCGGGAACTTTGAAAAGAGCTGAGTCTCTGTGCTTGCGCTTCTGAGTTTCACCTTGCAGGAGTCTAAATGAGGCACATTTGCAAATTGTTAAAAGTTGATTGGCTAATTAACAGCAGCCAATAAAAAGAAGGTAGGGTCATGTGCAGTAGCCATTGTTGGAATGGACCAGTGTTAGAGTGGGATACTGAGGTTTTGGCTCAAGAAGTAGAATCTGTAAGGAGCTGCAGTTGGATGCACCTCGTGCAGATGTAGCTATCAGGGAGACTGGAGGTCTCCCAGAACTCCCACATCTCACACGATGTACACACCACTAACCCTGGAGCCATTCTAACTACTCTAGGCTGGCACTAAAGGGAAAATCAAAGAAAGAAAGAATGAAACTCACCAGAGATCTACCTTAGCCTCCTCTCACCAAAGCCTCTTGAGCCAAAGCCTCAAGTGCTCCACTCTAACCGTGGTCCACTCCAACAATGGCCGCTCCACTTATACCTACTTTCCTATTATTCGCTGCTGTTAATTATCCAATCAACTATTAGTAATTTGCAAATGTGCCTCTTTTAGACTCTTGCAAGGTGAAACTCACAAGCACATGCACAGAGACTCACCTCATTGCTGGAGGGATCATTGGCATGGCAATGACTGGCCACATTGGGTGCGTTGGGCACCATGGGGAGGGAGACAAAAACATATCTGTTTGTGGAATATGTTACTCCATAGTATATGCAGTCATATAAAATGGGAACAATAATATTAAGAAGAAGAAACATAAATAATAACCTGTCTGAATTTCTCACATCACCGAAGTATTTGCAGGCTCAGGTTTCCCCAGGCTGTCATCAGAATGTCCATGCTCTGGTGTCTGAACTGCTCTCTTCATAGAGATCAAAGTTACCTTGACTCTGAACTTCCTCACGACTGGAACTTTCCAAGTGGCTGTAGAAAAGGTTCTGTCATAGAATCAGAAGGACATACAGGTACTGCGCAGCGATCAGTTTGCATACTCTGATTTCAGTGACGACCAGGTGGTGCTGGGAGAAAGGCGGCCATTAATAACTCTGACCTTTCCATCAACAGAAATGGTTTCTGGTCCCTGAAGGTTTATGTGGTTGTAGATCATCAGAAGATCTTCCTGATATGGAGTGGCATGTTTCCCAGGAGGCACATGATTCTTTCATCCTCAGGGAGGCTACTGCCTGAGAGATCCTGAGGGACAAGGGCTACCTCAACTTCCCAGGCTCCTGATACCAATCTGCAGCTCTTCCACAGCTGCTGAGCACCACTACAAAGAAAGTCACATGTACCAGAACTGTTGTGGAAAATTCCATTGGTCTTCTGAAGATAATATTCTGGTGACTGTGTCAGTTCGGCAGGGCATCCTGCAGGATACACCCCACCAATGCAGAGCATTCATCTTTGCATTACCATATTCTGCAAAATATAGAAGGCTGGAGGACATTAGATGCAGGCTGAAGAACAGCAGGAACAGCAGAAAGCTATCAGGGAAATGTCCTAGCAGATTCCCACCATCTCCCAGTCAAATGGAGGTGAAAAACGCACTGTAAGGGTAAAAGGGTCTACCTGATAGATAGCCTGTTTCCTCCATGGCAGCCAAAATATGTATCACTTGGTGTCTGGCTATCATGGCTTTTAAGGACTAAAGTCTTTTTAGATTAGTGTGCAGCAAATTATCTTCAAGCATACTGAACTGATATGATTGTGATTCTCTCAGGAACTATGCAGGGCCCATATTTGTGCCATTTTACTGTTTCTACCATAGGTTTAGCCAATTTCACAATGTTTGTGGGGAATACAGCACATGTTTAAGACACCATAACAGGATGAAATCACATATCTGTAAATCGGTAAATTAGTGGCACTCTCAAAGTCAAAGTGAAAGTCGTTTATTGTTAAATGCAGGATCATTTATGCACAGGTGCAATGAAAAATGAGGGGAGAGGGTGAGCAGCCAGAAGTCTTGGTACATGTTGGTACCAATGACATAGATAGAAAAAAGGGAGGAGGTCCTGAAGGAAGTTTACAGGGAGGTAGGAAGAATGTAGGAAGTAGCATGACCTCCAGTGTAGTAATCTCAGGATTACTGCCTGTGCCACATGCTAATGAAGGCAAGAATAGCAGAATCAAGCAGATGAATGCATGGCTGAGTAACTGGTGCAAGGGGCAGGGCTTCAGATTCTTGGATCATCGGGATCTATTTTGGGGGAGGTATGACCTATACAAAAGGGATGTGTTACAACTGAACTTAAAGGGTACCAATATCCTGGCAGGAATGTTTAATAGAGTTGTTAGGGAGGGCTTAAACTAATTTGGCAGGGGGAAGGAAACCAGGGTGTTAGGGTCTAGAAGAGGAAAATAGAATCAAGTCAAAGACAGTGTGCAGCAAACATGGCAAGAAGGACAGGCAGGTGAAAAGACAGGATAATTTGCCATGCAATAGAAATATAGCAAAATCAGTAGCAGAAACTGGTCTGAATGTACTGTACTTAAATACATGTAGCATTAAAAATAAGGTGGATGACCTTGTAGTACAGCTACAGATTAAAAGATATGATGTTGTGGCCATCACAGAGACATGACTTAATGATGGATGTAATTGGGAGCTGAATGTCCAAGGGTACACAGTGTATAGGAAAGATAGGTGGGCAGGTAGAGGGGGTGTTGTGGCCTTGATGGTAAGCAACGATATTAAATCACTAGAAAGAAGGGACATAGGATCAGAAGAGATAGTAGCCTTATGGGTTGAGTTAAGAAATGGCAAGGGTAAAAGGACCCTAATAGCAGTTATTTACAGAGGCTGCTTCATAAGATGAGTGCCCATAGAATTACAGGAAAGGTATTAGAATGGGTAGAGCATTGTCTGATAGGCAGAAAGCAAAGGGTGGGAATAAAGGGATCCTGTTCTGGTTGGCTGCTGGTTACTAATGGCGTTCTGCA
>JARFYF010000029.1:23670654-23681025 GCA_030265395.1 Rhina ancylostomus | reverse complement strand
TTGTTAAATGAAACCAATAACACATTTTACTGTTGGGAAAGATCTGCCCCAGTCTTTCAGCTATCAGTGAGGATTGATTTGGTGCAAGGCTTCTAGTTTTAAGAAAAATGCCTGGAAATTCCTGCTGGTATTGTTATTGCTTGATATTAAATTCCCATTTTTACTCTTTTAATACAGAGATAACATTTTGTTAACTGGACTAATAATCACCATGGCTTGCAATGTTGAACATTAACCTGCAGGGACGGGTCACAGTTTCAACTGGTAGGATGGGAAGCTCATGGAAATATATTAATGCATTTTCAAAGTGCCTTGAAAATTTCAATTTCTTAAAAGCACCATATAAAAAATGTGGTTTCACCAGATTAATTTAAGATTTTTAAAAAATTAAATCCCCTCAAACCTCTGGCAATGGCTATACCGCATTTATATGAAAGCATCTGAATTCACTGCTGCAGCGTGAGCAATAATTCTTGCAATTTGCTGAGGAAATGTACAGCACAAGACTTCAAAAAGCTAAACCTATGGAGTATTGCATCACTCCCACCTCAAAAGCTTTGCCAACATGAGTAAACAACACTGACCAGGTTACAGGTATTTATTTATCAGAAGTCATCATTAGGTTCAGTTGAGTTTTACTTACAGAAACCCATACTTTGTTTTCTCAGACAAATACAATTTATCTTCAGAAACAATGATAGCAGCCTAGAGCAATATGACTCATTGAGAACAGTTACACACAGGAGCTTCAGTTTGTACATTGCTCATAATCAGCAAATAGTGAGTGGAAAGAACTGAAATGTGTAGAAGGAATGGATGGAAAAGGAGAAAGTGAGGTGGCAGTGCAGAGAGATGATCAAACAAGAAAGAAGCAAAAAGATGCAATAAAGTACAGAAGGAATAGTCTGGAGGGAAAGATATATTGGAATGTGTTGAGGTATTTACTACAGTAATGCCTAAGTGACCAATTCCAGTTATCATCCAACTGTATGAAATAAAATTTAACACTGCTAAAAAGGATGATATGAAAGTAGTAAATTATTTTCAAGGTTGTTAAGTTAATAGCTTATTAATCAACAAGAATAGAATGCCAGTTCATTGTGGCAGTAGAAAGAGCAGTTTTGTCAGCAGCATAGGTCACCACAGATGTGGGGATTACTTAAGAGATTTAAATATTAATATTTTTAAAAAGCATTCAGAAAATATGATTAATCTCAAGGTATTTGTCAAAATTACCACAATGGAGGAGGGTGACAGCAGAAGAAGAATGGTTGACTGAGCAGCACCAGCACAATGTGTTCTGTCAGATCAGTTGTAGCCTCATCAGAGAGAGCAAATCAACAGCAGCAGCAGTAGCTTATGACATTTCACCACAGTACAGTACCAAGAAATAAGACATAATAAATTGTAGGTCCATAGCTATAATCTGTAACTGTGTCAATATTTCATGCCCTATATTCAATTATTTTTATCTTTTGCTAATGGCACACTGTTTATAGAACCATTTTACCCAATGATTAGTGTTTGTTCTTATTTTCTTCTGCTGCTGATAAACAAAATGCAAATCAAAGACCATTACTGAAGAAAGTAATGTGCAGATTACTCACTTAAGGGCGGTGGTTGGTATGGAAACAGGAGAGCACCAACTATGAAAGATGCAAAGCACATATAGTGCTGGTGATGTTTAATTTACAGACTTATGATAAGATAAAATGTATAAATTTTCAAGGTGGCTCTCCCATTGATTCTCTATGAGTTAGTTGGAAGGGCTATAGGAAATGGTCTAAATAAGATTTATTGCCATTTTTTCTATGTTGCTGCATTACTTCACTGCCCTCATGGAAAACCCACCCTACCTCTCCCTCAGTCTTCTCTTTGTTGAGGCCATTAGAGAACGTTAATATGGGTACTTTAAAAACTCAAATATAAACAATTCAAACTGTATTATATGATATAATGTGTACTTGTGCAACCTAGTTTCACGAAGTTTTACTTAATCTTTCACTCAAGCATTTTAACAATATAGAACTCCACTGCAAGGAGATTAATTGATTAAAGGAAGGTTAGTTCTCAGGAAAATTAGCTAAATATGTGATTTTGATTAGATTGTTGCATACTAAAGGAGAATCTGATTATCCTCTCTCCAGGGGCTTGTAATCATTAGTGACTTTGGGACATCCTGCAACATGGAAGTATATACTCTGCCATCTCATTATGTTACTGATTGTTGATGAGGAAAATGAAGACGAGGTTAATTCTGAAAACAGTGCAGCAGTAATCTGTAATCTGTGAACCTGCAGAATGACCAATGTCTCTGAAGGCGACCAAGAATGAGCAATGGCCGGTAGTGCTATGCCACTCATACAATTTGTCTAGAGGTTAATTTCTCTTTACTATCACTGATGACATCCATGTGGCATTAAAGGTATCTCTGAACAGTTCTTTTGTCTTTAAAAGCCATAGGAGTTTTCATTCCAATAGCAGACAAACTGCTTGCAATTTTCAAAACTGAGTCATATAAATAAATATGTTTTTCAGGCAGTGGTCAAGATGCCTTCATTTTAAGATAGTTCACAGTGCCTGGGTTATTTGAATTACAAACAGTCCTGGACACCAATAGAGCAATCTGCAAAATGAAAACAAGTTGTGCCATCTCATTGTGCTACCAGTTGTCAACAAGGAAAATGAAGAAATGATTAATTCTGAGAACAATGCGGCAGTGATGATATATCCCGAGAAATGCAAATTCAGTGAGATTCACACAGCAAATAGAATCATCAGTGGATGCAAAACAAGTATGAATGCTTCAGATGCCTCCCAAGGTTACTGTGCCCATACACAGACCAATACACAAGGACACCTTGTGACATTATGAAGATAGTTCTATTTGCTGGTGCTGTTATCCTCCTCTTCTTTTTTGTATACATTGCCAAGATTGTACAGAACTGCTCATATCACAAACTTCAATTGCAAGAACTAAAAAAAAAACAACTGTACAACTCTTGGCTCAATTCTACAAGAATGGGGCCCAAAATGAAAAGCTGCCAGTACAAAAATGAACCTTTATTTTGCTACTTAGCCCACACATATCCAAGATTTTGGTTTATCTCTGTGTGCTGGCCTTTGTCAGAGGAAGCAGAAGCAGCAACCATTGCACCTGATGAGAATCTTGGGGAATTGAATATGTGTTGACTTTCAATCCATAATAACTTAGACATGAAGTGTTGACATCAAATTTGTAGTTGGCTGGAGGTTTGGCCACCAGACTACTCTTTTTTTTTGTTGCTTTTGTAGGGATCATCCCTACTGAGGTTATCCACCTAATTTTACAGCCTCCACTCATTCAATCCCATTTCCTCAGACTTGACAGTTGAAAAAAATGTAATGTGTATATTGATCCATACCTAGAGGATGCTGTTCTTATCCTTTAAGATCAAAAATGGTATAAATCAGAGATTCCCAAACCTTTTTTGCTATGCACCTTTTTTGTTCCCACCCTTCCTTCACCACCCATTTCTCTAACCCTCAGTCTAAACATCAAAGAAAAACTATTTGTTTTCCTATTGCATGGGCACTTGTAAATTGCTCATTATCCCACCCCTCCCCCACCTCCAGTTTGAATTAGAATTTATTATCACTGAAATATGTCATGAAAAACCCAGGCATTGAAATAATAATTTTGAATTTATTCACTGCTCACCAAGTCCATAGAAAAGCGCTCAAGCATTCAATAACATGCCATAATTGCAGCTTTATCTGGTTTTAGTGACCTGTCATTTGGCGTGTTTATATTTTTGAATTTCCATTGCTTTCACTGAAAATCCATATAAAACAGTCCCTTTCTGCTTTGTTAGCTTCTCAGTGACATTGAAACGCTTTTGGATATTCCACTAGGATTTATTTGTGATGAATTTAAAATGAAGTTAAACCACAAAGGTCAAATTTCTAGCTTTTTGAAATATTTAACAATGATTATGCATTAGATCTGCCCTATTCCCTCAAAGGCAGTTAGGAGTCAACCCAAAGGACTATTTTATCAGCAATTTGAAAGTTAGGCCCCAGGTGGGGTTTTTCAGGTATATATTTTTTTCATGAAATTGTTAAAAAAGCTTGAGTGTTTGCCATAGACTTAATTTTCAGGGAAACTAAATCCAAGTAAATGTCTGCGATCAAAATCTATAATTCTTTAACAAATTTAAATATAAAAACAGAAAATGCTGGGAACATTCAGCAGTTCAGGCAGCACAGGTGGAGAGAGAAACAGAGTTAACTTTTCAGGTCAAAGACCCTACATCAGAATGAGGAAAGAAAGAAAACAAATAGGGTTTAAGTTGCACAGAGAGTGGGAGAACTCTCTCCTATCTATGAGATAGAGAAAGAGAATATCTCTGATAAGGTGAGGCCTGGGTTGCCATGGGGATAAACAGTAAATGAGGTCATCCGGTTGTTGGGTAGTTAGCAAGAGAGGGAGAGAGATAGAAAGAGAGAGAGTGAAAACTTGAACAAAGGAACATTAGAGCAATAAAATCAGGACAGTTGGAAAGTGAGAATCTGAACAAGAAACATAAAAGTTGCAAAGTGCAGAGATGTAGAATGTGCCCATTAGGCTATGTTAATGGAGAAAGAAAAACTGAGCTAATATCACAGAGGAACTGACCAGTTCTGATACAGAGAGAGTTGTAGAATTAACTACTGAGTCTGGAAGGCTACCATGTCTCCAGACATTGTTATAACAATAGGAGGTTATAGTCAAAGTGGAAATAGGATGGGAAATTAAAAAGGCAGCCATCAGGAAGGTCAGGACTGTGTTTGGTTTCTCCAATGTAGAGGAGGCCATATTGTGAACACTTAGTGCAGAACGCTAGACTGGAAGAAGTGCAAGTAAATCACTGCTTCACCTGGAAGGACTGTTTGGGTCCCTGACTAGTGAGAAGGGAAGAGATAAAGGACAGGTGTTACATCTCCTGCATTTGTAGGGGAGAGTGCCATAAGAAGGGGAGTGATTAGTGGAGATTGAAGAGTGAATCAGAAAGTCACAAAGGGTAAGGTCACTTTGAAGTTCTGAAAGAGGAGTGGAGGAAAAACTTTGATTACTTGCTATAGCTGTTGCATATGTAGATTTATTTCTTATCTTCATAAAATTGAATAGATTTATCACTATTGGTGAACTGCATGGGGCTCTACTGCATATCAGTAACAATACATCATGTGTAACAAGTACTTAATTGTGCACATTTTGATGCATATGTTAATTATATACATAAAAGTATCATGGAACAAAAATTAATATTATGTATTTAATCAACAATTTCTCCAATGTGGACATTTATCAACTTAGGGCCACACTTAACTTTCTTTTACAAATGTCACCCACAAATAAAAAATGTATGATGTTGAATTAATTATGTTAATTAATTGTGCTTTTTTGCATTTATAAGATTAACAATATTGATTCATTTTAGACCTTGAAGCTCTATTGCTCATGTTTATGTATTCCAGAACATTACTTTTTAGTAAGTTTATCACAAATTAGAAAACACTGTCTTGAGATAACCAACAGATTTTTGACTAATTGCTTTTTCAATTAATGTTACCAAGACTGTCATTCGTCATTAATGGTCCATTTTGACAATTGCTCAGAGCTAAATTTCTAAAGCTAATTTTTCAAATGTGTGACTGCCCTGAATTAATGTGTTTTGATTTACAACCAGAAGTGAGATTAAAATTATATCAAACTCAAATTTAAAAGCTAAAAATGAGCAAAGATTGCAGGATGTAGTATCACTAGGATAAAGATTTGTGTTTCAACTTCCAACCTGGCCCAGGTATCTATTAATGATCAATAGAGTTAATTATTGCCTTGAAGTCCCTGGTTGATGACCTTTTCAACAAAATTGAATCTCACTATCTCATACTTCCATTTCTTAAGCAGTTTCTTGGGATTGAATATGAATTACTGGTTTTGTGCCTTCTGAGAGGCCAATTAAGGCCAATGTGAGAACTACAGACTCTTCTACAGATGGAGGCTGATGGAGTGGATCAGTGGGTAGTTTGTGAGGTGGTCCATTCCTTCTGCCACTTATGCAGGGTCTGTGTGCTCTGGGTGCATGGCCTGAAGGCTCTCAATACCATCCCAAATGCTCCTTCTCAATTTTGAGTGGTCATGAGCCTAAAATTCCAAGGACTCAGCAAGGATATTGCATTTCTTCAAGGAAGTGTTGAACACAACTGTTACAATGTTGAGCAAGAGCAAGCTCACAGAGAACCCAAAGGCAGCACACTGGTACAAGACTGAAGTCAGGATACTTCCTCAGGACCAAACACCAGCAGCAGGTGGACAGAATCTTGCCTCAGAGATCCAAGTAGGAATCCCAACACAAACTGAATCTTCAGACAGGAATAGATAACACAGAAATGCTCCAGAGTAGACCACTCTAAGCAGCCAGGAGCCAAAGGTTGACCAATACTCTGACAACTGGTGCTAGAGAAACACAGGTACTTATGCTAGGCCCCTGATGGGGCTCAGGTGTGTGTCATTATACAATCAGTCCAGCATGGAATCCATGTGCTGGACAACAAGGCATTAAAGGAGCCAAATTGAGGGCCAGAACTCAGAACCATGACAACAACTTGTAGTTTCATTGATTCTTCATTGTTGTGAAAATACTATAAATGCTTCACACAATAGTAGATGAAACACAGTTGAAGAAGCCTGTTCCCAGGAAGACATTAAGTGGGAGAGAAATTTGATGCGGTCTGGAAAAGCAGAAAAAGAGTTGTGGCATGCTGGACGTGAAGATTAAACTCTTTGGGGTTGGAATGGAGGAAGAGGCACTTGCAATTGGGTGTGTGGAGAATGTGAACTAGGATGATTGATAGATGGTAATCGTAGAGCTAAGACAAGAGGCTATAACAACTGAGATCAAGGGTGATTTGAGGCTGTGAAGATCATGGTAATAGATGAACGGGACTTGGTACAGCATGGGATGTAAGCAGGAGTTCTGGATGAGCTGGAATGCATGTTGAGTAGAATTTGGCAAAACTGCAAGTGATCTGCCTGGTGACAATGGTGGCCAGGATGAGCCTTTCAGCGATGATGTAGTCGAGATGGGAAAGAAAACAAAGTGGTGAAAAAGGCATAAGGTACGCTTGCCTTCATCAGTCAAGGAGGTGAGTTCAAGAGTCAGGAAGTTATGTTGCAGCTTTATAAAACTCTAGTTACTCCGCATCTGGAGTATTGCATTTAGTTCTGGTCGCCCCATTACAAGAAGGATGTGGAGGCTTTGGAGAGGGCGCAGAAGAGATTTACCAGGATTCTGGCTTCTGCCCTCTTCCTTTCCAGTCCTGATGAAGGATCTCAGCCCAAAATGTCGACTGTTCATTTCCGTCCATGGATGCTGTCTGACCTGCTGAGTTCCTCCAACACTTTTTGTTCATTTCTCCAGATTTCCAGCATCTGCAGTCTTTCTGGTGTCTTCATGTTACCAGGATGCTGCCTGGATTAGAGGGCATGTGCTGTAAGGAGAGGCTTGACAGACTAGGGTTGTTTTCTCTGGAGTGGTGGAGGCTGAGGGGAGACCTGATAGAGGTTTATATAATTATGAGAGGCATAGACAGCCATTATCTTTTTTCCCAAGGTAGAAATGTCTAATACTAGAGGGTATGCATTTAAGATGAAAAGAGGAATGTTCAAAGGAGATGTGTCATGCAAGTTTTTTTACACAGAGTGGTGGGTGCCTCGAATGTGCTGCCAGGGGTGGTGGTGGAGGAGCCAGATACGATGGAGATGTTTAAGAGGTTCTTAGGCACACAAATGTGCAGCGAATGGAGGGATGTGGACCATGTGCAGGCAGAAGAGATTAATTTAATTAGGTGTCATTAGCTTAATTAGTTTGGCACAACATTGTGGACCGAAGGGCCTGCTCCTGTGTTGTACTATTGTATGTTCTAGGTTCTAATGCTGTGTTTGATAGTAATAGACCAGCTGTAAACTTCAACTGCAGTTTGGGATGAAGATTACACCTACCCTGAATGTGCAGTCGAGCATGCAGATGGATTAGGAGGTAAGGTGCAATGCAAATTGATTTATTATTGTCCCCTGCACCAAGGTACAGTGGAAAACTTGTCTTGCCTGCCATTCATACAGATCAATTCATTACACAGTGCACTGAGGTAGCACAAGGTAAAAACAATACAGAATGCAGAATAAAGTGTCACATTACAGAGAAAGTGCAGTGCAGGTAGATAATAAGGTCCAAGGTCATAACGAGGTAGATTATGAGGTCAAGACTCCAGTAGATGGGTTGGTTAGTAAGTTTGCAGAAGACACAAAAATTGGCAGAGGTGAAGAAGGTTGTCAAAGGATACAGCAGAATATAGATCAGTTGCAGACATTGGCGGAGAAATGGCAGATGGAATTTAATCCAGGCAAGTGTGAAATATTGCACTTTGGGAGGTCAAATGCAAGGACAAAGTATAGAGTTAATGCCAGAACCCTTAACAGCACTGATGTACAGAGGGATCTTGTGGTGCAAGTTCACAGCTCCCTAAAAGTGGCAACACAAGTAGATAAAGTAGGCATACAGCATATTTGCCTTCATCAGTTAGGCCATTGAGTACAAGAGTCAGGAAGTCATGTTGCAGCTGTATAAAACTTTGGTTAGGCCACATCTGGAGTATTGTGTGCAGTTCTGGTTGCCTCATGACAAGAAGGATGTGGAGACTTTGGAAAAGATGTAGAAGACGGTCACCAGGATGCTGCCTGGATTAGAGGGTGTTAGCTGCAAGGAGAAGTTGGAAAACTTGGATTGTTTTATCTGGGCCGTCGGAGGCTGAGGGGAGACCTGATAAAAGTTTTTAAAATTATGAGAGGCGCAGATAGGATAGACAGTCAGAATCTTTTTCCCAGGGTAGAAATGTCAAATACTATAAGGTATAGCCTTAAGGTAAGAGGGAGAAACTTTAAAGGAGATTTATGAGACAAGTTTTTGTTTACAGAGTGGTGGGTGCCTGGAATGGACTGCCAGGCACAGTGACGCAAGCAGATACAATTGTGGTGTTTAAGAGGCTTTTAGGTAGGCACATCAATATGCAGGGAATGAAAGAACACAGATCACGTTCAGGCAGAAGGGACTAGTTTAATTTGGCATTATGTTCAGCACACACATGGTGGGCCTAAGGACCTTGCTGTACGGTTCTATGTTCCATGTGAAAAAACTTTTGAACTAAATATCAGGAAGATTAGAACCATTGTCTTTAGTCTCAGTCTTCGTTCTATATCCCCTGACTTCAGTTCTCTTTGGCACGTGTCTGAGACTGAACCAGACTGCTCGGAACCTAGTGGCAGATTTGCTTCACTACTAGCACCTCCTTAACAGTGTTGAACTTTGCCTCTGCCTCAATTCACCTCTTACTGCCTCATCTGTGCCTTTGTTACTCTAGACAAGTATTTCAATACCATTCTGCTCAGCCTCTTTGATTCCTCTCTCTGTACACAACAAGGTTATTCAAATACCTGCTGCCTGTGCCCTCAGTCATGTCCCATTCACCCACACCCATCAATACAAAAATCTTAGTGGCTTCCAATTAAGTAGCACCTCAATATTTTACTTTTATTCTTGTTTTCCAGTTTCTTCTCAACCTCTATAATTTCCACCAGCCCAACAATCCTTCAAGATATCTGCACTCCTGGTTACTAGTTTTTTTGGTCTCTGTTCCTATCTCTTTTTTAACCCTTTTACTTTCTCCATTAGTTGAATCAGTGGTTCTATTCCAAATACCACTTTATGCTTTTCTTAGTATCCTTTGCTGAGTTGTTTCAAAGTTCACAATTAAAACAGTAGTCAAGACTTGGGAACTTGGTTGTGCGCAAGTCAGAACCATTAATTCAATTCTCACAACGTATGTACTACAATGGATACGAGAAGAAACTGATTGTTGTAGTCCAGCCAGTAAGCTCTAACTTGTGGCAGGTTCTCAAGTTTGACTTGGAACCAGTTTCCACGTCCAACAGTGCTGCACTGAAACTGTATGAGGGGGCGGGGGGAATCAGTGTGGGTTCAGGGATGGGTTGGAGGGGCACGAGGGAGGGCATAATAATCGATGATCCCAGTCAAGGGCACCATAGTGTGCAGGTCTTTAACTTTCTTCCACAATCTGTACTCATGTGCTGAATGTTCCACTGAACACAGACCCCAGTACTCACAGGTTATGCCTAACTGTGGCAATTTGTTCCCTTAGCTTCAATTCCAGAGTCACTCTGGACACTGCTTAACAATATTCCAACTGACAGAACGAAAATTGGAAAGTAACAATGTTGAAACCCTTTCAATATGCAGACCTCTAACAGTGATATGGTCTGCATCATGCACT
>JARFYF010000029.1:23593215-23613521 GCA_030265395.1 Rhina ancylostomus | reverse complement strand
CTTTATGGTCTTCACAATTGTTTTTTAATTAGCACCAATATATAATTGGTAGCAATGTGGACTGGTATTCAATTGGATCTGGTTAAGATTGTATTAGGGGACTTGAAAAGACATCAGGGATCATAGACTTGTATCTCACCATCTGGTCTGGATTCAATCCAGGATAAGGTTCTGTGTTAACTGATGGTACCACCCACTGGTTCAATTTTTCTTTGTAATCCATTTAATGTAATATTTCCCTTAATCATATTATTTAGATTGATGAGAAAAAGTTAGTTTAGAAATGACACCCTTGCCCAGAAATTCAACCCACAGTGGTTGTACTATATACACAATATGTTGATCTTGACCAATGGAATGAATTTCAGAGACTGAGTAGAATGTGCAGATACTCCTGAATGTTTAACACTTCTGAACTAGGGTAAATTTCTAGACATCACCATTGTGCAAAATCAGTTTATTCAAAAATAATAGACAATGAAAATTCCAGGGAAAGATTACTGCTAAGAGTCCCCTCTTGGTACCTAGCAAGGGAAAAAAAAGCATAAAATATCATCTGTTAACAACAGTACAATTTACAGTATTTTTGGTGTCAGATCTGATGGTTTCTATACCTTTAAAATCTCCCTGATGAGGTCATTGATGAGGTGATGCCAAATATTTGCCACCCCTTTTGAAGCAGTGTCTTCAGCAGTACCAAATGTGACTGATACCTACCAAACACAGTTATTGTCAGTTTAAATTTACAAAGCATAATCATCTAATTAAAGCAGGTAATTTCATCACTTTTCATATAAGCATAGGTCTTTCCTTCTCCTTGGTCATTTCTCTGGTTCTTATCAGTTTAATTACTGATAATGCTGATGGAATGTCAAAGCAACTGACTCACATTGCACATAAATGCCATACATTAGTCTATTGGTTCTGGTTCTTACATTGGGGCTGAAAGGTAAATATGAATTACTGTGGAGCCAGAGAAAGACTTAGAACAGAAATCAGACCTTGTTATTTGTTACAATGTTACAATTTTAACTCCAGTTCTGTCCATTAAAAATTTAGCTGTGCTCCTTCCCTGCCACTCACAAGTGCATTTTCCTGCCTGGACATAAAATTGACTCTGGGGATATCTAATCTGTTTCCATGATCAACAAAGGCTCACTGTCATAAATGCATTACAATATAATCTCTGATGGGCAGATTTAAATCAACTGGTTCAGAAATGACATGAAATGGCGCAAAGGCAGAAAGGACGCTTCCAATAATTAAACTGAAACTCTGTGTAAACTTAATATTATAAATGGAATAAGAAATTTCTTCTCCCATAAACAAATTCACGTTACAGTGGATAGCTAATGTGGAGGCTACAGCCCTGCTGACCACTTTGTACAGTTTGAACCTCCTCTGTTCAAGGACATGGGTGGGATATTTTTGATGCTTCTTATATTTCACCTAACTGAATAAGAATGATGTTCATGAAGTTCATTAAAGTGATCCCTTGCAATTATGCTTAAATAAGTATTATTTTATGATGTTTTTTCTATAGAGATTAATGTGTCCCCACAAATGAAAAGTGACCTGACTTTTCCTCAGAAATACACTATTGCTTTTTGAACTCCTATAGTAAAATAGCGAAAAACTCAAGTTATGGAACAATTTTAAAGGTCACACAATTAGGTTATCTACATCTCTGTGAATATTGTCACCTACATTTTGATCAAACGAATACTTACAGCCATTTATTCAAGGACAGCTATTCAAGTGTTGATTTTATCTAAGCAGTCAGTTTGTTTGAGTGACAGATAGTGATTAAGATTCTAAATCACTGCATCATTCATTTGAAGAACATGCTCAAATTGACTGCTGTCTCATTTCTTTTCAGATGTGGCAACCAGAGTCAGGATAATTGCATAACAATTCCTACTGATTCTTTAACAATATATCTCATAGGTCCATGCTGTCAGATTGATTGACTACAGGATAATATGTACTTATTATATACAGGCAACACCATAACCTGCATGTGTTTCATTTCCCTATTTTGCAATGTTTAGATGAATTCCATTTACTGGAATCAAGTGTCTACGTATTATTAATTAAATATTCTTAAATATTAATATTAATAAACATGTTGGTTCAGTTTGTCCAGGGCAGTAGAAAGCATCAAATGAAAAGATAAATCTAAAACTAACGATGAGCCCTTGAATGATGATGTTTCCTTTCTTTAAGCCATTATGTGCTTGACTATTTGCCCTGTCATAACTTCGGCATGGACTCCCTATATAACAAATGTGGCTTCTGACCAGAAGATGGTGCTTCTCACAAATAAAGCAATTGTACCTTTCAATACTTTGCTTTACCTTTATCACTCCATTACTCTTTGTAGGGAATGAGAAAAAGCAGATGTCTTCACTGATTCTACATGTTTGCTGAAAAAATGAGCATCAACAGCAGTGGTCCATGGCTTGAAATGCTATCCATTCCATTGGGATATAATGGAGAGTAAATGAGGGAAACTTACGAACTTTTAATAAATCATTTTAATGTGTTTTCCATAATGTCCCTGAACTTTTGAGTAATTAGATTTAAATGTCATTTTTGTTATCTGTGAGGCAGAATACAGCAGGATTGTAAATGCAGTTTATTAGAAACTCAATAATCATTGAATCATGATTGTGTCCACACACTATGAAAATTATTCCTTGGTTCAATGCATTTTTCTGCTCTATGTTCTTTCAATTCCCTATGAATCCTTAAGATATTCATTTTGGGGAAGATAGTAATTACAAAGAAATATACCAAATAAATTAAATGAGTTTATTGGAAGTGTTAGGGGTGAGGGAGGGCCAGTTGGGGGAGGGGGGATGGGGGTTAGGAGTCGGGGGGAGGGATGTGTGGTGAGAGTATTAATTTTGACTCAGTTCCTTGATGGATTGAATTTATATCCCGCCCAAAGTAAAATCAGGATTTAAAATCGATAGCAGAGTTTTTAAATATATTCTTATGACAGAGAAGGAGGCCATTCAGTCCATCAAGTCTATGTCAGCTCTCAAAGAATTCCCATCTGTCCCATGTCCCTACCCCCTTTCCTAAAACCTATTCTCTCTCACATGCCTATTGATTTCCCATAGACTTCTGCCATCCACCTCACTGGGGGCAATTTACAGTAGCCAATTAATCTACCATCTTTGGGATGCACCTGGGGAAAACCCATATAGTATATCTATACCCTGCTGGGTGTTTGAAATATATTATGCGGGCTCTTTTTCTAACAACATCTGCTGTCAGGAATATAATGAATCACTAAAACTCCTGGAGAAGTGTTAAAGTATGCACATCTTGCTTATTCCACACTTGAAAACAACTCTGCACATGTGCATGTATGTCAAATTACATGTCATATATTTCCATACACCACACAGGTTAGGTTAAAATACCCCTCCAACCCTGACCTTGTATGTGGATTTTAAATTTAATTTTCAGCAGTTACAAGCTCCTCCATTGTAAGGCTGAAGTAAGGAACTTTTATGCTGGAGATGACTGACAGATGTATTAATGCCAGCAGGACTTTGAGATGATGGATTATATTTAAGGGAATGTGAAGCATTCCCGTATTTTAATTAACAGATAAAACCAGTAAGATAGTAGCTGCTGGGAATGAGATTGCCACTCCAGTACTCCAGAAAAATCATATCATTTATGTGCATAAATGAGAAATTTAGCTCGCTTATCTTGATTTAAATATTTCACTTTTAACTTGGGATTTCTAAGTAAATTTTGCAAAAAGATTAATTCAGTTAAAAAAAAAGACAAGATAGTCAGTATTTACTTCAGTTGCTGCAGTACATGTAATATGAATTTATGAATTAGGCAGATTGGAAGCTTTAAAGGGAAACACAATCCTTCTGTATTCAAATTTATAGCATTGATATTGGGAAGCTTCTTTTGTAGGCAAAGCATAGAGTAATATTGTTCCAATGAAGGTAACTGGGATTAGTGTGCATGGGAAAAAGGATCAGCATTGGCATGGTGGGCTGAAGGGCCCATTTCTGTGCTGTACAGCTCCATGACTCTCTATGAATTTATGACTCCAGGTACTGTAGCCAGTCACAACGCCTTCCTCCCTCACCCTGTATCTCCCACCACCAACTATACAAATTGTTCTCCTGCTCCAAGGATCTACCTGCGGGTTGCCTCAGTTTTAAACTCACTGGTCTTAGGTACAGGGTGACCCAAATAAAATTCCCAGCCAGCTTCTGATTGGTCCATGTGTGCACATTTTGGTCACATCCCCCATTTTGTGTCAGTTTCTAGTGCAGCACGAATTTCTGGGTCATAACCTTGCCCTGACCGTGGCAGTATCCGACACGGGATGAACCCTTTGAGCAGCTCCCATGTCAAAATGTGAAGGACATTAAACTTGGTAAGACACTGCAGGCATCAAAATAAGGTTTTGTCGAGATGGTACACACCAGTGAACATGACCTCACCCAGGTGAATGACAGTATTTGGCTTCAGCAGGTTTATAGTGTACAGAGATCACAAAATGACAAGGATGTTGCTTCTATGCCATCAGTGTGCCATTACTTTCAGAGAGGTCAAGCACTATTGTTGCAAGAGTGCGTAAATATACAAGCTCATTTCCTACATTACAACAGTGACTATACATCAAGGTAATTCATTAGCAGTGAACTGCTCTGGAATGTTTTGAGAGATGTGAAAAGTTCAATTCAAATGCAAGTCTTGCCTGATTTACTTGAAGATACCTAAGCCAGCTATCTTTCCAAAAGCATCATCAATGCTCACTTGACCCCCTTTAGAAGCAACTGTGTCTTGCATTGGTATTGACACTCCAAGGCAATAAAAGAAATTACGTGGATAGTTTTGAAACATAAAGGTGCAAACAAATGTGAGATCATAGAAATAAATAAATGCTGTTAACTATTAGGAACAGGAATTCTGATGGTTGTTGGTGCCAAATGATGCAATACTGGTCTAGGTAATTGGAATCTGGAGAACAAGGATACATTATGTACCGGAATTTCACCCAGTCCAACAAACACAACAGATGAGCTGCTGCAGGCCATTAATCTGTCCCAACCCAATGCAAATTGCAGGGTACTGAGAAAAAAAGATTGCCTATACTTTCAATTGGATAATGTAATTTTCCGCATTACATGATTGAAAATTGACCATTTCTGGGTCATTCTTGAAATTCACCAAGGCATTCACCAGTCTACAAACTTCTGCAGTCTCTTGAGATCCTGTACATTGGAGCCTCCATACCAGGTGGCGATGCAACCAGTCAGAATGCTCTCCACCGTACATCAATAGAAATTTGCTAGAGTCTTTGGTGACACACCAAATCTCCTCAAACTCTGAATGAAATAGAGCTGCTGGCATGCCTTCTTCATGATTGCTTCAATGTGTTGGGCCCAGGCAAGATCCTCCAAGATGATGCGCAGGAATTTAAAGCTGCTCACCCTTTCCACCACTGACCACTCAATGAGGACATGTGTGTTCTCCCGGCTTCACCTTCCACAGACGATTCCTTGGTCTTGCTGACGTAGGTTGTTGTTGCAACACCACTCAACTAGCCGATCTATCACACTCCTGTACGCCTCTTTGTCTCCATCTGAGACTCTACTGACAACAGTGGTGTACTTGTTGGTGCATTTCTGGACTGGAATGCCTACCAAGAAAGTGAATTGCTTACCTCGATCCTTGGGCACCTCCCCAACCTGCACTGAACTGATCCCCCCCAAAATCTCCCTCTGCATCAACCCCTGATCTGCAGCCCACTCCCACCTCCCCCTCTGATCCCTCAATACAACTGGTCACATGCTGAACTGATCCACAATTCCACAACCCCTCATCAAATAATCCACTCCCCCGCCCTCTCACCCTTTCATCCCAAGCCATAGCAAACGTCTGACATACCCCGTTCCCTCACTGTGTCTAGCCTGAGAATGGAGTACAAGCAGCATTTTTTTTCCTAAAGTTTGTAATGGTGCAAGTTTCAGCAGAGGGTACAATAATTGAAGCAGCCATTGGCACTCACCCCTGATCCCATCTAGCACATCCTAACGTCAAAGGAGATCAGCCAGGAAATACCTTTCCAGCTGTATTTATGTAACTTTCTAGTCCTTTAATGATGCCTTAGAAGAGGTATTTGTTGGTGCAGAAATGATGTAATACTGGTGTAGGTAATTGGAATCTGGAGAACAAGTTAATTGAGGAGGAACAGAAGAACACAGTGTTCCATTGCAAACTGACCTCCAAACAATTTCTTAAACACAGAAAAGACATACTTCATGCAATTCAAGTCACAGTGTGTTCTCCCACACTCTTCTTATTAGCACTAAGGCCATAACAGCCATCAGTGGAGCTGAAAGATAGGAGTTGACAGTATCCTTGAACCTAAACCTCCTTCTTGTGCCCATTTCCCACTCTAATCACAATCTCTTTCAATCTGCTGGTGGTGCACCTATTATCTTTGCTCCTCCCCTCACTATGCCCTTGCTCCATGAGCCATACCCTTCTGCCTTTCTCTTTCAGGCAGTCAAGAACTGCAACTAGCCAAGCAGTGGTAGAAGAGCAAGAAGATGGTGACAAGAGGACACACTACCCCTTGATTTAACACTCCCAGCCATCACCTTTTGCACCATATGTACCTTAGACATTGGCCCAAGGATGTGATTTGCAAGTGGTGCAATACTGGGGATGAAAGTCCTGAAGACAGGACAGGGAAAGGTAGCTTGAGTGCCAGCTTTTGGAAGGAGAGGGTTGTTTGTGAGTTCAATAGCAAAGGCTCCGATGAGAACTTAAGGGTGGGAAGCTAATCAGTGTCCACCATGAGTTGGTGAGTTGGTAGGCTTTTCAGAAAACCTACATGCAATGTCAAGGAGTCTGGAGGTGACTGGCACCAACCTTGCAGAAGGATTGGCACGGAGTTTGCGGTCTACCCTTTTTAGCGGGGCAGTCAATGCCATTAGCATACTTGCATATCTAATAATTTAACAGCATCAGGTGGCTGATGATGCAGTTTGTATTGCAGCACAAGCAGGAGGCCCTCATTGTTGAATGTTGCAGAGGAAACTCAGGCTTGTCTGGTCTTGCACATGCTGCCATTATGTCTGTGGATGCCAGTATTAAAAATGGCCTGCACAGTGTCACAGCAACCTATGGGTTTCTAAGATTCCTGAGGCACTGTCAGAGGACTGACTGTGGCACTGCTGAACAATAATCTTTGGATGACAGCATTCGTGATGCCAGCTAAACTTGTACTTAAGACAACTTTCTTAACATAAGAAAGTACCAAATGCTCATAGAATTACAGTAACAGCCAGTGAGAATCAATCAGCAACTAACAGGCATGTTGTTGATGATTTCCTTGAATAGCTTGAATCCAGTTGTGCAAAAACATGCTGTTAGCTGGTGTTGGACTCCAAAATGGAAGTGCTATCATCAACTCAGCAGTCTATGCTGATTGATGTTACAATCTGCTGACTTTCCCTATCACCAGCAGAGGAACAAATGCTTCACAATTTTTTGGAACCACTTGGCACTTACAGCATGCAAAAAACAAACTATGGAGCCAGTTTTGCATCCTAATTTTCCAACAGCTTCTTTATTCTACCCACACACATTTTTTACAGTGATGTTCATTTCCCGATCACATGCCACCTTCTACATGTTTAGTGATATATTCCTTTTGAATTATTGCAACCTTCCTTAGTATTAACTGCACTGAGTTTGAAACTGTGCTTGGGATAGATCTTAGTGCCTGAATGGGTTGTGGAGGTAGAAACCCTCATCACATTTAAAAGGCAACTGGATGAGCATTTAAAGAGCTATAACCTATGAGGCCCACAGACTGAGGAGTAGGAAGTTGGTCAGTATGAGTATGATGGGCCCAAAGGCCTCCTTCTGTGCTGTAACTTTCAATGATTCAGTTGCTGGGTCAAAACTGCTAATGTGAGTGTTGATCACCATTTGTCAGTCTGGGTAGTGAAGGTGCATTGCACGAATGTAATTTAATGCATCGCATGTCAAACTTTATACTTGATTGCATTACAGAGTGCACACACATCAAGCAATGGTATGCATTATAATCACTGTTTAAATACAACAAAGAACATAAAATGCCCAAGTGTAATTGACTTTTTAATTTAGTCCTATTACCTTATTTGATGTTTTCCTATAATAAAACATTAACTATTCTCCTTGTGATTATTGAAGGTTCATTGGAGAGTCGCATATTCCCCCACCCTCATTATCAGAACAAAGTATGCTGCGTGCTGTAATGAGATACATGCTGTTACTAATGACCCACAGCAGAATTTCAGGAGTCAAAGCACAATAGTTTTAAAACAGGATATCATTATGAAGGAAAAATACGCAGCAAAGATGAGATACTGATTAGCAATAACAACGGGTGAAATTTTAGTCTTCTACAACTTTGAGCAATTACCAAGTGGATGATTATTTTACATTTTAAAATTATTTCTAGTCAAATTTATAATTTTGTTCCTAATTATACCTGTGTGATTCAAAGAAACAACTATGCTTGATAATGCAATAGTGGGAGCAAAAATAAACTTTTTAGTTCTGTATAGTTTATATCTATGTTAATTTCCAAAATGCTAACCTGTGCCTGTAGGTGTGGGAGATGAGTATACAGATCCCAGGACTGGTGAGTACCATTGTCTGAGGTCAGTCAAATCACATTGTGTTAGTGAAATCTCTTCAATATTCTATATTTGTCTATTAACTAAGAATCATGCTTTGGCAATAGGAGCACTGTGCAATTGTGTTGCTGATACTATTTTTTGACATTTAGGACAGACTGCCATTATGGTAGCTGAAAGTACAGCAACAGACCAAAATTACAATACAAGTATAACTTGGTATGCTTGGACACATCAACTGCAGGTCATATGGGCCTGAGATAAACCTATTCCACAGGCATGAGCAAAGGTCAGAGAAAATAACCTAAATAAAAGCTAAGGTATATGTCTCTTCAACAATTGGGTCTGGCAGAGATAAATTTCATTTTTAGTTATGTCATGTGCTCTTTTGATGGTCCAACCATCTAACTTCTGTGGCATAAAAACAGAAAATACTAAGCGAGCATTTCTGAAGAGAGAAACAGTGTTGATGGCTGAGCTCAGCACTTCATTATGTTGTTTTAGGCTTTGTTGTTGTTCATCACTTCACTCCAGGGCCACCTGCACAAACAGGGAAAGCCTTCCAGATGCCGCTCAGGTAGTTCTAGGGTGTGCAGAATGTAGGTGGTGAGCACAGGCAGTGAGCCTGCCTCAGTAAAGTCTGGGCCAATTTTTCATAAGAAGATAAGAAATAGGGGCAGGAGTAGACCATCTGGCCCATCGAGCCTGCTCCACCGTTCAATGAGATCATGGCTGATCTGGCTGTGGACTCTGATCCACCTACCTGCTTTTCCCCCATAACTCCTAATTCTGCTTCTGTGCAAAAAATCAACCTAACTGCGTCTTAAATATATTTAATGAGGTCGCCTCCACTGCTTCCCTGGGCAGAGAATTCCACAGATTCACTACTCTCTGGGAAAAGCAGTTTCTCCTCATCTCCATCCTGAAACTATTCCTCTGAATCTTGAGACTATGTCCTTTAGTTCTAATCTCACCAACCAGTGGAAATAACCCTCCTGCCTCAATCTTATCTATCCCTTTCATAATTTTATATGTTTCTATAAGATCCCTTCTCATTCTTCTGAATTCCAGTGAGTATAGTCCCAGGTGACTCAATCTCTCCTCATAGGCCAACCCTCTCATCTCCAGGCTCATCCTGGTGAACCTCTTCTGTACTGCCTCCAAAGCCATATCCTTCAAGTAAGGAGACCAGAACTGCAAGTGTCCAGGTAAGGAGTCCAGGTGCAGCCTCACCAGTACCCTGTACAGTTGCAGCATAATCTCCCTGCCCTTAAATTCAATCCCATAAACCAGTATTCCATTTGCCTTCTTGATAACCTGTTGCACCTGCAAACCAATATTTTGCGATTCATTCACAAGCACTCCCAAGTCCCTCTGCACAACAGCATGCTGCAATCTTTCACCATTTAAATAATAATCTGACCTTCTATTTCTCCTTCCAAAGTGGATGACCTCGCATTTACCAACATTGTACTCCATTTGCCAGACCCTTGCCCACTCACTTAACCTATCTATATCTCTCTGGAGACTCTCTGCATCCTCTGCACAATTTGCTTTTCCACTTAATTTACTGTCATCAGCAAACGGATACGCTGCACTCAGTCACCTCCTCCAAATCGTTAATTTGTATCACAAACAATTGCGGGCCCAGAACCAACCCTTGCGGCATCCCGCTCACCACTGATTGACAGCCAGAGAAACAACCATTTATCCCAACTCTCTGCCTTCTGTTGGTTAATCAATCCTCTATCCATGCTAATACCTTACCCCAACTCCATGCATCCTTATCTGTGGATGTCTTTTATGTGGCACCTTATTGAACGCTTTCTGGAAATCCAAGTATATAGCACTCCATCCATCCACTGTGTTCATTATATTCTCAAAGAACTCCAGTATGTTTGTCACACGGGACCTTCCCTTCCTGAATCTGTGCTATGTTTGCCTGGTGGAACCACTTCTGTCCAGATATCTCACTATTTCTTCCTTAATTTTAGCTTCGAGCATTTTCCCGACTACAGACATAAAGCTAACTGGCCTGTAGTTACCTGCCTTTTGCCTGCATTCTTTTTCAAATAGTGACATTCGCTTTCTTCCAATCTGCCAGGACCTGCCCAGAGAATTTTGGTAAATTATCAAAAATGCATCTATTATAACTTGTGCCATTTCTTTCAGTACCCTGGGATGTATCTCATCAGGAGCAGGGGACTTGTCTACCTTTAGGCCCACTGATTTACTCATCACTACCTCTTCAGTGACAGTGATTATGTTGAGGTCCTCACCTCCCATCGCATCCATCACATCTCTCTGGCATGGTAGATGTGTCCTCCACCATGAAGACCGTCACAAAATAGTCGTTCAAGGCTTTGGCCGTTTCCACATTACCCAATATTAATTCCCTTTTCTCATCTTCCAAGGGACCTACATTCACTTTAGCCACCCTTTTCCATTTTATATAATTAAAAAAGTTTTTACCATTTGTTTTTATATCGTGTGCTAGTTTACTTTCATAATCTATCTTCATTTTCCTTATTGCTTGCTTGGTAGTTTTGTTGCTTTTAAAAATTTTCCCAATCTTCCAATTTCCCACTACTCGGCGACTTTGTATGCATGAGCTCTTAGCTTGATGCCTTCTTTTATTTCCTTAGTTATCCAAGGCTGGCTCTTCCCACCCTTACTGTCCTTGCTTTTAACTGGAACATACTTTTGTTCAGCACCGTGAAAAATCTCTTTGAAAGTCTTCCTCAACTGTCCCACCATATAGCCTGTGTTTCCAGCCTACACTAGCCAATTCCTCCCTCATCCCATTGTAGTCCCCCTTGTTTAGGCATAATACATTGGTTTTAGTTCAAACTATTGCACCCTCCAATTGTAAGAGAAATTCAATCATACTATGATCACTCTTTCCAAGAGGCCCCCTAACTACGAGATCGTTAATTTTACTTCTCTCATTGCACAAGACCAGATAGAAGATAACATTTTCCCTTGCAAGTTCACTAACGTGCTGTTCAAGAAAGCTATCATGGATGCGTTCTACGAAGCCCTCCCCAAAACTGCCTCAACCAATTTGATTTGCTCAATCTACTGTATATGGAAGTTAAGGTCCCCCATGACAATTGCCGTTCCACTCTTACATCCATCAAATA
The DNA here is from genome assembly GCA_030265395.1 of Rhina ancylostomus. Classification (NCBI taxonomy): domain Eukaryota; kingdom Metazoa; phylum Chordata; class Chondrichthyes; order Rhinopristiformes; family Rhinidae; genus Rhina; species Rhina ancylostomus. The sequence goes on along the minus strand of JARFYF010000029.1, from coordinate 23,601,691 downwards.
TTTCTTGGCTTATTGCCTGTGCCACTGCAATGTTCTTCTTCGGTGGCCTATAAACAACTCCCACCAGTGATTTTTTCCATTTACTCTTCCTAATCTCTACACCAATGGACTCAACATTCTGCTCCTTCAATCTTATATCGTCTCTCACTATCTCCCTGATCTCATCCTTAAATAAGAGTGCTACCCCACCTCCCTTATCTTCCTGCCTATCCTTCCCTATTACCCAATACCCATGGATATATAACTCCCACTCATCTCCACTGTAAAACCATGCTTTTGTAATGGCCACTAAATCATACTCCTTTGTACTGATTTGTGCCACTAGTTCATTGACCTTGTTTCGAATACTATGGGCATTCACAGATAAAGTGCCCTTACATTCATTGTCCTTTTAGAATCTAGTAACCTTTGTGTCCTATGCATTTGACTTTCCTGTACTCCACTCTTACTTTTTTCTAACTTTTGCTCTGGTCCCTGCTTTGCTTCCCTCTGTCTTTCTGCATGGATTCCCATCCCCCTGCCATATTAGTTTAAACCTTCCCCAACTGTACTAGTAAACAATCCCCCCAGGACATTGATCCCAGTCCTGCCCAAGTGTAGACCATCCAGTTTGTACTGGTCCCACCTCTCCCAGAAACTGTTCTGATGCCCCAGGAATCTAAAGCCCATCACTGCTCAAGCCACATATTCATCCCAACTATGCCACTAATCCTAATCTGACTACTAGTACATGGTACAGGTAATAATCCTGAGATTACCACCTTTGAGGTTCTACTTTTTAATCCATCTCCTAGCTCCCTAACTTTGGCTTGCCAGACCTCATCCCGTTTTTATCCTACATTGTTGTTACCTGCATGCACCATGACAACTGGCTGTTCACCCTCCTCCCCTTCCAGAATGCCCTACATCTGCTCTGAAATATCCCTGACCCTTGCACCTGGGAGGCAACACCAATAGAGAGTCCATTTGCAGCCACAGAAGCTCCTATCCATTCTCCTTACCATGAAATCCCCTATCACTATAGCTCCACCACTCTTTTTCCTGTCCTCCTGTGCAGCAGAGCCACTCACAGTGCCATGATCCTGACTCCTGCTACCTTCCCCAATGAGCCATCTCCCCAACAGTATCCAAAGCAGTACATCTGTTTTGGAGGGAGATGACCACAGGGGACTCCTGCACTACCTCCCTGCTACTGCTCTGCCTGGTGGTCACCTATTCCCCATCTTTCCCTTGGCCTTTAAACTGTGGTGTAACCAACCCACTAAATGTGCTATCCACAACATTCTCAGCAGAGGTGCTCCAAAGTGAATCCATGCTCAGCTCAAGTGCCGTCATGTGGTCTGTCAGGAGCTGCAGCTGGGATACAGTCATCAGGGACACTGGCAGCCTCCAAGTTTCCACATTGTGCAAGAGGAGCACATGGGTCTGAGTTTACCTGCCATGACTTTGAGAGAAAATAAAGGGACAGAAAAAAAACGAACAAGAACCTACCCTCACTTTAGCTTAGTGTTGCTCGCCCTCCTCAGTGAAGCCTGGTATTCACCAAGCCCACACTTAGAGGATGAGAGGTGATTTGATAGAGGTGTACAAGATGATACGAGGCGTAGATTGAGTGGACAGTCAGAGACTTTTTCTTTCAGGGTGAAAATGGCTCACAAGAGGCGGCATAATTTTAAGGTGATTGGAGTAAGGTATAGGGGGAATGTCACAGGCAAGTTTTTGTTTTAAACAGAGTGATGGGTGCGTGGAACGCACTGCCAGCAGAGTTTATGGAGGCAGATACATTAGGGACATTCAAAAGACTCTTAGATAGCCACATGAATGATAGAAATGATAGAATGATAGAATGATGGAAAAATAGAGGGCTCTGTGGGAGGGAAGATTAGATAGATCTTGGAGTAGGATAAAATGTTGGCACAACATCGTGGGCCAAAGGGCCTGTACTGTGCTGTTCAATGTTCTATGTTCTAGACAACCAGCAGCACTTTGACCAGACAGCAGCTCCTCTCAAGATGGCTGCTCCAAAATGGCCACTCTGCTTGACCCTGTCTTTTTATTAGCTGCTGATAATTAACTAATTAGCCAAACACCTATTAACAATTAGCTGACTTGCCTCTTAAATTCCTGCAAGTGAAACTCACAAGCAAACAAGACTCACTTCTTTTCAATTCTCCCTCTCACTTCAAATTGCCAACTTCTTACCCTCCACCTCTTCTCACCAAAGCCTCTTCAGCTAAAGCCTCAGCTCCCCACTTTAACACGAGCCCACTCCAACAATAGCCACTCTGCTTGACCCTTACTTTTTATTGGCTGCTGTTCACTCGCCAATGAGCCAATCGACTATTAACAACTTGCAAATGTGCCTCTTTTAAACTCCTGCAAGGTGAAACTCTCAAGCACAGAGACTTCTCTTTAGATTAGATAGATCATGGACTTCTTTTGCCTCTTTCAGTCTAACCTCTATTTTCTTGAATATAGTATATTTCTAATGAATAATTAGATGGAAGTCCAGGAGGGGAGAAAGCTTTCAAAGCAAAGAAATATGACAAAAGCTTTCAAATTAATTCTCCTCTTATGTTGGAACCAAATACTGTGGTCATTTTAACACAATGGTAAACTACTTTCAGGTGTGCCTTGATGAAGGCTTCTTGTTAACCTTGAAGCTTCTCAGAAAAAGAATTATTTCACTCTCCCCTATCACTAGAATTAACATTGCAAACATAATATGGGTTTGAAATATTCAAGTTCCAAAAAAACACAAATTTAAATGCTGAATCAGTAATGGGCATTCATAAATCTTAGAATTCCACCAGAGGCAATTCTGAGATGTTATCACAGCACAACACATTTTACAGGTGAGAAATACAGTATTGCTATCATCACCCCAACTTATTGTATCTATGGGCTCTTTATTGGAGTACTTACTAAGGCAAGTAACAGACTGTGCTGTTAACAAACATCCTTTAAGGAAAGGCAATAAACTCTTAACTGACATCTGCAACTGGTTCAACAATGTATCAAAGTTATGCTACATGTTCAGGTTCTAATATATACACTTTTCCATTCCCAATTTCAAAAGGAAATACAACCGTACAGCCACACAAACTAGCATCATTTCCACAGATAAAGTAATACTCTAGGTTAAATGTGTATACATTGATAAATATTTATCAATTCAAACTATACATTTAATTGATCTACTGGTTTTCTTAACTTCCAATCTCAATTGCACTATGCCTTTGTCATCCCTTAAGTCTCCTGTCCAAATGCCCTCAGTTCTGGGTGGATTATCTCCCTCCCATAGTCCGTCACCCATTCCATTTGGGAGCCATTGTGCTTCCTGACCCACGTCCAGTCCAGTAATGGCTAAGTTGCCAAAATGCACCTGCAGTAAAGGACAGTCTGAATGCTGCACCATTTGCTCCAGAATATCAAAAAGACAGAGTAAAAGTCTGAAGTCAGAGGACATCAAATGAAAAACACTGTAGTGACTGGAGTCACACCTAATACAATGCCTATCAGAGCAAAGTTACAGCAGGAATTCCTCAGTCAAATGATCCTGGCCAAAGTGTCTTTAGACATTTCATTAATAGTGATGACTGGTGCTATTTGCATTTGGCTCTCTGCACAGTTCCTCAGATAATAAAACAGCCATTACCAGTACCAAGCAAGATCTAGAAAACATTCAGGTGCAAATTAACAGACAACATAACACTCATGCCATGATGATGGCAGGATTCAAGTGTCGGAAGAAAAAGCAAGAACACCCAGGTATCACCTCTAGCCTTTCAGTAACATCACTGCAGAATCTCCTCGGTTCAACTCTTTGAGTCATCACTGACCAGAAGCATAATTGGACCATATAGTCATACAGCAAAGAAACAGGCCCTTTGGCCCAACTGGTCCATGCCAACCAAGATTCCCATCTAAGCTATTCCCATTTCCCCATGCTTAGCCCATATCCCTCTAAACCTTGCCTGTTCATGTACCTCTCCTAGTACCTTTTAATTGTTATTAATGTACCTGCCTCAACCACTTACTCTGGCTGCTCATTCCATATACTGACCACTCTCTGGGTGGAAAAAGTTGCCCTTCAGTTTCCTGTAAAATCTCTCCCCTCTCACCTTAAACCTATGCCACAAGTTCTCAATTCCCCAACCCTGGGAAGAAGACTGCACATTCACCCTATGTCCCTCAAATTTATACACTTTGATAAGATCACCTTCATTCTCCTACACACCAATGAATAGAGTCCCAAGCTCAATCTCTCTCCATAACTCAGTCCCAAGTCCCAGCAACATCCTCGTAAATCTCCTCTGCACTCTTTCCAGCTTAACGGCATCTTTTCTCTAGCAGGGTGACCAAAACTGAACACAATATTCCAAATGCAGCCTCACCAGCATCTTGCACAACTGCAACACAACATCCCAACTTCTCTACTCAATGCTCTAACTGAAGGCCAGGGTGCCAAAAGCCTTCTTCACCACCATCTACCTGCAATGCCACTTTCAGGAAACCTTGTATTCCTAGGTCCCTGTTCTACAACACTCCCCAGGGCCCAAACATTCACTGTGAAAGTCTTATCCTCATTTGCCTTCCCAAAATGCAACACCTCACGCTTTTCGAATTAAACTCCATTGCCACTCCTTGGCCCATTTACCCAGCTGATCAAGATCCCTCTGCAAATCCTGATAAATATCTTCACTGTCAATGACACCACCTATTTTAGTGTCATCTGAAAACTTACTAAACTTGTAAATTCTCATTCAAATCATTGATATAGATGACAAATAGTAATAGGCCTAGCACCAGCCCCTGGGGAACACCACTAGTCACGGTGAAAAACACTATGATGCTGGAGGACCTCAGCAGGCCAGGCAGCATCTGTGGAGAAAAGCAGGCGGTCAATGCTTCAGGTCAGGACCCTTCTTCAGGACTGAGGATAGGAAAAGGGGAAACCTGATATATAGGAGGAAAAAGCAGAGCAGTGATAGGTGGACAAAAGAGGAGAAGCAGAGTGGACACAAGGTGGTGATAGGTAGATGCAGGTAAGAGCTAGTGATAGGAAGTTGTGGGGTAGGAGGGGAGGGGAGGGCAGAGCAGATACACCAGGAGGTGGGTCAAAGGTGAGGAAGTTAAAAAAAAAGGGCAGTAGAAGAGATAGGCCAGGAGAGGGAAGAAAAGAAGGAGGCATGGTTGGGGTGCTACCTTCATATACTTTAAGACATCCAATACCTCCTCTGCAGTAATGCAGGCTATCTCCAGCATCTCCCCATTACCTATCCGAAGGTCCAAATTCTTCACGTCTTTCCCCATGGTAAATACAGGGAGAAATACTCATCGAGGATCTCGCCACTTTGGTCTTTGAGAGGCCCTGTTCTCTCACCAGTTACTCTTTTCCCTTAATATCTTTATAAATCCAACTATATTAAGACTATAGCTACAAGAGCAGGATAAAGCCAAGTACTCTTCAATGAGTGGCTCAAATCCTGACCATTTAAAACATGGGACCCAGAGTGAGCTAGCCAATTGGATACAGAATTTACTCAGTGGAAGGAGCCATGGGGTGAGAGTGAAGGTTTTTTTCCCCCAGATTGGAGGCCTATAATCAGTGGTGTGCCATAGGCATTGAAGTTGGGTCCCCTGCTGTCATATATATTAACTATTTGGATGAGAATGTAGGTAGCATGATTAGTAAGTTTGCGAATGACACCAAAACTAGTGGTGTGGTGGACCGTGCAGAAAATTGTCTATGGTGACAACAGGATCTAGATCAACTGGGAAAGTGGGCAAAAGAATGACAGATGAAACTTAACTCATACGAATGCAAAGTGATCTATTATGGGAAGTTAAACTATGGTAGAACGTACACAGTAAATGGTAGGGTCCTGGGGACTATTGTAGAACTGAAACCTCAGAGTACAAGTACATTGTTCCCTGAAAGTGGTGACACAGGTAACCAAGGCAGCATATGGCATGCTTGCCTTCACCAGATGGGACAATGAGTACAACAAATAGGACATCATGTATAACATGTTGGTGAGACCGCACCTGGAATATTGTGTTCACTTCTAGTTGGCATACGATATGAACAATGTGATTAAGCTAGAAGGGGTGCAGAAAAGATTCACAAGAATGTTGCCAGGACTAGAAGGCTTGAATTATTAGCAGAGACTGGATAGGCTGGGGTTGTTTTCCATGGAGCAAAGGAGGCTGAGGGGTGACCTTAGAGACATAGATATGGGACATAGGGACATAGATATGGTAAACAGTCACAATCTTCGCCCCCCCCCCCCCCAGGGTCGGGGCCTAAAACTAGAGGGCCTAATTTTAAGGTGAGAGGGGAAAGATTGAAAGGAGACCTGAGGGGCAAGTTTTTCCGACACAGAGTGAGCATATAGAATGAGCTGCCAGAGGAAATGGTGGAGGCAGGTACAATTTGAAAGGTATTTGGACAAGTCCATGAATAGGAAAAGTTTAGAGGGAGATGGAGCAAAAGCAAACAAATGGGACTAACTCAGGACCTGTTTCTGTACTGTGCTATATAACCATCCACAAATCAGATGTGTTATAATCATTGTCTGTCTAGCACCACAACACTGAAGTAGCTCTTCACAAGAAAGGCATTTTGCCTGATTTCATTGCCTCTGTCATTTGCCTCAATATTACACTTTTTCCACATGATATCTGCAGAAAATACCACCAAGTAGGGCAAGGACAGCTGCACGTTGGAAAAAAAGTCCTTATGCCCAAGAAACACACCACCCTGACTTTGACATGCCGTCATTCATGAGTGCGAAATCAATGTTCTAAGAGTCTCCATCTATTATCATTGTGAACACATCATACATCTGCAAATGGGCTCTTGTTATTTCCCCAGTGTAACTAACAACAGAGAATTAGTGATCTTACAGTTCATTCAGATGAACCATTGTTTAAACTACAAAGCAACTATAAATACACAAAGCAACAGAATACAAGATTACAAAATAACAAGGTATTCAGCTCATCAACTGCATACCCTTACATATCACACAAAACCTGACTGTCTGTCGCCACAGTGTTTTTGATTTACTTAAAGCTCTGCTTAAGTATGCCCACAAAGGCAATCAAGCAAACACCATCCTGGAAGTAGCACATTTATTAAACATGCACCATTAATGGATAGGAAGCAATGAAATATCTCAACTGCTCATCCTTGGCTGGCTCTATAAACTATTCCCATATCTATTCTCAGCAGCATTGATCTGTGGAGTTTTTGATCAATTTAGCCCATACCTATAACCTTGTCACATTTTCTGTCAGATATTCACAAACTTCTTTTAAATTGAATGCCCAGAACGTGCTGGGCTTTGCTTCACATTTCCAATTGTGCGTCAGCCTCTGTACTTCAGGAATGTTAATGCTGTCTACAAAACACTTTCTTTGCTGGTCTATTTTTCCAGTTTTTCCTATTTATCTCATCATACACTCTCAAACATTGCCAACTTAATGCAAACTCCCCCCCCCCATAATTGTTTTATCAATTATAGCTATTTGGATACTGTTAGAGTTTTTCAGTTATTTTTTTCCTACCACCTCTAATCCACTTCTGTCTGCTAAACTGTCAATTTCTGGTTGCAGAAACCATTTTAGTCTCAACTAGATATCTATTTTTCAAAATAGTACAACTTTTGTTTGCAGTATCCATACCACAAGCTACATATTGATACATCAAGCTTATGTTGTTATTTTGCATTGGTTATTGTTCCAACATTTTGCACTCTGGAAAATGAATAATTGTACACCATTTTCAAGACATGGTGCTGTATCTTCAAAGGTGACATCTTTTTTTTGCTTTGTTCAATCAAGGCTCCGTCTGTCTGCTCAGGCGTCCAGAAAAGATCCAATTGAGCTCAGCAGAATATTTCTCCCAGTGTTCATATTTTCCACAACCATTGTCACCAAAAACTGATTATCTTGCAATTCATTTCTTTGCCATCTGTGGCACATTGCAGTTTACAAACTGCAATGTATTACCGCAGTGACTGCACTTCAAAAGGACTTCCTTGGTTGCTAGGTGCTTCAGCCATTCTCTGAAAAGTTGTCAATAATTGAAACATTTTTCCTCTTTTCACAGGTACTGCCTGATCTACCGGGTGTTTCCAACATTCTCCCTTTGATTTCAGGTACCAACACAATTGTGACGTGCATTTCACAGAATTGTTTGTCCCTCTCTCTCGTCCTCATTAATCTCATAAACAAATGGCTCTGGAATGTCCGGGATCACTTGGGTAGCCTTAGCCTCACGAGGTTTCTCCCAAACTTCTACAGATGCACTATAGAAAGTATCTTGACGGATTGCATCTCAGCCTGGTGTAGCAACTGCTCTGCCCTGGACCAACGGAACCTGCAGAGAGTGATAAACACAGCCTTGTCCTTCACAGGCTTGTCACTTCCTTCCATCTTAATGGTGCTTTGCTTCCAGAAGGCTAGT
>JARFYF010000029.1:23549627-23569763 GCA_030265395.1 Rhina ancylostomus | reverse complement strand
GCAATACTCTAAATGCGGCCTAACCAGAGTTCTATAGAGATGCATCATAACTTCTTGACTCCTGTACTCAATACCCCGATTAATGAAAGCCAGCATTTCATAAGCCTTCTTTACCATCCTATCTGTGTAGCCACTTTCAGTGAGCTGTGGATTTGCACCCCAAGGTCTCTCTGCTCTTCATACTGTTCAGGGTCTAGAGTGTACTGCCTCTTGACATTAGTCCCACCAAGGTGCAACACCTCACATTTATCCAGGTTAAGCTCTATCTGCCATTTTTCTGCCCACATCTGTAGCTGATCTATATCATGCTGTATCCGTCGCCAGTCTTCTACACTATTCACAACTTCCCTAATCTTGGTATTGTCTGCAAACTTACTGACCCATCCATCAACATACTCAGCCAGGTCATTTACGTACATCACAAACAGTTGTCCTGTTTAACACAAGACTGACCGCCTAAGTGACTCTTTTCCCTTCTCTTTTAGTGTTCCCAGCAAATGGGAGGATGTGTGTTCAGTTGCTTCCCTGTTCATTTGGGCTACTATATCTATCTCTCCCTGGGGTATATTCTCAGCAGGTTGCACTCATCATAGAATTATTTGCACCACAATAACTGCTGTTATTTAGTTAGGCCCACTGAAAAGAGATGAATTGCTTAAAATCCCTAGCTATCATGGATAGCAATGACATTTACTACTACATTAACCAAGACCATTTCACTGGATGCACAAAAGTACTTTGTTTTAATTAAGAAAAGTTAAAAATACTTCATTCCCAGGAGAAAATATCATGAAAAAGTTCTCAAAGTAAACATAAAACCTTGAATACTTTTTAAAGTATGTCTGAAAAATAATGATGTTATAAATGACCAGGAAGCAAATTTAGTATTGGCATTTAATACCAGTGAAAAGAACACATATTGTTGGATGTTCAAATGTTATTATACTTCTGGTCTTGCATCCTGTAACATAAGTAATGTTGGTTGGAACACTTTAAAAGTTGCAGCCTGTGACCAGTAGCTTTCTGTGTTGAATGAAGACCTGCTAACAGATGACTGTTTCAGTTCTAGGTGAGTTGCAATGTGCTTCTAATGCATCTGATACATTCTCCAGGGTCTCATTTGAGGGATTTATGGTTTAGTACAATTCTCCCACCTTCTGACAAATGAGAGAAGATAACACCTTAACACCGCTCATATCTTATAGGGGTTAGCAAATCCTCATTGTACGCCTCATCTTAAGGTGACCTTGCACATTGATTTCCTTTAGTTATAAAAACATGATTGCCACTTGTCTATCTCTCCGTAATGTAACTGTGGTTTGGTACTTATTTATAAAAGAAATTACAGACATGTAGGCAACATTTCCGTGTTCCATGCTTACTCCACAAATGCATGCAGCTTCTGACATCCCGCTCTGCCTGCGGCCTCATCATTGAGTCCAAGGGTGTTCTATAATGTACTGAACAGTGGTGCTGGACGCTCTTTGTATCTTGCCCTTCAGCTCTATACCAGATATGGCTGGCACATCTGGTATGGCCCATTAATTTGGATTGGTTCTCCAACTTTAATTGAAAATTGTGAAGGTAAGTGGTCTTCTTAATTTCAATCAATATTAATATTTTAATTAATTTAACTAATTCGTTTTCAAGTGACGATTGCATTTTTACAAATAATTTTCAACTGTTTCCATTGTCCATTTCCCCATCTATTTCTAAATGTCCATGTTCATCATTGATTTGGAAAAGTCCTTTGGAGATCGCGAGTGTCAGGCTTACTTTAGACCACTTGTGCCTTTGTCATGCTTGTGGCTCACTCGGCCTCGCGGAATGCAGAATGACAGAAGTCGCAATGCTAGTCGGACCTTATGAGCTATGTAACTGCAGAAGGTTTGTGTTGTCACAAGTGGAGTGCAGTGGGTTGGAGGGGGTGGAGGGGGAACAATTGTAACACACAGGCCACATAAAATGCAATCCACATATATAGCACTACATGCATAGAAAAGGCTGAATCAACATACACACACACAGATCACACCACACACACACACACACACACACACACACACACACACACACACACACAGATCACACCACACACACACACACACACACACACACACACACACACACACAGATCACACCACACACACACACACTCACACACACACAGATCACATCACACACATAAACCCTTCACACCAGCAACACCCACCACATGAACAAACACAACACCAACACCCACCACATCACCAACATTCTCATCAGCATGACTATACCACCAACATCTATCGTTTGCACACGTGCAATCATACACACACACACACACACGCGCGCGCGCGTGTGCGCATGCACGTACACATGCACAACTCATGATGAGTAGGGATAGATCAAAGCAAATTTTAATGTTTGGTGGCTAACAGTTACAATCAACAAAGGGCAGTTGAAAGTGATATTCATCATGAAGGGCATAAACAATAACATGATCTTTAGTTAAAAAAGAACATAAGAAAAAGCAGAGGCTCATTTCATGATAGTTATGCTAAAACTTCCTAGTGAGTGCCAGTGTCCTTGCAATTTTAAGAACAAGCGTTTACCGGGAGTAAACCATTCATCACCCTTGACAGAGTAAGTGGCACATCACTTTTATCTTTAACAGATACCAGGACATGGAGCTACAATGTAGTAATAGATAAGAAGGCTACATTGTTGTGCTAAGTCATATGTGTACATCCATTATTTAATTTTAACTGTATGTTGTTGAAGATTGGAAAAAACCAAAGAAATTTTCCATTTTCCTGTACAAAATTTAATCTGACAAGGTAGATAGTCTTTTAATTGTCTTTAATTCCTGCCTTTATTGTACATTTACAAGAACTGATCTATGACTTTAAATTTTAAAGAGCAGTAAAATTCTCTGGGTAATCAGACTTCTTAAAAAAATTATTGAATTTCAGTAGATGGACACCTGCAATTAGTTTGAAGCTTTTATTGGCTCTTTTCTCATGAACCAAGGAGGTTAAAGCAATTACAACAGAAGCAGTTCAAAAACAGGATGCAATGTTATTTGGCACGCAACTGACTTACTGAATGAAAAGGTGATTAAATATCACATTACACTGACAACCACTGGTTTTCTATGAAAAACACACAATTCCAAATAAAAACTGAGGGAGATTTAGAAATTCACCAACTGATAAATGTTTGTCTTCAATTTAATTCTGTTTGTTGTAATAAAGGATAATATTTGTACAAGGCATTGGTGAGGCTGCACTTGGAGTGTGTTTAGCTTTGGTCACCCTGCTATAGGAAAGATGCCATTAAGCTGGAAAGAGTGCAGAAAAGATTTATGAGGACGTTGCCAGGACTGGAAGGACTGGGTTACAGGGAGAGGTTGGACAGGTTCGAACTTTATTCCCTGGAGCTTAGGAAACTGAGGGGTGATCTTATAAGTGGTGTATAACATCATGAGGAGCATAGATAGGGTGAATGCACAGTCTTTTTCCCAGGGTTGGGGTATCAAGAACTAGGGGGCATAAGCTTAAGGTGAGAGAGGAAAGATTTAATAGGAACCTGAGAGGCAACTTTTTCCACACGGAGTGTGGTATGTATATGGAATGAGCTGCTAGAGGAAGTGGTTGAGGTAGGTACAATAACAACATTTAAAAGATGTTTCCTCAGATAAATGGATAGGAAAAGTTTGTAGGGGATATGCATTAAATCCGGGTAAATGGGACTAGCTTAGTTGGGCCTCTTGGTTGGTATGGACAAGTTGGGTGGAAGGGCCTTTTTTTGTGCTGTATAACTATGTTTATAACAGGTGTGGCCTAACCCCACTATCCCTGGGAACAGTATCCAACAATATTCAGAAGTTTGGGAGCCCCCATACATGCACAAGTTTTATACACTGTATGTATATTTATTGCCAACATTGCTACTTCATTGAAAATAACACAAAACAGTTTCATCACAGGTAAATATTGTTGGGACAGGAACATTGTGAGTGTCCTTTCCTACTTGTAAATTATTGATGTACAATGAGCTGAAATAGTCCCAGGCAAAATCTCTAGGACATGCTACTGAGTGTTAACCATTCTGAGAAACTGCCTTAACCCCAGCTTTGCTCCTTTTGAACCAGTTGTTGGTTAGGTTTCTGTTCTTCTTTAAATCCAGAACGTTTAATCTCTGATCGTCTCCTGTGAAGTAACTTTTCAACATTTAGACATATTAATTCCCATATTCAAATAATCTGAACCTTTGTACAGGCATTAGTTGGAAACTATAACATAAGATAAAATCTACACACTGATATTGCTTTTATTTTACTCAGTGTACATTGCTCACTGACAGTGTACATAAAAGTACATTCCCATTCAAGTGAATAGTCTGGCATATTATCTCCTTCTCCAAATATACTCAGAATCTAAATTTAAAGTTCAGGGATTACTTGTAGAAAGGGCATAGGGATTTGATCTATTACAAGTGAAATAAAAGAAGCAAATTTCCATGTTGAAGTTGGATAGCTTCCCCAGATCATGGTGCCTTCTGCTAGCTTGATAGGTAACACAAAATGTGAGGTAGAATGAGGATTATGACTTGACTGAGATAGATTGGTTCACGTTTGCCGCCTTATGTCAAAGGGGTTTTCCTTTCCATCAACTGGGGAAATTTCAATAAGGTCCTCCTATCGAATGTTCTCTGAATTATCCATCCCTGATTGCCTCTAAACTGAAGAGTAGCTGGGAATCAATCATGCTGGTGGGTCTGGAATCACATATTGTCCAGACCAATAAAAATGGCAGATTTCCTTATCTGAAGGACATTAATTAGCACATGCATTTTTATAACAATCTGATGGTTTCATGGTTACCATTATTAGTGCCTTATAAATTTAAATTCCTCATCTGCAATGATGGGATTCAATTTTTTTCTCATTTAAACTGCACTTGGAGTTGCACTTGTAGCATTACAGATCTCAGAGCTGGCAGGCTGGGTAACTCCTTCTGACCAGCAACCATCATGATGGGCCACATAGCTTCCATCTTTATCACAGATTTACTATGATTCTATAATTTCTATGTTTCCATGATTTGGATCTTGGCTGATTCTATAAACTTTGGCCATTCATCCAGTTAGTAGTAACCACAAATGTACTCCCATATTTGGAGGGAACTCAGTCCCCCTGACATTTTCGCTCCCCCACTCCCTCCCTGCCTTCTTAAACGTTGGATCTGTAGTAACTCTGAGGAAGTTACTGAGAAAGGCATTAGCAGCGAACCAGTGCATTATGTAATATAGGCATTCTTAATGGTGTGGTCTATATGCACTGATTTAGGTATTTGAAAACATTAGGGGCATCAATAACAAATGAATGCATAGACTATTTGAATTGCCTATTACCATTTAAGTTAAGAAATTAAAGATGAAACTGGATGTCCATAAATTTATTTTTCATGGAGGATGATTGATCCAGAGAACAAAATTGACAATGAAACTAAAAACTGTACTGAATGTAAAGACAAACCTTCTGATTATTAAGCAACATTTTGCATCATATCAAAATACCAAGAAAAGCAAAGAATGCATTTAACCTTATTTCACTAATTTATCACTATGCCATGATGCAGTCAGCTCTAAAAGATCATTTGTAAATGATTGTGCCAATGTGAGAAACCCTGGAAGGTAAGTACAAAGCACACTACTCCTTTAGATTACTCTTCATTATATTACCCACTATAATTGTTATCTAATGCATAATGCAAAAATATACAACCTTCAGGCAAGATTTTGCCATATTCATTTTGATGAGAATGCATTGCCTTTGTGAGTTTAATGCAGAAATGAGTATACACCACAATTTATTAAGTGGAATTATCTAATAAAAAACACAATTTCTTGCCACATTGTTGCAATCCATTCACTGTACTGAAATTGAAGTTAATTTTCAACAAAATCAATGACAGTTTATTCTAAACATTGACTATAAACTAAGTCCTTGTAGAACAACTAATTAGTTTGAATTTCAGAAAATATTAATTTGCTGCTTGCCAAAAAATGTAAGTGTTACATGAATAACATTGCTGTTTATAACACTGCATCATTACAGAAGAATGCAAGTACATGAATGTATGGGATTTTAAATGACTTAATTTAATTTGAATATGGATGTCAACAAACATTTACAACAAGATTGAATTTTTTTAGTATGACATTCTGGTAACAACAATAGGAATAATTTGTGTTAATTAAGCTTAACTGGTACCCAGGGAAAGTTTCTGGATTAAAGAAGCTTTCAGGGGCATGTTTAATAGTAAGACTTCTCCCTGGTTCATCTAGAAGGCCTGAAAATAAATAAAAAGCCAAAGATAAGCATTTAGAAAAAAATCCCAATAGTCAGAGGGGTGAAGGATCATCTTGCTACCTCTGGCTGTTACTATATGGCACTTTTGTTGATAAGGGAAACACAAAAGCCAAGTGTCACATTGATTCCCAAACAGCATGCTAATGACTCCCCTTCAGGAAGGCACAGAACCACACGATGATATTGCTATCCATTAACGACCCTCTGTGAGCAGAATCTTTTGACATTATGAAGCCTGGAAGTTATCTTATGCCCTGAAGACTGAACTGTTACATAGCCTCTCAAATCTTTGTGGGATTTCTAAAATGTGAATGTAAAATCTTCCATTAACATCACTGTTACTGCTGTAGCATAGGTTACTAAATAAAACGTATGATGTATAAAATGATATTTGTTAAAATGAGGTACTGCAGAATTTTGCTGTTGAAAAGAGACATTTAAAGTAAAATTGTTTGATTAGTGAGCTCATGTGCTTTTGGGAAACAATAAGAAAGTATGATGCTTTGCTGAAACTACAAATCAGATAAGTGGAAAAAACATTGTGTTGTGAGTAAAACCCCATCTGCTTTCAGAGGGGAACATAAAAGATGCCATACCACTACTCAGAGTCACCTGGGAATTATATTTCCTCAATCAACATATAAAGAACAAATTATTTATCAGTAACAAGTTGCTATTAGTGGGAGCTTGCTGTGCACCAGTTGGCTGCTGTAGTTTCTACTTTATAAAAATTTTATTAATCTCTTCAATGCTACATAATTAGCAGTTAAGCAGTTTGAGAATGACCTGATATCATGGAATTTTTTTATAAATTCATGTGTTTTCTTTTTACATATTCTGCAGTACCTATGCAGAAAATGAATTTATTTTAAAATATTCAGGATATTTATGATCAAGATCATATTAGCTATTATTCCACAATGTCAAAGTGCATATTTTACTTATACTTTTCATGAAACTCATTTAATAAAGAGCCAGAGTTAAGAAGTCAACTACTGGTTTATTGAGCACTCGCATTCATGGTAATCAGGATCTGTGCATATGTTTTGAATACTAAATGAAAGCATTGACAGTGTCTACCCACCTTTTCTCCAGTATCTGCTCACAGCCCTATTACCATGACGTGAATTTCAATATTTTCATTAGCTGTACTTTGCATTGATTTGTTCCTAATAATCTTTTCAAAAATATGAAAGCACTTCACTTTTCTCTGAATATGTATTGGATTATACTGAGGGAATATTTTCTTCATTCATTGTTTGTAAATAAAATTGTAAAAATTTATAACAGAATTATTTATTTTTAGTTTTACATTATGAACATTTTAAAAATTATGATCTCCTTTTTATTGATTTAGCAGTGAGCTGCTGACCAGTATCTAATAATGATGCAGCCTCCAATGAAATCTTGTTGAAGTTTATTGTACAGGATTCTACACCACAGAATGCAGCAGTTTCATTTGTCTTGAATATGCAGTGAAAATAATGGCATCTACTTCACTATTATTTATGTGCAAATTGGACAGCTCATCTATTTCTGTCTATTTTATCTTATCATCACATCTTTCATTCCCTCCCTTCATTCTTCTTTGTGGCACTGAATTTGCTCTTCTGGTATTTCCTGATTCAAAGCTTATATGTGATTAAAAAATGACAGAAAGACTATGGGCAAGTGTAAGTGTAATGAACGATGTTTACTGCTCAGAGCAAAATCCAACCTTTTCTTTAATCAAATCAAGTTCATGTTTACTCATCACACTATCCATTAAGTTTGTTCTTCGGTTTATGCAACAATCTGCAAACAAGTCTCTCAGTTACCCATAAATCTTAAATCAATCACGAATTACCAATTTCCACTGCCATGTTACCAATTGGAATTATTGGATACAAGGTTTTTAATGGTCGTATTTCCACCTCCAGTTTAGCTAAAGAAAATGTTCACATACCTGTGGCTCTGTTTTACTGAAAATCAAAACATTTCAAACCACCTACCCTACCCCACTGCCCTCAACAAACCTCTCCCTACACGGCACTGTCCTGTACACAAGTGTGTATTGTATCTCAAACTACAATAAGTACTTCCATCTTGTCTATTTGTTGCGACATTTTGAAAAAAAGATAGTCTAGTTTAAATCTTCTAAATAACAATACCTCTCACCTTCATTAGTGCCATGAATCTGCAGGCAAGCTACCATAAAGACTAGTAGAAAGCCAACCTTGATGAAATATCTTTCAACCTGATCTTAATTGATTGTTCTGTTAGTTAATATATATTTGTAATGAATTGCATTTCTATGCTATTTAGTTCAAATTATGTTCACATAGATAGGAAGGTGACTGCAACACTGGACATAATAGGGAAGATTTCCCTGGGTTCATGAATCTCATTCTGAATGACTCTGTGACTCTAAATCAAAACAGAAAATACTGGAAAGACACAGCAGGTCAGGCAGCAATAGTGGAAAAAGAAACAATTAATGTTTCAGGTTAAGGACCCTTCATGAGAAGTGAGAAAGAGAAAAACAAGTTAGTCTAGGTGGCAAATAAGGTGGGAGAGAACAATGGGTGAAACAAAGGGAATTTCAGTGATAGGATGAAATAATGTAGCCATTAAATGGGCAACTAAGCTCCTTTGTCAGTATCCTCTCTTCCTAAATTCTGATGAAGGGCATTCAACCTGAAACATTAACTGTTTCTCTTTTTACAGATGCTGCCTAACCTGCTGAGATTTTCCAGCATTTTCTGCTTTTATTTCAGATTTCCTGTGTCTGCAGTTTTTATTTTGATTTCTCTGGGTTAATGTCCAGCTTTACTGGATTGATGGGGTTCACCATATATGTCAGAATTTGGGGTGTGTCGGATGCACATGTCTAAGAAAACTGCCCAAATATTTGTTATTCTTTCTAACCAGTGAATACAATGATCCAACGCCCCCAGGTGATCAATGAGCCAGGTGATCCAGTTTTGTTGGAATCTTTATAGAATTGGTCTAGAGGAGTCTATTTGTACCTGTAATTAAACAACTAATGGAACAAGTATTTGTTATTCTGCAGACAGCATAATGGGCTGGGTCACCCTGGATCCAGCCCACTCCCAGACTCACCATCTGTAGTACTTGTTGCCCCAGATTCACTTGGTCTGGATGGAGCAGGCTAATCTTGCTAGCCCTCTGGAAACCAGAGTAAGGTGGCAAGATCCCACACTTGTAATAGATGCTTTTTGGTGCCAAAGAGGTTGCAATTACTACTTATCTCAATGTTGAAAGAGTGTTTGAACTGGAATGGGCAAGGCTTGACTTCCCTTGCCAAGTTAGGTTCATTGCTATGGTGGAGCAACGCTCCATGGACAGCAACTGTTGGATCTACACATCTAACTGTGGAAGTGACCTGTATGAATTCCTGCAGCATTTGTGTGCATGTGTTTGTGAGTGCCATTAGCTTCAGCTTTACTTGACAGCAAATTGCAACCAATTATTGTATCTTATAGGATTTTACAAAGGAAATAAGTCATGCATTTTGATCTGAAGTATTGAAGAAACATTCAAAAAAAGGACTGAAAATGGATTAGGGGACAATTTTGAAGACAGGCTTGTTTTCCTTGACATATTATTATATCATATGGGACTCCAGATTAAATAACATTTGATTATTCAATTCGTCAAAATTAGCCCAGTTTAAGCACAAACTGAACAGCAAAGATGAACACACTGTTACAGAACAAATATAATACACAAAAATACTAATAAAAAGATCATTTATATAAATTTGCCATTTAAAGCAGGGTCTAGCAAGTTCAACTGCTTAGAAAGTGTTGTTTTCCTATTCAGGGTTATATTTAGCAGCCTGATGAATCCTTGGCAGAAGCAACAGCTGTGCAGCACAATGTCCTCTCTGCACTGTTGGCTTGGGTATTTAATCATCAACCTGCACTAGTCATAACTTGTCTATTAAGAAAAAAGGTGGTTTAATTTGGTGTATTGATTAATAGGTTGCAGTGGAGGCTCAAAGAAATGTTCTGAAATAGAAGAAGGATTGTCAGAAAATATCTTCAGTGAAAATCCAGAAGAAAATCTAATAGATAAGAGACATAACTGGCAGCTCTCAAATCCAGACCATTCAGTTCATGATGCTGTAAATTATATAATCTCATCTTTGATATTATAATTTCACAAGCAGCACAATAGATAACAAATTTATTTCAGGCTTAATTACTATATATTTTGATCACTGACTGCATGAAGCTAATTAGAATATTAAATATGAACTATTATATTAACAACTGGATGTACTTCTTCATAGTAAATGAGTAGTTCCCTCAAATGAATCAACACAAGGAATTTATTTTAGTATAAAGGCCACAGTAGGTTTCCTCTGAACACTATATGTTGATTTTAGTTGTTTAGTGTAAATCAATTCTAATTTGGGTTGAATTTATTTAATACCCACTTGAATTTCAAGTGCCAGTAGTATTCAATTATTTTAGTCTACTCTTATTTGCATTAATATTCATAACTCCTGGTGCAGTCTCAGATAGGTCTAGAGATGGAAACATTGGAGAATGTGTCATAAAAAGGAGGAAAAAGCTGGAAAGGGATGAAATGCACCTAACTGTCAGCAATTTTTGATAAAGTTGAGTGGATACCGGATTTATATGTGACAGGCCAAAATGAAGGGGAAGGGATTCCTTGGAGCAGGCATGTGTTCAGAAACAAGCAACAGTGTATCTCAGCAGTTCTCCTCCTCATTGAAGAAGTCGGGATGGTTCTGAGGAGAATTTTCCTGGATGTCTCTTCATTACATGGTCAGCTTGCGGCAATGCTTCAATAAAGGGCTAATGCATTCAGGGCAGAGCTGACCATTATGGTCCCTGCAGGTTGCAACTCTTTGCCTCCAGATATCTGCAGGAAACCTTGCAGCAGGTGGTAGTGCTTAGCATCCCCTCATGTACTGAACCAGTCAGGTTATCAGACTTATTTCTTGACGGGGTTGCCAGGGCCATCAGAGACAATTAGAAACATCTTTGTAAGTGCAGCCAAACAGCAAGCACTGGCTGATGGACACCCAGGACTACATTCCTTCATATAGTACAGTTAAACGAAAGCATAATTGATTGCATTAAATATCAATAACAACTTTCAAAAGGCAATTGGATAAGTACTTGGCTAGATTGGCAGGGCTACAAGGGAAGGAGCAGAAGTGCAGGGCTAATTGGATAGATCTTTTGAAGTGCCAACATCAGTACAACCTGCTGAGTAGACTGTTTCTGAAGCACCCAATGTTTTCCCCACCACCACCTACACTAAGGGCAATTAACCTAATAGCCAGTGTGTCTTTGGAATGTGGGAGAAAATCAGAGCAGTGATGGAAATGGAGAATACACAAACTCCACACATACTGCACTGGAAATCAAAATTGAACTTGAGTCACTGGAGCTGTGAGGCAGCTGCACAACCTTAAGCGCCAGTGTGCTGCCCAATGTTACCTCCTCAAATTGTCTAAATCTCAGAAGCAAGGGTGGGTCAATTAACTGGAAGGCATTGGGAGGGGCAGTGTCAGAGGACTGGAATATTGGAGGATTGAAGAAATGGAGTTTGACCCTTGGAGGTTCAGGAGCAGATGGAATTGTAGGAGTGGGATTGGGGCCTTAACATCCGTGGGGAGTTTGTGAGAATTAACCTGCAGGATCAAAGGTAAGTAGGGTCCCAATCTACAGCGATGTTATTAAAACCAAGTGGTATTAGGCATGCCCAATGATCAAAGCTCCTGGAACAATTTGGTCTAGTTTTCCCCTCAGTGCCTCAAAAGAAGCATTGCAGAGAGAAATAAATCATCCCAAGGCTTTCTGAGATAGAAACCATGTCAGGTGGCAAGGGTGAATCCCTCTGGGAGGTGCCCCATTGAATTTCCAGAGAGATATGAAACAAATTTTAATAGGCAACCATTTCGATCAATGAAAAGGAAACAAAACAGTAAGAGTCTGGAATCACAAAACACCATCTGAGCTATTATAATCCTACAAAGCACTGAAAATTTTATTGGTAAAAACTAGAACTAGAAAAATGGTTAATTTCTGAATGTTGCAGCATTTGTTTAGGATTTGCTATCCTTGGAGCTCACACTCTGCCTATTCCAATTCAAAGAGTAAGTGTAAACCAGTACCTTTAAATTATTTTTCACAATTTATCAAATGAGTAAAGGAAATAACTTTTGAAAAAGCAGAATTGCCTCTTAATTGATCCAATGCACACTATATCCCAAAGGTTCTGTAAATTCATCTTCCAATTTTAACAAAGATTGACTGGATTCCTATGAGATTGTTAGAAGGAGCAGCATGTCAATAGTGTGTACTTAGAAGCTTCACATCTCAGAAGCTGTTGGGAAATTGAAACCTCCTGTGCTCTTTAGCAAAAAGAGAAAAATAAATGGTGATAATAAAAATGATTTTCAAGTATTCCTCTCTAGTTAAATTAGAAATGACATGAAGTAAGTCCTCATCCCAGATGGATACAATGGAGGATAATTTTGGTGTGGGCATCATTCAATGTTTCGGTCATTTTGCTGAAAAGCTGGCAACATCAAAGGTAGATCGCTATCGTAGTAAGGCATGAGAGCTGTGCAGGAACTGCCAGTGGTAAGCAGTGAATTTTTTGGGAAATCAAGGCACATGTTGGTTTACCTTTTTAAAGAGACCTCCAGAAATTCATGAGAATCTCTGGATGAGCCCTTCAATGACAGGACAAATAGGCTGGCAAGTACAGTAAATTAAACTTCAGAAAATGTATAGAATTTAGCAATCAAACTTTAACTTTCTAAAATTAAGAGATAGATTAAATATAAACCCCAATTCTCCAAATCTTTTCTGCCATCAAATGAATAAAGGAAGTAACTTTCCAGGAAATAGAATTGCCTCTCAATTGATCCAACACACTTCATGTCCCAAAAGTCTTGTAAATTCATTCTCATATTTTTAGCAAAGATTGACTAGATTCCTATGAGATTGTCAGATGGAGCAGCATGTCATTTAGTATGTACTTAGAAGCTGTACACCTCCGAGGCTATTGGGCACCTCAGAACCTCACTGCCCTCTTTACTGACAATTGGTGCATTGGCATCCACCGGACTAATTCCTCCAATTCCAGCCTCGTCACACTACAAAGAGGACAGTTTCATAATCAGCAGTCTCATGATCATAATTTATTTTAATTAACTTAGTACACAATACAAGTTTATTTTTAAGAAGCTAGTTCCAGCTACCAGTTCCAGAAACCAATAAATGAAACCACAACGAGACATTAATTGGGCTTTGATCACCAGCAATAAATGCATCTGTGTATCTCCTGTAGTTGTTCTTATCCCGGATCTTCATTTGAACTTGAGTCCAAAGATTCTGAATATTAGATGTGAATACAACTAGGGACTGAAACTCCAGCACCCATTTGGCACCAGTGACCACACAGAAATGGTTCAAAGCTGTGTTTCCCTGATTTTTGGTGTACTGAATAATTGCTATGCTTTGTCCCAATGCCAAATTGGCCTTCAATAAAATAAAAAAATCACTAAATTGGGACATCTTCACTTCAAGAAATCCATGTCTTGATTTTTTCTTGTTCCCTCAGCCAGATAGGCTGTAATAGAGGGGCAGGAATATCAGGATGTTCAGGGCTTGAGGAAATTGGAGAGGGTAAATTGGGAGGAAAGGATGTCAAGAGGTGGAGGGGGAAATCAGGGGAGAGGAGAGTTAAACATTGCAGCATGGGGTAAGGAGTAGCCTGATGAGGCCCTGTGCCATGATTGGGACAACACATGCACGGATGTTGATGTCTGTCAGTGCTGGCAAACTGCAATAGGGCAGCACTGGTAGAACAATGTAAGGAAATAAATGAACATGAAAACAATAAAAACAGCAGTTCCTGGTTTTCTGCATGATGTGCTCCTTGTTTAACTGTGAGTGAACAGTGAAAGTCAAGGTTTGATCCAATCTCAGTCAGTAAATCAGAAATGTGCATTCCACAGAATTTCATGACAAGAATTGCCTGGTATGATTTCCCAATGGTCAGGACATCTGCCAAAAATGGGCACCAACACTTCGAAGTGTGCATGAGGTGTCTAAAATGTTTTGACATTCTATTGACACCACAGCACTGCACATGAACAGATTAAGAGGGGAAGAATAGAAACATTGAAAATGGGAGTAGGTCATTCTAACCATATCTGCTCTGTCAATCAATACAATCTTAACTGATCCTCTCAATTCCATATTCCCACTATCTCCCCATACTTCTTGATGCTTTTTGCTTCTAGAAATCTATCTTCTTCCTCCACCACCATCTTATGTTCTTATCTCAGACCTAGTATCTTACTCTGTATCCTAAGAATGAGCCTTCGTTCTAGACCCCCCTCCATCACCCCCAGCCAAGGTAAGCATCATCGCTCCATCCACTCTGTCCAGCCCTAACAGAATTTTGTACGTTTCAATGAGATTGCCTCTCATTCTTCTGAACTCCAGTGATTATATGCTGAGACGACCCAATTTCTCCTCATATAACAGGCCTGTCACCCCAGGAATTAGTCCGGTGGAGCGTTGCTGCACATGTCTATGTCAAGAATATCCTTTCTGACGAAGGCTATTCAAATCATTCATGTTGGGCAAAACTTACATCTTTCAAAATATTTCTGGAATGGCCTAATTACAAACAACTCAGTTTGCAAATTTTAATCAGGACTAACAACACCTCCACAGCTGTTCAAAGCAAAAGATGAGACTTATTGCCCACTGTTACTTTGCTAAAGAGGATATTTAACATCATTCATGCTGCAGTTCCTGATCTGGGCAAGATCCCAGATCATGCTGTTATTGCAGCTGCGCAGCCTAAATGTGGACTGACAATGACAGCATCTGGTGAATGAGTCAGGTTTGGATTTTATTCAACCTAGCACCACCATGCAAAAAGGTCAAGTAGAATTCGTTAATGTATTGGGGGGTAAGCAAGGATGCATTTTATGTTGAAGCAAATAATTGCCTTGTAAAGGGAATTAACCTGCCATCGCATGCAAAATCTCTAACAGTGGCATTGCAACTTCTAATGAATTAAATAGCAAAGCTACGGAAACTGAAATCAAATACTTTTCACAATGGAAAATGATAATGTCACAACAAGTCAACTTTGTTAAAATATAGCAGCTTACAAGAAATTGATTCTTTCTTTTGGCTTTGCAGCCTGAAAGCCCACACAGTTGATTATGCTGAATCTCTACTCCAACCAGGCTTGTAGATCATTTTAAATTATAACCTAAGTCCCCCTGCCTTCTAATCCTGAAGGAGGATAGAGATCCTGTTTGCTGTGAAGTCAGAATCAATAAAGCATTATTGAAAAGAAATATTTATTGTGCATTACTAAAACTAATTTCAGCTGAAATCACTAAACAGAAAAAGCTGGACAGGAGCATCTGTAACAGACAACTGATGTTTTGAATCTGAAATTCTTCCTCAGAACTGGTGACATTGCTGATGAACAGCTTTTAAAAGTCTCTTTTAAGCAGTGTCATTATATAATAGTTATCCTTTTTGGATAGATAAAATCACGTGATGCATCAATCCACAAAATAAATGGTTTATTTGTTGATGAACTAGAGGGTGTTCAAGTTATGGGTCTATTTGTGGACTAGGTAAAGACTTGCTTATTGACTGGAAAGACTCAAGTGCCAGTGCAAATGCCTGAACCTATGTTGCATCATTGCTATCAGCTTATCCAGCCTCTGACCTTCTTGCTTACAATAGGCAGCTGGGAAAGGGGTGGCAGAGAGAGCAGAAAAACATCAGACGATTCTAAATTACACCAATCTTCAGAATGAGCTTCAGTGCAGAACATACTTGCAAAACCTACATCCCAGTGTAATACATAGAGGTCTTTTGTAATTTTGAATAATTAAATCTAACAGTAACCCAAGTATTTTAGTATTTTGTTATCATGACATATCAACCAGTTATCTGCACTATGCTAAAACTACAAGAGACTTTTAGTGCATTATAACATTGCCCCCCAGGGACTGCTCAGTTACACAATTGAAGATGACATAGCCGCTCGTCATTGGGGGTACCTTATGTATACCAACGGGCCACATGACAAGCCTCCAATGACGAGTGGCTATGTCATCTTCAACTGGAGCCTGGGACACTCATGGCTAACCTGGGGACTGTCTGCTTTGAACCCAGTACACTTAGGATTAAGCCTGGGATAGCCTAGTTTGGGTCCAGGATATTTGATACCAAGTCTTGGGATAGGTTGGATCTAACTCCAATTCAGCCAAGACTAAGCTTGGGGTAGCCCTGGTATTTGCCCAGGTCTGAGCCAAGGTACTTGAGAATCTCAGTTGGATGGCCACAATTTAACAGACCAAGAGCTCTAACTCAGGTGGATGCTGCCTGTATTTCAGATCCCAGAAGCTGTCCATGTATGCAAGGACATAGAGACATACAGCATCATAACAAAAATCCTGCTGATTGACATGAGGCTGAACAGAGCATTTTCTAAGCCCCTCAGTTATCTACGAAAATGAGCCAGGATATGTCCGATTTTCGTTGTGTAATAGTGTAGTGTAAATTACTTACAATAGAAATTGTATCATACAATAGAAATTAAAATAATAATTTAAACCCTCTCAAATCTAACTGAAGTAAACCATAATTATGACAGAGGAATAGAGCACATTGTATAATTTTCACTCCTGTGTTTGTTTACATCAAAATGCTGAACCTCCTTTAACAACAATAGTGACATTGCTAACTTTGAAGCATTATTTGTGATTTAAATATAAAATTGTCTTTGCTATGAATGTGCAGTCACAGGATAGATTCCAAAGTCAAGCTCTCATTTCTAAATCAGGCAGTAAGTTTAAGTGCCTGTCAGGAATTTTCTACCAATTCCTGCAACAATAGAAACTCATTAGAAATATTGGACTGGTAATTTAATATTGCTTGACCACCTGCATACAATATGGTCATCCCTCTGAACAAATGCATTTAGATCACTTTCAATTAAGGTGATCCTGATCTAAATGGAATGTGACCTCCACAGGGTTATAGTGTAAACAAGATACATGAGCTCCCTGGCTCTCAAAAATTTGTTGTTACTTTTAACATCCGTGACTGTTTATAATAATTGAGCCTCAGATGCAAAAACTTGGTATTCATGGTCTCTATGCACTTCTCACATTTTGTCAATTTTCATTAAGTTGTTCCAGTTGACTAATAATGAGAAAAACAGTTTTTTGTAGTCAGGGAGCATGTTGTAAATGTTTCAGTCTAATACCAATTAAATGTATTTGATTGGTCCATCCTCCAAAGCACATGATGCCACTTATTAAGATCAATGCTATTGGGTAAAGATCTAATAATTAGTTTATTTGACCATCCTGTCTCAACATGTAATCAAAGTTTGAACAAAATTAATAAAAACTCTGTTCCATTTATCCTATTTGCATTAATTACTACCATCTTAATTACATATTTACTCAAATATATTCTAATTATTTTCAATAAATTGAAGTAGATTGGCATCAGGGATTTTCTAAATGCCATTTGAGGTTTAAGAAGATCCTCAGCCTCAAGCATGTGGTCAAACCACAGACATATTTCCTTGTCACCCTGAATGTATTCCTCTTCATCTTTCCAGTTGTTATACATCACTTTCTTCATGGTTTCCTATAATATATTTGCCAGCTGGAAAGTTATTTGTGATTTTACTGTGAAATTGATCTGCTGCATAATATGCTGCTCCCACTCATCAACTGCTACCGCAGCCCACCAGGTGCAAATCCCCTAGGTCTCATACTGCATTGATCTGGATAGTTTGCTGTCCAAATGAACCACTGCCTACACAATTCCTGTCTTCATGGCTATGCTTCAGAAGTACTTCATTGGCTGTGTAGTGCTTTGGGGTGATCCAGGGCGATGAAAGATAATGGTTATTATTTTCTGTCTTTACCAAGCCTGACCAAGGTGTTATTTGTCATTGAATGTCACCTTATATGGACCATGTGTAACCTCTGGGATTCTTCAGACAGATTTTGTTGTCAGATCAGATTAGGGGTGAATCACATGCCCTACAGTCTTAACATCTCTTCTGCTTGTATTTCCGTACAAGCTTCTGCCCAATGATTTCAGAATCCTTTGAGTGAAGCAAGTTCACAGCAGTTCCATTAATCATTACTCTCATTTAACCCTCTATAATTTAAAATCCTTGCAGAAATCTTGACTGCAGCAGTTTGCTTTCTTCATCATCTTTTTGGCTGTCTCAAATATTCTTTACACTAAATGACTGGATTTGTCAAAGTGAGGGCTGCACTCCCTGCATTGTTCAGATGTTGAGACTTCTGAAATATGAACAATTATCTGAATTGACATCACCTGGAACCTCATGGCTCAAAGCCATTGTGCTATATAGGCAGTGACTGTTTCAAGAAAGAACAGTAGCCTTGTACCTGTAAAATATTTTGGTATGTCCAATGTTAATCAATCCACATTTGCATCAGTTGGTGTGAAATTCAATGTTTCAGCATGTTAAAGATGTGTACAAATTGCAGGGTACTATTTCCATTGTTTTAATTCATCCAGAGTTAACATAGGGCCATAGTACATTAAGCTAACATTTCTGATGTGCAAATGTTCTTCATGTATCTTCGAGAAGATGAAATTCTGCATACTTTAAAAGATTATTATTTTAATCCATATGGACAAATCCTTTACTCGTATCAATTCTTCATGTCATTTCTAATATTAACAGACATACAGAGGGGAGTCATATTTTACATTCAACCATCACTCCACAATCACTAGTTTATGAATCTATGACATTATGTACAACTCTAAGAATATATCCACATGGCAGCTTCTCTTGCCTTATCTGGAGGTGAATGACATGTGCAAATCATTTTTTAGCCCCTAGCTTGTAAACATTCATTTTTGTAAAGGAAAATACTTCAACAATCTGATGAACATTGATTCCTTTACATCAAAACTTTTACAACTTAGTGTCTAGGTTGGATAGCCAGCATCTTGTCTCAGCAAGGTGCTGGTGGATACTTCTTAGCAAAGGGACAAAGAAGACTCTGGGGGGGTAATGTGTTCCATCATCTTTGCCAGATGAGCTCAGGTACAAGGAAGTGTTCAGCTCATTCTTTAACAAAAGAGGATTTGGTATTTTATATTTCTAGATCTTGACATGCCGTCCTCCTTTTGGCTGAATGAAAGCATTTTCTTTTATCAGTTAATCTGGTGTATTTCCTTAAGGTAATTGGTTTCAAACATCTGCAGTTTTTTTTCAAATATAATACTGAGATCTTGCAGTCCCTGTTCTTAAATTATTTTATTGAAAACATCATTGAGCCCTAAAGAGGGTATCTTTTAATGATGTGTTCACCAGATCCTGCATGTAGTTTTAATGCAGTTACATGAATATACACATGTTCTGATACCAGCACCAAACTACGGTTGTACCTATTCCAGTGTATTCTTGGCTGGGCTCTTTACTTACCAATTACATAAATTTGAGACTATTCACAATTTTTGCTGGACATGTCCCATATTTGTAAACCCTGTTCATCCTTCACCAATGTGGTTGCTGAACTAGTTATCAACACCTTGATTTTAAATTTTTCATTGTTATTACCAGATTTCCTTGGCCCTTGCTATCTCTGTAATCATTTCCATTTGATCATTATGATGCTGTAGGAATTCAGCAGACCAGGAAGCATCCGTGGAGAAAAGCAGGTAGTCAAAGCT
>JARFYF010000029.1:23524171-23544791 GCA_030265395.1 Rhina ancylostomus | reverse complement strand
CTAACCCCTTCCTCCCACATATCCCTCTATCTTAAATTCCTCCATATGTTTATCTAACAGTCTCTTGAACTTGACCAATGTATCAGCCTCCACCACCACCCCAGGCAGCGCAGTCCATGCACCAACCACTCTCCGGGTGAAAAACCTCCCTCTGACATCCCCCATTAAAGTATTCATCTACTTTAAGAGTACTTAGCTGTAAAGAGCTATGAAATCTGAATCTTTGGAAATCTGAAATAAAGATATAAAACTCTCAGCAGGTCAGGCAGCAGCTAAAGAAAGGGAACCAAAGTTAACTCTTCAAGTCAAAAAGTTCTGAAACATTTACTCCATTCCTTTTCCACAGATGCTCCTTGGTCTAATGAACATTTCCAGCATTTCCTGTTATTATTAATGTTAATGTCATTTTTAAATACAGCTTTTGCTTTAACTAACCCTGGCTGCCAATTTGCAGCACAATAAAACTCTGGACTTTGGTGATTATTAGCATTAATATCCAACACACATAATTTTCTTTAGATGTTAGTAGGTGCCTGGAATGGGTTACTGGGGGACCAGTGGAAGCAGGCAGTTTGGTGGAGTTTAAAGGGCTCTTAGATACACGAATACAAAGGGAATAGAGGGATATGGATGATACACAGGAAGAGGACATTAAGTATAAATTGGCATCAAGATCGGCACAACATTGTGGGCCGAATGACCTGACTGGTGCTCTACTGTTCCATGCTACTCATTAAGTTTTCCAGGGAATCCAGTAAGTTTGAAGGGAGTGTGACAAATGGCGTCATGGTGAACTTTAAAGAAGGGAACAAAATGTTTTAAAAGAGATCTTGGGAAATGGGGCCCCAGTGACCAGATGCTGAATTCAGCATTGTTGGGATTTCTAAACCATCGGATAGCAGATTATCAGAGTTCCACTGTATTTTGCAAAAAACAGAGTCCCTCAAATTATCCTGAGATGACTATATAGTCTATTTTATTAGATTAATGGCAGGAACAATGCCATTTAGAACTTTGCAATTGTTCAAAAAATACTTTGGGATCTTTACATAGAGTAGAGAACTGTGATGGACCCTAGCTTCATTTATTCCTTCAGTGGTGTGAATGGTGTTGACAAGGTTGGCAATTATTGTCCATCCCCAGTTGTCTGAACTGAGTGGCTTTCCTGGTTCTTTCAGAAAGTAGCTGAGAGTCAACCCCACTGGTGCCTCTGAAGCAAATGGAAATAAAAAGCAACTGCAGTTGCTGAAAATATGAATTAAGAACATAAAGTGCTGGAAGAATCTTCACCAGCAGAAATTTTGATAAGGGGTCTTCAAGCCGAACTGTTAACTGTTTCTCTCTCCACAGATGCTGCTTGACCTACTGAATGTTTCCAGTACTGCTTTTATTCAGTGCATCTGGAGAAACATATAGCTCAGACTAGATAAAAATTGCATAGTTCCCTCCCTGAAGGAGCTTAGTAAATCAGATGCATTTTTCAGATAATCTAGTGGTTTTATTGCCACCATTACTGATATTATATTCTAATTCCAAATGTATTTAATTAATAGAATTCCAATGCCCCTTTTACCTTGGTTTAGGATACTAATTCATTTTGCCATGGTTTCAAAATTTCACCAGTTTTCCCCACAGGCAGAATGCCCTTGGAAAACTTCTGCATTAATAAACACTGAACACTTCAACAAATATCAGGAAAAGACCTCTTTCAGTTTACTCCTTTTATGCACATTCCAAATTGAATAACGAAGCATTTTATGTTGGCATTCACTGCCAATTTTAGAGTTAGTGCTGCCATAAAACTAATTACACGTTATGAAAATCTGCAAATAAAAGTAATTCGAAACCAGGATGGAATGATGCGTTAAAGTACAACACAATTTAAAGCTTTTATGAAAGCAAATTTGTGTACATAATGCCTTTAAGTGCTTCAGTCTATTGTACCTTTTGTTCCGTGTTCCCAAGTAAACATAACAAAAGGTCCGAAAATGCCTATCAGGTTCTTAACAAATGCAATTTTCACAGCAAAGTTTCTGCAGTTATAAACACAGGAGCATGCAATACCAGATTGATGTTCAATCTGTCACTTTAAACTTGTTTTGTTGAAAACATTTGTGTAAGTGCCCAGCTGATGCAGTTGTTAAACTTGCAATTGCTTGATATGAATAAAGAAAACACTACTGCCTGCAACATAAAATGTTGCTTCTTCTAATGAAAGGACAATTGGCTTTAACATGTCACTGGCACAGTGCAAATTTAACCAGGCAGCATCTGCTAGGATACAAAGTGAGACAGTTACATCTCTCCTGTGTTGTTCCTGTACTATCCTATGTTCTATGTGAATCTCTCCTCCTAAATGAGATTTGATCCAGCACTCTTTTACAAGGAGATTTCTTCAGAGCTGTTTTCTTACCCTTCGATATTACACAAGTGCTGCTCCACTCCCTTCCCAGCTACCCTCATTTCCCTACATCAATGACTTCAATATGTCTGACATTTCTTCCAATGGGGATTGCTTTCCAAACCCTTCCACCTTGGTACACTTCTCTCATCCGTCAAACAGTTTCTTAAAAGTTAAATGAAAAATGCAATGATGCTGGGGGAACTCAGCAGGCCAGGCAACATCAGTGGAGAAAAGCAGGTGGTTAATGTTTCAGGTCAGGACTGAAGTTAGGAAAAGGAAAAGCTCAATATATAGGAGGGAAAATCAGCAGTGATAGGTGGACAAAAGAGGGGAGGCAGGGTGGGCACAAGGTAGTGATAGGTAGATGCAGGTAAGAGATAGTGATAGGCAGATGCAGTGGAGGAGGGGAGAGCAGATCCACTGGGGGATGGGTCAAAGGTAAGGAGGAAAAAGGGGTGTAGAAAAAAGAGAGATAGGCTAGGAAAGGGAAGAAAGGAAGAGGCATGGTTGGGGGTGGGTGTGGGGATTACTTAAAGTGGGAGAATTCAATGTTCATGCCATTAGGCTGAAAGGTTCCAAGATGGAAAACGGGACGCTGTTCCTCCAGTTTGTGCTTGGAATTCTCCTGGCAGTGGAGTAGGCCGAGGACTGACATGTCTGTGGTAGAGTGGGAGGGGGAGCTGAAGTGACTGGCAATGCAGAGATGCAGATGCCTGCTCTGCTTTTCCTTCCTATGTTGGGATGCTGCCTGGCCTGCTGGGTTCCTCCAGCATCATAGTGTTTTTCATCTATATTCCAGCATCTGCAGTCCTTTGTTTCTCCATCTAATCATCCCTGAATTTAATCCTTTCTCAATTGACAGACGTGGCTTCAATTGCCAAGATCTTTACTTCCTTCCCAACAACAAAATTTCTCCATCTTTTTGTCTTCTGTTAAATGCTCTTAAAAACCTACTACTTTAAACAATCTGTCATCTGCCCTTTTATCTACTTACTTGGCTCAGTAAGGTGCAATTTGGTAACAGTACTCAGAAGGACCCTGCAACATATCATCGACTTAAAGATGCAATAGAAAAGCTGTTAATGTTGTTACTAATCTGTTTATTGTTCTCCACCAAATTCAGACACATAAAATCAAACATCTTTCTTTCTTTTTCCCAGGTAGGTAAGTAATGATTGTCTTTCCACATTGAAGCTGACCTACTCTTCAAAATTTTACAGTAAGTCTTATAATTGCTTTATAGGCTAACCCTTATGATTAATGTGATCTCTGTTTTGTTATAGTATGATATATTATTGTAAATAACTCACTAAAAAGGAAATAATTCCTTCAAGCAAAAAGATTCCAGCCTGTCTCCATCATTGTTCTTCATATCAATAACCACTTGTGGTTTTCTGGTCACCCTGAGGCCATAAAAATAAATCAAAGATATATTCTATAGCATTAGTAAACACCTAAGCAACAGCATAAGGTAAAGTTAAACTGTATCCTTTAATGCATCCTGGGAATGACCAACTTTTAATCAATGCATTATTTCTAGCTACAGTATAACTTACAAATTATGAAGGGTAAGAGGAAGACAAAGGCTTTAATCATACGAGATTAAAATATATCCGTAAATACCTGCATGCACAACTAGGGTATTTTACAGTTGTCCAGGGTTTCTCAAGGAGACTCATCTCCAGAATTAAATGTATACCTTTCACTACCAGACCTTGTAAATCTATCATCACTGCAGCTGTTGTATGTCTGGGTTAAAGGCTGGGAAGAGGACTGTCTTGTCCAGGTTCCATGAAGGGAACAGTCTCACTTGGAGTGCGGAATATGTTCTGTTGATTTAGATTCCATGTTGGATATAGGCTCAAATAAAATGGCTGTGTGCTATGAAATGTAAGGCACTGCAGTGCTCCTGATGCAGTGTCAGTTGGATTCACGGGAGATGAGTCACTAAGAAGCAAGCTTTGCTTTCTCGTTTTGAGTATGATGCTTTTTCTGAGACAGGCTTAGAACTGTGATTATGAAGATGTGGAAAATAACAATAAGAAAAACATCACAGACTTCAGGTAATAGGAAAAACTAAAATGTAATGCAGAAACTCGAAAGATGATGTAACCAACCAATCAAATCTCAGGCATCTGACATGACTATTGCATTTGGTCTGAAAATGTAATACCTTTTGGTACAAATCCACACTGTAAACTCTATGCAATTACTTAACTGTGTTGATGATCCATTTAATTCATTTTGATAATAAATAATTTCTGAAATGCTCACAGCTGTTAACTTGGTTCACAAAGAGATGGGAATGAAGAAAATAGAGAGAAGATGACAAAGGAAGCACAAGAGAGAAAGGAAAGACGAAGCTTGTGGGAAGAGGACTGAGGTGACAAGATGGAGGGAAAGAGAAATTTGCCCTGTCAATGGATCCAATTAGGCTTGGCCTTCCTTGCTTTCCCCACCTTTAAGTGAACAAGTAGAGCTGGCATGTGACTGGGAACTTGCAACACTGCTGGAACTGTGTACTGCTTGGCCTGAATCCCTGTCCATTGTTGGGAGCTGGGAACATTCAATAGCAAAGAGGGGTCTATCATGTATACACATCGTGTTTAGGGTAGAAGTGGACTAGAAATTCTAATGCATGTAAAATTGCACATTAAAGCAGCATCACAGGTGGCTCAGCCAAGTTTTAGCCATGCCTCTAGGCTCTGATGTTCTACCACACAATGAGAAAGCTGATTAGGGGTGGAAAAAGGTGATCAACAGAGAGAAAGATCAAGCGAGGAGGGAAAAGATTGCAGAGGTTGGGGATGTGGTTATTCAAGACCAGGATGGGGATAGTGAGAGGAATGTTGGAAGGAAATTCAGGTCATTAGACCTATGGGGGTGGGAGCAGACCCCAAAGAAGGGGAGTAGATCAGGGAAAGGGGCCTGTGAAATCAAAGTTGGGTGGAGTTTGGTCAAGAAAAGTTTGATGTGAGGTGTAGGGGTGAATTTGTGGAGATAATAGGAGGAAGGGGTGTGTTTAGGACAAAGAAAACAAAGGGATGTCATTTCCCCTCTCGCCCTTTCCATGCTTTATGATTGTCTAAAATATGTATGTGTCGTGAGTTATCAGTCTTAAAATTGATTTCAAGGCAGTTCCTTGTCTGTGAAGCATATTGAGCATCTCTAAAGATATAATTAATAGCCTTGCCATGAGTCTCCTTCCAGATTGTAAATTTATCAACAAGGCAAAGTTCTACAATCACCCAGAATTCCAATTTTGTTGCATTTTCCAGACTCTCTTAGAATTTCCAGCATATGAGTGAGGTTTTTAGAAAGCATGAGTATCATTTTCAATGCCTTCCTTACACTGTTGAGTTCTCTTTTCTATCTCCTGACAGCTGCTAGAAGTGTGCTTGCATGGTTATCAACTGTGGACTTGATTCTCCTACAGTTGAACAGGCTAATTACTGTCAATGACAATGCTCACAGAGGGATCATGGTTACCAAGTCAATATTGCCAGGAGCAAGCAAAGCCAAGCAAGGACACTTCCAGCTTAGTGGAAAGTAAAGAAAGAAAGGAAAATTAATGAACATATCAGCAACATCTTTCTTTTCCCTGAAGAGTTTAAGTAGTTTCCTCCATCATTTTACAACAATCCTTGCTGTTATTTTGTGAGGTGCAAGCATGAATGTATTAATTGCATTCGCAGTTTGAAATATAATGAAACAGTCTGAACGTTTAATCATTTTCATAGAATTTTGTAAATGTCGCAGGGTGGCACTAAATAATAGTTTTTTTAAGCAAACTAAGCAGAATTTGATGGGATAATAAACTCATAGATGAGTCCCCACAGTTAAACTGAGAAAAAAGATTAGTGAGAAAAAACCTACAGACTTGGCACACACGCTGATGGTAGACACATCAAAGAAAATGGCTTTAATACTGATTTTTGGGCAGCTAAGTAGTATAGATGGAATTGCTCTGTTCAGTGTGCCTGTGCACATTCAGTTACTAAATCCAGATAAATTCATTCAATCTGCCAGCATCAATTTGAGAACTTGGCCTGGATTTCAACACTGGGGCTTGGTGCAAGCGAAGCATACACAGACAATGAAGCATGGGGAAAAGGATGTACCACATCTCCAGCTGAGTGAGGCACATAGGAGCACAAAGAACACACAGTGAATTACTCAAGTTCATAGAAATGGATGCATTATGCAATGAACTAAATGGGTTATGAGGAAGTCCCCTGATGTGACCCATGAGAAAACCAATGTAACCAAGTTAACAGGGTTCAGCATAAAGAAATAGACATATCACATGCAGAACTGGGTAAGGCATCAAGCAATGGGAATAAGATTTGCTCTGGACTATGTGAAGCACACAGAAAACAGTGGTAGACACACACCAACACGATTGAGGTTAAAATATCACAGACAATTCACTGAGTAAATCATACAAAAACCTGGAAACTCTCAAAAGCTATGAAAATCTCTTGGGAGATTGCTATCTCATTAAGACATCTTAATGGAAATCTATTGTAAGTGAAAATAACTTTGTGAGGATCATAATAGGGCTTCTGTATTAAAAGTATGTTAAATTTATTCCTTTACAAACTCTGCTCAGCACCACAACCTATATAATTCCTGACTATGAATCAATCATCTCAATGGATGGTAGAAGGGACTTGAGACATTAAAATACATGTTAAATGGCATGTAGATAAGCAAGAGAGTGAAATTTGACTAAATGCAGTGAAATGCTTGAGTGATAATCTGATAGTGTGGATTGCCAGGGTATTGAATTCTGAAGTTCTACAATGGTGAGGAATCCATTCTACAAGATTATTGTTTAGGCTATGAAGGTGAAGAGCTCCCCTGAAGGCTCAAGCAGAGAACATTTTGTTGGGCCATCTTGCTGTTTTTGTACTTTAATATTCTATGACTCAACGTGTGTATCCTTTAATGTTGGTATTGGTATTGTTATTGGTTTATTATTGTCACCTGTACCAAGGTATAGAGAAAAGCTTGTCTTACAAACCAATCATACAGGTCAATTCATTACACAGTGTAGTTACATTGAGTTAGTACAGAATGCAATGATGTAGTACAGGTTGCTTGTCCACTTCCCCTTTTTGCTGTTATATGTTGTGGTAAGTACACCTCAATGATTACTTCTGGTATCCTTTCAATTTTGTATTAATCACCCCTGTACTTCCAGTACAAATTCAAAATACACACCTTCTTATGATCGGCTCACCATCCCAGTGTAAGTAATCACCCAAATCAAGCTCATTCCAAGTTGGAGGTTAGTAAAATGCAATTTCAAGTGAGAACTTATCTGTGGTTTTAATGCAGCCCCCTAGTTATATAATAACTGCCAGAACTGCCACTGGGTATGTGACTGCAGTCTCAACGAGAAGCTGCTTAACACAATCTCAAATGTAGTCCGGGAACGGACATTCCGAAAGTAGAATTTGAAGGAGTTACACAAAGAAGGGAAGAACTTTCTGCGTAGATTCAGGTCAACTGCATTTTCTGGTGCAGTGAGGAAACCAGTAACAGGAGGAAGAAAAGTGCTGCTGCAATAAAGGAGTGTGGTGGGAGATGATTCAGCAGCAGGATCATCGTGCCATGCTCTATGTGAATGTGTAACTGCACTCACCCTGTCAGCCAGGTTAGGTCATGAAAGGAAGTGCTTTGTTTACAGAATGCTTGCACCTCAGCCAAAAGTAGCACTGCTGATGCAACAGCACTTCAGGACTGCACTGCAATGTTGGCCTGGATTTGGTGCTTCCGTCTCTGGACCCACAACAACAGAATTGATCCATTGAGTTCTGGACATCACTGAGTTGTCAGGTCCAGTCAGATGAACCGTGGCCTGCTCTGCTGTCTCAGCTTGCTATATTCAAAGCAGGTTTAAAATCGAGCCGACTGCTTCACTAAATATGATTTTGAGCGGGGCAAGTGGGTGTAGAGGGGGTTCAAGAGGTGCATCCAATATCCTTGGTTCTGTTGTAGATCAAGGAAGAGGATCTCACATTAAAAATAAATCAAAATCTTACCTTTCTGATCATGGCCTCTGCAGTTCTCTTTAATGGCTGCTGGTTAGACTTTGTTATGGTGAAAACTAAAGAGCCACCACCAACAATATAATGTTGGATATCATGCCTTCTATTTGTTCATGGAAATGCTCTTCTCAGACATGGGTCATAATGCTTATAGATAAGCCTAGCTCAATTTCATGAGTATTCCTGTAAAATGGACATTCTCACATCATAAGTCTAGGCCATTTTATCTGAGCAGAGTGCTGCTAGGCTAATGATATCAATGTGTCTTCTTTTCCCAGTGAAAAACAGAAGGAAGATTAAATCCCCAATCTGGTACAATGGAACAATGTCATTGCTGGTGCTGGGACCTGCATGGGCCAAGTCCCTGCTAGCAGAGGCTGATCCTGTTCTGCTCTGTTCTACTCCCCATGAAATCCAACAGTCAGCTCAGTCTACCACACTTCCCAGCTCTCAGACTGGGAAATCTGTCCCCTCAGGCTTGTGCCAGCTTAAATTTGGCAACAAGCAGGAACACAATCCTCATGGAAAAGAATAGGCAACATTGATCTCTAGGAGAAAGGTATGTAGTTCCATTTTTTATTATTATTTATTCATGTGAGTTTCATTGATTGTGATTGATTATTAATGTGTAGATTTCCTTTATAAAAAGTAAAAGAAATAATTTATTTAAATTTTTAAACATTTTAGGTGTCCTGAGTGTTTTTGAAAGTTGGTGAATGTCAAAGATACTTGCAAGCATTAATGGCCCCAATCACATGGTAGCTTTGCCCCCACCCCTCATCCCTGAGTGACAAGGCCTCACCAGCTGTCAAAGCCATTCTGTGAGTACAGCTAGCCCCTTATACTGAGACAACTCATGAGCTGTGCTGGGCCAGGGTGAAGTGCTGGGAGCCAGGAACCACACAGAACATTGCATCAGCGCTGTGCTAGCTCACACAGTGCACCATAGGGCCAGGTAAGTAGCAGCTTTCAGACATAAATATGTGCCCCATTGTGCCAACTCTATATATTATGTTTCTAAGACTATTCTGCAGTGAGATATTTAGACTCAGACACAAATCTTTAGCAGCATGCCAGTCTTTGTATTAATGCTTTGTACCTTAAGTTAACTTCTCTTAAAAAAAACCTTACAGCATCAGCCTGATAAGAACGTGTGATCTGCTGCTTTAATTCTTCCTGTTCTTATTTTTCATTTTGGTAATTAATTATTTTAGCAATTCAGATGAAGGCATCTGTGTGAAATGGCAGGATATTACTTCCTGTAGCTAATTAAATAAATGCACAACTCACATAATTATCGCTCTTAATTATTTCTGAACGATAGCATGGATGCCACTTTTGAGAGTGGTGCTTGCTTGAAAGATTTTACATTCTAATGAATTAACATTTCACAGATACATTATAGCTCTGATAGGGCCTCAGCAGTTTAACAATTGAAAGATTTACTTGAAAAAGAAATATTGCTTTCAATGCAATTTAGAGAGTGCCTTTCAAGTCTAATGCTTCATTTCACAAATGATACATCTGACAATCCATTGCTAAATATCAAAGTTATGTCTGCATTTTGTAATATCAATCCACTAAAGTCACATTGGATAATGCACAAGGACAAATGCAAAAAAATAATCACAGCACCAATAAACATCTAGGATAGTTTAAAAGACAAATTTTCCGAAGGAACTAGACTTCATTTCTGACAGTTCATTTCTCATGCCATTGCTGGGTACAAGGGATGCATATAACAGGATGCTCATTAATACATATTGCTAATCACTGGGGGCCAGATTGTGTCTGTGCTATTCATTTCTCCCTTGACAATGCAAGTTGTCAATATGCATCATGTAAATATGTAAAATTGGTATAATGGCACATGACTTGAATACTTAGAGAAAGAGATGAAAGATTTGCAATTTAATGGTGCCTTTTATATCCTTTCCAGGATGACCCATAACACATTATAGCCAATGAAATAGTTCTTGAAGTGCTGTTGCTCTAGTGGTGCAAGAAATGTGGTGGTCAGCTACACATGGCAGCTCCCACAAGTACCAATATGACAATCACCAGAATGGCTGCTTTTAAATGACTCTTTTAGAAGGGTAGCAGGAATTGTACCACTGCCCTTTTACAAAAAACAGCAATGGAATTTTTACATATTTAAATTCTGAGGTGAAGATTAACATAAAGCAGGGTTAAGACCTCCCTCTTGCCTTGATGTCTGTGGCCTCTGGCTTAATGGCCAACATGCAAAGAAGTTCAGCAGTGCTCAATGCTCAAGATTTTGAGCACCGCCACATGGCTTTATGCACACCTCTTCCGCACTGAGACTGTGCCGAGTCTGTAGGGTGCTGGGAAGGAGGGGCAATATTCAGGGGTAGAACTGGGACTCAGAGGGTCATCAGGGCTTCTTGGATTGCACAAAGAGTGGGGCCTAGAATGGAGATGGTAAAGGAAATAGGACCAAGTGAGATCAAAACTGACATCAGAGGATGATGGAGAGTCAGTACCATTGGTGCAGGACTGAAAAGGGAAGGAGCTAGGTGTGGGTCCCAGGGGTGGGATAGAACCTGCTCTGTTCCCAGAGTGTATAGCAAATTGGCTTCCGAACAGCATGATTTCATTTGCTGGGAAGCACTTGAACAAGGCGGTGCATGAGGAAGAACACTTTTGCACGTGTGCCTGGTGTGGAAATGTTTCCATTCGCGCAAACACAATTTGTGACTGGTATTGAATTTCTAGAGTGCCCTGAGTTGATCCACAAATCATTGTAATCCACTTATGTGCAGCATTGAAAAATAAGCAGTGTTATACATATAAATTGTACACTCTGAATATTTTCAATGGCCTTCACACGTTGAGAGCGATGAATAGGTTGGGATTTTCCATTTTGCAGCCCAGTGGGTGATGAGTATTATTGTCACCTATCACTTTTCTCAGAAATTTTTATGTTCAGTGCACTGTTGGCTTTATGTGGATTTGAAAAAAGCACATTTAGGGATGAGGCAAAGGTAATTCATTCATCAGTTAGATTGGACTAATTGATTTATGATACAGCACANNNTATACACTACATCCCACAATAATAGGCAGAAGTAAACGCAACCTCAGGGGCTATACTGACATTCAGAAATGATACAAGCTTTTCTCTCATGGATATAATGTTATCAGTGCAGTTTGATTGAATTATGATGTTGCAGTTCACTAGAAGCTATTTATTATCTTTTATAGGTCAGGACCATAAATCAGTTATTTTAGGAGCAAACACATATCCAATTCTGCTGTCACAGGACAGATATAGATGATTAAGCCCATTCAGCCCATCCATCCAGAAGAATGTACAGTTCTAGCGATATGTTGTATTTTTATATATTCATGGCTACTTCTATCACTGATCTCTGATCACTATGCAGAATAGGCTGTTCAACAGATTTTTCTGGCTTGTGCACCAATTCAATGATTCCTTCAAGGAAGAGTTGGACGTATTTCTGACCAGAGCAAAGGTCACTCTGTTCAAATCATAGGCACTGCAAGAAGCAGGAATGGTGTGATTTCCTGGACTGATTTTAGTCCTAGAGGCAGCAGGAGATGCAGATTTCTTCCCCCCAAATTGGCCTGGAATTGTATCTCACTCATTATCTTTCCCAGAAGATCACAAGGTTTAGTGTGAGGTGGTGATATATACTGAAAAGATCAAAATATTGTGTGAGATGGACCAGAGACCTTTTCCTACCAATGACTGTGAAAAAGTGCCGATGGCGTTCTGAGACCAGGTTACTCAGCTGGTTGCTTTATCCTTTGTATGTAATTCTTGAGACTTAAAGTGGGCTTTGTGAGCATGAAGAAAGTAAGGTTTTTTTTTCCCTATCTCAGTTGAAGGAACTAGGGATAAAGGAGATGGATGTTCGGGCAGTGGTATGCTTCTCCTGTAGTATGTGTGAGATCAGGGACATTCCCAATAAACCTGGTGACTACACTTACAGGAAGTGCGTTCAGCTGCAGCTCCTGTTGTCAGACTGCATAGAACAGTTGGAGCTATGGTTGGGCTCGCTCACAGATGTTGTAGATAATACGCTTAGCAAGTTACAAGGAAGGAGATGGGTGACCACCAGGAAGGGCAATAAATGCAGGAAGCCCCTGTGACCATTCCTCTCTCAAACAGGTATACCCTTTTGAATACTATTGGTTGGGGGGAGGGTTGGCCTATCGGAGGAAAGCAGCAGCACACTTGGCTCTGATGTATAGCAGAGGAGGAAATATCTAGGTGAGCAACTGTTGAAGGGGTAGGGGTGGATTCGCTTGTGAGGGGAACAGGCAGGTGCTTCTGAGGCTGAGAGAAAGACTCCAGAATGGTATGTTGCCTTCCATATCAATGCCAGGGTCAGAGATATCTCATAGTGAGTACAGAACATTGGTACTGTTGATGCAGGTAGAAAAATCGATGAGACCCTGCAAAGTGATTTTAGGCAGAAGGCTAAAAAGCAGGACTTCTATGGTCATAATCTCAAGATAACTCCTTGTGGCATGTGCTAGTGAGAAAGAAATAGGGGGAATAGGATGGATGAAGCTGACGTAGGAAGGACAGCTTTGCAGACTTGGATCGTTGGGTTCACTTCTGGAATAGGTTGGACCTATTCAACAAGGATGAGTTGCACCTAAACTGGAAGGAGACCAATATTCTTGCAGGGAGATTTACTCACGCTACTTGGGAAGATTTAAACTATTTTGGCAGGGGACGGGAAGCATAGTAGCAGTTGAACCAATGGGGGGAAAAATGTAGGTGATAGATCAAGCAAGTCCAGTAGGCAGAACAGGCAGAGGTGGGTTGTAGGGGAGGGCTGGCAGGTTCATCAGCATCTACTTTAATGCAAGGAGACTCACAGGTAAGTCAGGTGATCTTAACACATGGATCAGCACTTGGAATTTCAACATTATTGCTATCATGAAAACAGAGAAGAGCAGGACGGGTAGCTTAATGTTCATGGGTATGCAAGGTTCAGGCACAGCAGAGGGGAATGCAAAAGAGGAAGGGGATTGGATTACTGATTGGAGAGAACATAATGTCAGTACTTCAGAGAGGACATTCTGGAGGGATCGTCCAATGCGACCATATGGGTAGAACTTTGGAAAAAGAGAGGGAAAATCACTATGCTTTGGTTTTACTGTAGAAGTCCCAAAAGTCAGCTGGAATCAGAGGTAAAGCTATGTATGCAAATAACAGAAAGGTGTAAGAGCAATAAAGTTATAGTCGTGGAGAATTCTAACTTTCCCAGTGTTAACTGGGATTGCCTTAGTACAAGGGAAATAGATGAGGTGGAATTTCTAAAGTCCATCCAATGAAGTTTTTTGAGACAATGTATAGAGAGTCCTACTAGAGATGGGGCAGTGCTAGGCCTTACCTTAGGAAATGAAACTGATGGTGGAAGTATCAGGGGGAACATATTGGAAATAGTGAATATAATCCTCTAAGTTTCAAAACAGTTATGGAAAGGGATAAGGTTGGTCCTCAAGTAATGTCTTGAATTGGGGAAAGGTTGATTTTAATAGCATAAAGGAGGACCTGGTGAAAGTAGATTGG
The DNA here is from genome assembly GCA_030265395.1 of Rhina ancylostomus. Taxonomy (NCBI): domain Eukaryota; kingdom Metazoa; phylum Chordata; class Chondrichthyes; order Rhinopristiformes; family Rhinidae; genus Rhina; species Rhina ancylostomus. The sequence continues at coordinate 23,530,759 of JARFYF010000029.1, read as the reverse complement.
GAGAAGATGTTTGCAGGTAAAACAACAGCTGACAAATGGGATTCTTTTAAAAGACAGTTGGTGAATGTTCAGGACCAGCATGTTCTGGTAAGGGTGAAAAGCAAAGATGGTAAGATTAGGGAACCTTGGATGTTTGAAGGCTTGTTCAGGATAAAAAACATATGGTAGGTATCGGCAACTGAAATTGAAGGACTCTCTTGAGGAATATAGTATGAGTAGGAGAGAACTTAAGAAAGAAATCAGGAGGGCAAAAAGTGGTCATGTAGTATTTTTGGCAGGTAAGATTAAGGAGAGTTCCTTGATATTCAATAAGTATATCGAGAGCAGGAGGGTAGCCAGGGAAAGAGTGAGTCCTCTAGGGACCAAAGGGATAATCTGTGTGTGGAGCCAAGTGGTGTAGACTAGGTTCTAAATGAATATTTCTCATCTGTATTCACCAAGGAGAAGGATGTGTGTAGGATAGTGAGTTCAGGGAGGGGTGCGTGATTAATCTGGAGTAGGTCAGTATTAAGTTGGAGGAGGTGTTAGATGTCATGGGATGTACAAAGACTGATAAATCCCAGATCCATCTCAGGTTGCTATGGGGAACCAAAGGAGGAGATTGCTGGGGCCCTGATGGAGATGACTGGATGATAGCTGATAGTTTTCCTTTATTTAAAAAGGGCAGCAGGGATAAGCCAGAGAACTACAGAACGGTGAGCCTTATGGCAGTGCTAGGGAAATAGTTGGAGAAAATCCCAAAGGATGGAATTTGTATCCGTTTGGAAAGGCAGAGGCTGATCAGAATAGTCAGCATGCCTTGGTTCAGGGGAAATCCTATATCAATACTTTGATTAAGATTTTTGAGGAGCTAACAAAGGAGATTGGTGAAGGCAGGGTGGAAGCTGTTGTCTATATGGACTTTAGTAAGGCATTTTACAAGGTTCCACATGCTAGACAAATCCAGAAGGTTAAAGCATATAGGATCCAAGGAGAGCTGGTTAATTGGACCAAAATTAGCTTGGTGATTGGAGGCCAGGATAGTGGTAGAAATATGCTTTTCTTATTGGAAATCTCTGACCAGTGGTGTACTGCAGGGACTGATGTGGGACCCTTGTTGCTTATGATATGTATTAATGACTTGGATGTGAATGTAAGAATATGATTTGTAAGTTTGCAGATGACAGGAAAGCTGGTGGCATTGTGGATAGTGAAGAAGGCTGGCTAAAACTACAGTAGGACATAGATCAGGTGGAAAGTTGGGCAAGGCATTGGCAGATGGAATTTAATCTTGACAAATTCTAGGTAATGTATTTTGGGAAGTTTAGTAAGGGTAGAACATGTATAATGAATGATAGGTACTAAGGAATGTTGATAAATCTTGGGGTTCAAGTTCATAGTTCCCTCAAAGTGGTAACATAGTTGATAGGGCGATGAAGAAGGCATATGGCATACTTGCCTTCATAGGTCAAAGTATAGAATTATAAAAGCTGCGACATCATGTTGCAACTTTGCAAAACACTGGTTAGGCTGCACTCAGAGTATTATGTGCAGTTCTCCAGACACTTCATGAAGGATGTGATTGTGCTGGAGTAGGTGTGGAGGAGTTTCACAAGGATGTTTCCTGGATTGGAAGATTTTAGTTATGAGGAGGGATTGAGTATGCTGGGCTTGTTTACCCTAGAGCGAAGGAGGCTGAGGGGTCATCTGCAGAGATATATAAAATTATAAGAGGCACAAATAGGGTAGATAATAAGGGAGTGGCTGATATGGTAGCAGAGCTGACTCTCTATATGAAATGTGAGTTGTGGGTAGTGAAGGTGGAAATTGCTCAGTATGTGAGCATAAGGCATGGTGCAGTGATTGCAAGACAGTAAAGAGCAGTGGAGGTCTGTAGAGGGTGGGTAGTAAAGAAAGGGGGATAAGTAGTAAAGATATAAGGATGACAAGTATAGTGGGTTAATTTTTTCATGAATAAAGACAGTGAAAACATGTGCATCACTGGCTTTTAGTTAATTAGTATTCAGCTGTAGAGGTTCTGTAGGAAAGTAAACAGAATGATAAATAGAGCGAGGGAGGACAGTGTAAGCCATCTCCTAGACCCCAAAGAAAGAATTCAGAGACTTTTGGGTACCCACTGGAAAACAAATAAAACAAATTTGTCCCATGACAGTGAATAATAAGGATTGAAATTATTCAGGACCCCCCATATTGACAATTGTAGCAGAGACCAATGTTGTTCACTTGGGAGGAATGCAGGAGTGGAGACAGTTAGTCTGTTCTTGCTACAGCACCCAATCATGGAAGGTAGTTTGAACTTACAGTACAGGCCCTATTGAAGATGGGGTCTACAAAGAGCTAGTGGTCTCCATCTGATTGGTTCAGCGCTGATAAGAGAATATCTGTACTTTGGGTGGGGATATTGTAAGGTGCTGGACTATGCCTCTGATTATGTATAAAGGTGCTGTACTCTGCACAATCAAGGAGAATGTGTAAGCTACCTTCTCCCATTTGCAAGTGTAAGATCAACTGAAATAAATGCGTTTCTGTTTGCCCTGAAGAATAGACGGTGTAAGTGACTTTTTTTCACTATAACAATGAGGGAATGGAAAAAGCTAGAATTCCTGAAGTTATTGAGTGGTATGACTGTGGTGAGAAAAGTATTGGAACAGTCTTCTTACCTTGTCAATATTGGTTGAATAATTGACTTTATTGCCCTGCATTGTATCCATGTTCTTAGTCAATACTTTTGTCACTAACTTACTCAGCAATCTCTCCCACTGCTTCCTCAGTGAATACAAGGAGGCTTCCTCCCCCAAATGTAAAGGATATCCACTCTCTCACCAATGGCTGACCAAAGTGCTCACTTCCTCCTTCAGTAATTTCTTCCATAAAGTGTACAGTTTTAGCAGCTGAACTTTACCTCTCATTTAAAGTCTTTTATCATCCTTTAAGTAAATTCCTTGGTTCTCAATATCGCACAATGTGCCCAATAAATAGTACAGATTTAATGAGTGCCACCCTGACAAACAGACGACATAGATATTGCATGTTGCTCCATTAACACTAACAGGGCCCTACCTGCAAATGTCCACTTTTGGGTACATTCTGATTTTTCAGGACAGTTGGGAAATAAGGTTTATTTGGAAATAAGGCTTATTGATGCAACTGTCTCAAGTCTGCCCACTTAGGTAAGTCTTCCTCATTTGAATAAGAAATCTTTTTTTAATGATTTCTTACATTAATAATACATGGGGCTTCCAATCAAAAAGATTAATGTCATTCATATTTCTCATGAATCTGTTAAGCAGATCCTCTGGAGAAGCAAATTACTTGCTGTGCTATCTATATCATTCCAAGTCTGCAGGTGCAGTTCCACCAAGACAAATGAGAGCTCCCTGCCTTGCATGCTTCAAGCTAAATTCCTTAGTACTCCAAAAAAAAGTTTGCATGCTTTAGGTTTTGTTTGCTGTTCCAGTGTAATTTAATTTTTATACACTGCTTCATTCTCTTAGCTTCATTTTTGCCACTGTTTGTGTGATTTAGTTATACACGGATAGCTTCAAGCTGTAGGGATGGACCAAATTTGCTCTCAAGCCTTTCACAGCCCTTAGGACTATTTGCAAGGTTGTACTGTATCCTTCTTGGGGCGAATGCATACCTTTCACATTGTGATTTGTCAGCACTTTGTATGGAATGCTCTTCTTTGCAAGAAGATGACTTCTCCCACTTGCTTTCAGGATGGATTAAGCAGTCTTTTGTTGTCTCTTCTGTTGTCTCTTATTGTTGAATTCCTCATCCACATATGATTCTGTCAAAGCTTGTAGCAATGGGAGATTTAAATGCTGGGTGGTGTGAACCTGATTTTGACTTGCTCTTGTTTGTTTAATTACTGATGAATTTATCTCTTAGAAACTGCTGTTATAAGTGGACCCTGAGAAGAATGGGTTATCTCTCACAAATTGTGCTTTTCTTCACAACAATTAATTACAGAATTCAACAATGAAATATGCAACATGGCCCGTGGTGGAATTCTGTAATGAATTGTTGAAAAGAATGGGACAATTTGTAACATTGCTCTGCTGCCCTTCATGGCATGGCATTGATGTATTGTTCTTAATAGGAAGAAGGTATACCATAAGATAGAAAGTATTAAACCTGTTTCCCTCCAGGAAGCTGAATTCACACCCCGTCTCCTCAAGGTCAACTGCTGAAATCAGCACAGCTTCCTGTTCTGGTTTAACCTTTGAGAAATGGGTCATTTTCTCACAATAAATGATTATAATATTCTCTTAATGCCAGAAATGACCCCCGCCTGAAAACTCTGCATTATTGAATCAAATGTAAAGCTGTGCGGATTCAGAATAAGTGGTGTGTAATGAGAATAAGATTAGGTTCACATTACTGCAAACATCCCTCTCTTTCTGTGGAGTAAATTTATTAATTTTTAATCTAGGAGGCTATAAAATTCATAGCGAGTGATTGTAAGAGCCATTGTGTTTTGAAGATCATTCACTTGTAATCCTCAGGCAGCCTCATATATTGCAATTAAATCACAAGCTTAGTATACTCATTAAGACCACAGTGGTTCTTCATTCTGATTGATCAGAGTAGCCCACAATAATATTTAATTAAAATTTCCTCTACAGCATTGAGCTCTCAGGGAATTTATTTAAAGAAGGCAATGGGCATGTGAAAAATGATGGATTAAATCAAAAAGAAAGAAGCAATGAAAATCTCAAGAAAATCAAAAACTCCTCTCTCTTTTATCATATACAAAAATGTAATTTAGCAAGATACATTCCTCAACATTAGCCATTACATGCTCTTATTCATATTATTAATTTTTCCACTATAGTTTTTAAAAAGCCTGTTAGTTATAAGAATGCAATTCTACAATTGGTGCTGCAGCAATACATGAGTTCCAGTCTTAACTGAAATGTGAATTTGAAGTGCATATTTCCTTGTTGATTTTCTAATATTAAATATGTGCAATGTAGCAAAATGCATTTGCCAGCTTAAGCTCCATCAAATGGAATGCTGATGAGGTAAATACATCAGTTAAAATTTGGGCCTGACATTCCAAGATCAGCCACATATTTAATGCTTGCTTGAGTTTTGATGATATTCAGGAAGCCTGGTTGTTTAGTTATTGGACTACCGATGACTTGATTGTTCACCTTCTAATCACCAACCGTGCAGGTCACTGGATTGTGGATGATTATATCTGGTAATAGCTGTGCAATTGTTTACAGTTTGGTTGATAGAAATAATGGATTTAAGAACAGAAGTAACAGGAGTAGTGTTTGGTCTTATGGCCTCTTGAGCTGCTTCACAATTCTATAAGGTTATGGTTGATCCTGTGCCTAATCCACTTTCTTGCCTGAATCCCATATCATCTAATTTGCCTGGTATCTAAAATCTTATCAATATCAATCTCGAATGTGCTCAATAACTGTGCCTCTTGAGATCGAGAAAACAAAAGACTTACAATGCTCTGCAAAAGGAAATTTCTATTCATTATAGTCTTAAATGTCTGACCTCTTACCTTGAGATTCTGTCCCCTTATTCTAGATTTTCCAGCTAGAGGAAACAGATTTTCCATATCCTTCTCAGAATCTTGAGTGCCTCAGTGAGATCATCTCTCATTCTTCTAAGGTCCCAATAGGTATATGCCAATCTCACTCAATCTCTTATCACAGACCAACACCTTGATCTCCAGGATCAATCTAATGAACTTACACTGACTCCAAAGCAAGTATATCTTTCTTCATGTACAGAGATCAAAACAGCAAATAGTACAACAAATGAGATCTCACCAAAAACTTAAAAAGTCCTAGCAAGACTTCCTGCTTTGGTATCCCGACCCTGTTACAGTAACAAGACGAAGTGCTAAGCATGTTTGTGAAATTGATGACAGGTTAAAACTACTTCCACAGCTGCTCAATCATCATGCCCTGGATACATACTCTACATAAATGTAGAGCAAGATTTTCTCAGTCAAACACAATGCAACTAATGCTGAATGGGAGATGTCAACCATGTAATGCAATAAGAATTGTACTCTCAGGTTCTTCTACAAACTTTTTATCCAATTGGATTCTGTGTGGTATTCAACAGCTACTCCCTCCCTACTGGGTTAATAAGAACAACAAACTCCATTGATATAAAGGATTTGGTATTTCTGTGAAATATTAGCTTGGAATCCAGATCAAAACTCTTGCATAGACCAACTTGTCCAAATTCACATCAGTTGGCTGTTTTCTTTTTGGATGTATACTCAGTGCTCATTCTGAGAAAACAGAGTGGATTCTCAGCGAACCCCCATCACCACCACACCGCACATATGCTAAACCAAATTTTCAAGGGCACAGAAGTTTTCATGACTTACAGTAGTAATTATGCCTTGGAATGTTGTTAAAAACTCAATTACTGCAAATTAAACAAGACATGTTCAGTGAGAAACAAAGGACTGCAGATGCTGGAATCCAGATGAAAAACACTTGTGATGCTGGAGGAAGAAAAGCAGGTGGTCAACATTTTGGGTCAGGACCCTTCTTCAGGACTGAAGATAGGAAAAGGGGAAGCCCAATATATAGGAGGGAAAAG
>JARFYF010000029.1:23506606-23523243 GCA_030265395.1 Rhina ancylostomus | reverse complement strand
TCTGACTGTAATCGGTGATTAATTATTCATCCCTTAGTTCTTAATAATTAACAGTCTCATGTCACAATGTTGGGACTGATTTCATTAATGGCTTAAAGTATTACCTTGTAATTTTTCAGAATTCAGTGAAGTATGTCAGATGTGCATATTTGCATGTAATTATTCTCTAAAGTTCAGCAGGACCTCCTACATTCACGACTACATATATTCTGAAGGATTTTGCAAAGTATATATCATGGCCTGGATGTTGCTGCACATGTCAGTGTGCAATCTGTGCTCTCTTGATCTTACCCAGTCAATAGGCTGAGAGCCTATCTTACTTGTCTGATGCCCCCTGAAGTCCAGTGGCAAAGACGTGAATGGCAGTGAGGCCTCCAATAATGCAATGGAGAAACCCTGAGCCCACATTTATTCTGAGGGTAGTAACAGCCAGCAAACCCCTCCCCCAGCTTTGCTAGCTGCTAAAGCTGTCAGAACTTCAGATGCTTCAGAATGTCTCTGGCATTCAGATTCAGAAGCATTTAAAAACTTCATTCAGAAATGAAGTAAAAAAAAAGAATCATACAATTTTCTGAAAAAATAAAAAGGCTGACTGAAACAATCTAAAACCACTTCTAAATAACAAAGAATGATTAAACTACAAATAACTTGAAAAATAGAAATTATCTTATTATCTTTCTTCTCTGGAACCCCCACCCCATCCAGTCCCATTGAAATCAATGGTCTTGTTGATGCTGTGGAGGCTGTAATCTAGTTCAGGAACCAAATACTGATTCCTGAGCATAATTGCTGGGGGATCCCAACAAGATCCCTCTCTCCTACTGAATCCCATGCAGAACAGGTATGTTGAATGAGCCAGGACCACTTATTAATGAGTATGTTTTGGACCAGACATACATAGAACTTCTGGACTCAGTGACATTTATATGGCTATATCCCAGCGATTCCATTCACAACCATTTGTATTTGCCAATTAAATCTGGACCAATGTCATCCACTACTGAGAAAGGACATTTAAATTCCCAGTAATAACTTCAAGCTGGTGTGATTTGCAGTGAGAAACCCATAGGTAAGACTTTCTCACAGCTCTTCCCAAATTTAGGGGAGGACCTCTTTTAAATTATCACAACAGGTTTCCAATCATCTGAGAAATCAGAAATTGCAGGAGAGGATGAGAGTGAGGATTTGTAGAGTAGGGGAATTGGATATCATGAGGGAAAAGGAGTCAGATATCATGGGGTTAAGGGAATATAGGAAAAGAGGAACTCACCATTGTGAAGATGGGAGAATCAGTCACCACAATAAGTAATTGAACACCTCGTCTGTGGCATAAATTGAACACTGTGAGTGGGAATTTTAGACATCATAAGGGGAATATGGGAATCACAGACACTGTGGGGATGGGAATAAATCAGATGTAGTTGGAGAGGGCAAACAGACATGCCGAGGGAAGGATAATCCTCATTGTGGAAGTGAGGAAGATTCAGTCAACAAAGAGGGTAATTGAATGCCTTGGGAGAAGCAGGAATTTGATATAATGAGTGGGGTAGTTTTATACAAACTGAGGGGAAATTGACATCATGAAGGAGGAGAATCTGACTGTAGAGTTGGGGATTGATTGGACAGTGGCAGAAGGGGAGAACAAGACATCTGCTGAGAACTCCGGCATTGCACAGATAGGGAATTGAGCATTCTGGTGAGGGTCGCTGTAACTAGGCAACGTGGGTGTAAGAGAATCAAACAACCAGAGTGGGGGAATGAGGAGAATTGGAAACTTTGGATTGGAGACAAGATACTGTATCATGGAATTATAAGGCATCATAGATGGGAAAGCACTGGATATTTGGAGGGGTAATGGATGGAAATCAGACAGCATGGTGAAAAGAACATCACAAGGTGTGGCAGCAGTGGAAAAAAAGTTAAAGAGTACCAGTCATGAGCCCATGTCAAAGGTGAACTAGTAAAGATAAGAAAGTGTTTGGCTGGAAAAGAGAACTTATTAAAGACGTCCTATTTAAGATTGAAGCCCTTTTCTCATTATTGTTAGGTCATCAGGAAATTTATGTTTCAAAACCTTGCAATTCTGGAATTTTATTAGTAGATCAAAAATAATAAAATGGTAATCAACTCATTTTTGATATAAAGAGGAAATATTCCCTAAAAGTGATATTTTTGCAGGTTAGAATACTTTGTGTATTGGAATATACCCTCAAACATCTTATGGTGAAAACTATTGTCTGTGCAACATTATGATTGTTTGTTGAGTGTTCAGATTACAAGGGAGGTAGGAAATCTTTTTGAAAAAAAGAATTGAATTTCATTGAAAAATAAATTACTCATATGCTGTAATAATTCAATCACATTTGCATTACTGCTTGTGAGTTACATGAATACAATCTTGGCATTTTTAGCAAATTGAATAATAATGTATCTGCTCCCACTATCCCAAGTTATCAATTGTTCCCTTTGCTTTGTTTTAATCCTTCTGATTTTCTATTTTTATTAATCACCTAATTCAAGGCTCCAAGCTGTCTTCCATTCAATCCTTCTTTTGAGCAGAGGCATTAGATTTGTTGATATTCATGCCAGTTAGAACCCAGATTAATTATCTCCTAAGTGTGGTCCCAGACATATGTGTAAATTCCCAACTGTGTTGTTGATTTATGAGCACATCTTTCCACACATGCTGTGACAAGCAGTACATTTACCCACCGTTGTTTACTGGATGGTCCCTCTTCACACCTTCGTATTGAATATCTGACTCCCAGTCCCACTGCTGTGAAAACCTTCCATCTAGATTGCAAAGCACTTTTTACAACAGATGGGTAGGTTTCAAAGCAGCTGCATATAGACTTGTTCTTTTATAGTTGGTATGTGTGATTAGTTGGTGGTGCCAGTAAAGGTAAAGCTAAAGAAGGTCTATGGTTCCTGATGAACTCACATTGATTTGTGCACCAGTACTGGGGAGAGGTAGAATTGCACAGCCTCAGGATCTTTGGCCTAAGTTCAGCCTCTGTTACCACACCACGTTGCACTACAATACAGAGCACAAGTCATTGGGTGTATTTAAGGCAGATATTGATAGGTTCTTGATTGGTAAAGAGGTTAAGGGTTACGGGGAGAAGGTAGGAGAGTGAGGTTAAAAACAAAATCAGCTATCATTGAATGGAGGAGCAGACTCAATGGCCTAATTCTGCTGCTATATTTTATGGTCAGCAGAAGCTCTTCTCCTGTCAGAGGCTTGTATGCACCACCACTGAAAACTCATGGAGCTGCAAGATTGTGAATTTTCCACTAAAATCCCAAGGTACCATATTGCCAGTGTTAAAGTGGTTTACAATATCCAACTATTCTCAGCCTAGTTAGTCCTTTCTGTGGCAGTTCTCAGACTGATTTTGTGAATTCCTCTTCACGACAACACCGAACAGGCCAACTGGGACAATGAATCGCAGGGGAAAGGATTTATTATTGTTCAGATCAATTCTATAAAACCAGATTGGAATTGAAATTGGAATTGGTTTATTATTGTCACTTGTACCATGGTACAGTGAAAATCTTGTCTTGCATACTGTTCGTACAGATCAATTCAGATCACATTTACTGTTCTGCAGCCTTTTATACAAAATAGCAATAATCATGCAGAAAATTTATGGGATATCAAATCATTAGCCCCAATTATTATTCACCAAAAGCTACTGTAAACTCAACAAAGCAAATTTGTATCCTTTCCACTCCTCCGGTAACTAGGGTGAGGTCACTGAGTCTAGGCTTATTTTAACTATTGTACACTGTTATTCAGTTATACGTATAACATTTTATTTTACATTCTGGGCTGTTGTCATATCTTCCTGCCCTTTGTAAAAACATCAATAAGAATATTTAAGTAGGAATTAATTAGATCAAGTGTTTCCTCTCTGAATCAAACAAATGAACAAGGATCTTCTCTCTTTTGTTTTCAATGATATGCAGTAGATAATGAATTTTATTTTCTTGTTGCCCCTTCTGATATCAGTACTATTTTCTTTCATGGTACAAAAAAAGTGTTTGAAGTGGGCAGTATTATTTTTTCTTTATTTACCTTCTGAGGATATTGAAAATATGGTAGCTGGAAAAGAGTTTATTGGGTGAATGGTTATTTTTTCATCATAATTTCTGAACTAGCTTTAATTATGTGGAGACAGATTTATTCAAAACTCTTTTGTTGCCTCAGACTTATAGTTCTAGGCTTTTATCCCCCTTAAAACAAATAATCATGTTCAACACAAGAATAAACTATTTAACTGTCTTAAAACAAGGTGTCTGTCCCATATAATTGTTGGAACATTTTAGATTAATTCTGTGCCATCAAGCTTTTCCATTTCAAGACCTTACTTTACAAGTATTTTTGTGACCCAGACTGCATTAAATATTTCAAAAGATTTTACCATTTTTCAGTCTTGTCAGCTAATGATGTAGTTTGAAGTTTGATGGTGTTCATGTTGTGGGTACATTGCATCAATGCACATTTTTAACCATGTGCACGTTATATGATAACACAATTTTGCAGCTGACCTAACAAGTGTGATGCTTACCATATTTTATTATATCAAATATCAGAAATTTTAGTGGCGTATTTAATGACCTCTGTATTCAAGAGTAGTGCAGAGAAAATTACATTAACAAGAAATTGAAACTGTCAAACAGAAAAGTAAAAGCAAATGAAAAATAAATGTTTTAAAAGATCATTCTTCTGATAATATGTGCACCTTGAGTGTGTAACATCTATATTTTAGTGTTTTTTTAATATATTGACTCTGTTGGACCTTGTCAGGTATACCGTACAATACAGTAAAAATAAGCAAGTGTGGTGTTAAGTAAAATTAAAACAGAGAGTATTGGAAAAATGGGTTAACCAGAGTTTATTCATTTCAGATTGTTATTTGTTAACATTTTTATTTTGTCACCATGTTTTCCTGAAAGCTGTAAAAGAGCAAAAAAAAAGATGCATTTTATTACACTGAGGCAATGAAATGCACCGAGACACAGGAGCATGAAAATCTGCCCCAATGTCTATTTTAAGGTCTGTCCTAAATGGCAAGAGATATTGTGCTACATGCAATGGTAGTCATTCCATTCACATTCCATGTTGTACGTCAGTGAAGGACAATGACACAAAACAATTACTTCTACAAGGTTGTTCAAAGTTATGATTGTGACATTTTTGCTTCTGGCAGTTGACCTGCCTAGAGAGATGAAGAAAGTTCATGAATGGAGGAAATGTGAAAACTCCATTATTGCCTGTCATGCACAAAGTAGGTGTTCAATTCACAAAAGCCCAGGGAAATGGTAGCCTGGAGAATCTAATGTACAGTTATTTATATTTCCCCAGCTGCTCTGATTTTTTGGCAAGGCCTATAAAACACTACCATGGAGATGGTGCTCTGTGACATCAAAGGTAATATCACTGACTCCTTCATCACAGTGACATCAAGGATAGCAATGTTGGGGCTGATATGGTTCTTTGATGGATCATGCTATATAAGCATTAAGTATCTGTACAGAGAAGACTGAATGGCCAGTTTTAATCTGGCTGTGTTGATCTCAAATAACCCTTCAACCCAAGGGTTATTTCTCCTGATTGTTAACGAGTGCCCACGCCAATGCCCCTCCAGCCTTTCTCCATCACATTCTAAGCGAGTGTGAAACAACAGATGTAGAAAGAATTGGGTTCAACTGAGATACCCACCACAAATAGAAGCCAAGTTACACATGTGTAATTACTTTTTGATTAATATTATAATGGGGAGATGACATCCATGCAACTGTGTACTTGCACAGCAAGGATAAACATCTTCAGAAGAATGGTTGAGAGAGTTAGCTAGTCAATGTGGTTTAGGACTTTATAGTCGCACTTCAATTCATGTTGGGATGCCAGTTCTTGTTACAGGAATGCTAAGAAAGTCAGAAGTGATTCCAAAAGATATTCATAGACTGACAACCAAACAAGTTATCAGCTCTAACATGAAATCTCTGAGACAGGGAGAAAAGTGATGTGAAATAAAGCTCTTTAAAAGTGGAGAATAAAGGATTTGTGGCTGCAGCTTAATCTTTTGGTTAAATGGAGTGGTCTGTGTTGTAAACTAGCCAAAAATGCTTTTGGATCAGTAATGAGATAAAAAGACAGAAATCCAGTAAATTATTCCACTCTACATTTGATCTGTTATCAGATTAAAGAGGTCATGTCTTGTTAGAGCGCCATTTAACCTGCAGAGTTGCTGCTGGTAGTTGACTAGTTTCCTGTTGTACTGCTTTGATTACAGTCCATTTGGCACTTTCACCTCAAAGGAGTGCTATTGATGTGGTAGGCTACTGTTTACACATTCTGTTCCAGAACCTATTATTTGTAGCAAAAACCCTTACATGTCAGGAAGCTTTAGCTTCTTTGAGCTTTTGTTTTAAACCGATCATTCACCAGGACATGGGAAGCCTCCATGAAAGGCATCAGCCATGATTCATAATTGTTTGGATAGAAATTGCGATGTGAAGTGGGGAGGTGGATGTGGCTGGGCTGGGAAGTATATCCCTGAAGGTGCAAGAGTGATTGCAGATAAATCAGAGATCATGGATGTAGGGAAAGATGGGAAAGAATTTAATATTGGTGGGAAACAGAGAGATGGACATCAGAGAAGAGTTTGGCTGTTGGGGTTAGAGTTGGGGTAGGTTCAGTGGTTGATGGAGGGCATTGGTGAGAGGAATTGATGTCAGATGAAGATTGTCAAGGTAGGATATTTACAAAATACCTTTGTAGGTTACTTCCACAGCAATCCCCAAACCCCTGACACTACCACCAACTTGGGGAACTCCACCACTTTCAGGTTCCAAGTGACACACCATTCTGACTTGGAAGCTAAAGCTTCACTGGCACTGAGTCCAAATCCTGGCACTTTCTACCATTCGGCATGTGGGAATACTTTCACCAGAAGGACTTCAGCAGTTCAAGATGGTTGCCCTGCACCACCTTCTCAAAGGCAATTAGGAATGAATGATAAATCCTGCACTTGCCAGCTGCAACTACACCTCAAAATAATTGATAGGAGAGAGCAAACTAAGGCTGAGCAAGAAACATCTACTTGTCCATGCTCACAAGCAGTGCATACCTTACAGATCAAACCCATTTGTCCTCCTTTCTCTCAGGTTTCCTGAGCCCAGGGAAACCAGGTTAATGTGAGTATAAATAAACACACTGTTCAAATGGAGGCACTCTGTGAAGAGTTTCAATGACCAACACACCAGCTAAGAGTGGAATGGCTGCCTGACCTCCATGTATTTCTGTTAAAACAGAATGCATGGGTGGAGTTGTGAGTACCCATCTCAGATTTTTAAGTTTTAATCTCCCATCCATTTTTGAGATTAAGATTGTACTCATAGGAACTGATTTTCCTGACTAAAGCCACCTGGGTAGCCCATTTCCTGGGTCAAAATGCAGGGATGGTAGCAGGCTGTTACTTCTGTTAACCTAAAATTGTTAGCTGGGAAAATGCTGGAATCTACAATACAGAATGTGACATCAAGACACGTAAAATAATAGTCTGATTGAGCAAAATCAATATGGATTTACACTATGAGAATCATTTTTGACAAACCTATTGGAATTCTTTGAGGATATATATATATAGTTAAGTAGATGAGGGGGACTGGTGAATTTGGTGCATTTGGATTTTTGAGAAACTTTTGAGATCCCACACAGGAGATTACCGAACAAAGTTAGAACTAGGATGGATTGAGAGTTGCTTAACATATAGAAAATAAAGAATAGGAATAAAAGGGTCCTTCTCGGTTTGGTCAGCTGTGACTTGTGTATTACCGCGGGGGTCAATGCTTGAGCCCCAACTATTCACAATCTAGATCAGTAACTTGGCTAAGGTGAGCAAACTTAATGTTTTTATGTTTAATGTTGATATGAAACTAAGTGAGAATCTGAGTAGTGATGAGGATGCAAATAGACTGCAAGAGGAGATAGACAAGCTGAGTGAGTGGGAAACAACACTGTAGATGGGGTACAATATGGAAAAACAGTGAGAGATTGGGAAAGGCCGATGTTCTGGTTGTCCTTGTACAAAAGTCATTGAAAACTAAACATGCAGGTACACCTGACAGCTGGGAAATCAAATGGCATGTTTTTCTTTATTATCAGAGGACTTCAGTAGAGGAGTAAAAATATCTTACAGCAGTTACAATAGGGCCTTGGTGACACTACATCTGGACAGCTGCAAATAATTTCTCTCTCTTTACCAAAAAAAGAATAAAGGAAGATCAGTGAAGATTCACCAGACTGGTTCCTACGAATGGCAAGTCTGTCATGTGAGGAGAGGTTGAGAAGGTAAAGACTCCACTCTTTAGAGTTTAGAAGATTGAGAGGTGACTCATTGAAGTTTATCAAACCCTTAGAGGCCTTGACTGAGGTAAATTTGGGGAATATATTTTCGTTGGCTGAAGAATCTAGTGACTGAAATATCATCAATCTGAAACATTATGTCTGCTTCTCCCTCCACAGACACCATCTGTCCTACTGAGACTTCCTAGATTTTAAGTTTTATTTGGATTTGCTGCAGCTGCAGTATTTAATTTTGTACCATTAACTGGCATTGACTTCAAGGAAATTCAATCCACTTTATGCCCACTGTTATTAACATAGCACTTGACCAGAGATTGGTTCACATTTTCTCTCTCCAGCTAGGACACTGCCTGAGGAAGAGGTTTGCATTGGCTCTTCATCCTATCAGCCATTACAGGCAACAATCCCCTGAGATTCCACATTAGAAGCATAAAAGGTCCATTTTCTAACAGTTCTGCCTATAGCCAGACTGCAGTCAATGACTAACCAAAAAGCTGTTATGACAGATGACTTATGACAGTTTCGACATACGAATGGAAAGTGATTTGCTCTTAACTTCGGATTTCTGAATTTAATTTAAAGCTTGAGAAAATAATAAATATTCCAGGCTTTAGTACTAACATACCACGAGGGAAATACATGGAAGTAGACCGTGATTAAAGTATAAATAAAACTTCTGGAAAGGGAAGAAACAGAAAACAAAAATGTGGGTTATGACTTGAAGAAGAAATAACTTGAGTCCTTTTTGAGCTTGAATACCAAAGTCAGATTAGCTGAAAAATGAAGATTACATGTCACAGCTTGGTACTAGTAAGGTTTGCTTTAATTACTTTAAGTATAGAAAAGGTGCAGGAAGAGAATGTAATATATCACTGATGTTACCTGTGAAGGCAATCAAAGAAAGTCTGTGATGCTGTGCACACACAAGAATGCTTTATTTACCAAGGTCCCTTCAGCTAAGAGAGATTTTTGTTTCTCTGAAGACTAATCCTTCCAGATGAAGTGTAATGTGTGAGTTGTAAGATTCCAGGTGCCTTTAAGACTGTACAACTCATTTATCAAACTATGTTCATGCCATCTTCTTATAGAAATAACGGATGAGTTTCATGTGGTGTTTTTTAATATGCTCTTGAAGACTACTGCTCTATGTTTCAACCTTTCCTACATAAGGTTTTTTTAAATCTAAAGTTAAGAATCTTTTTACTTGGATACAAGGACTGTTATGTAGTAACTATGATGGTCAGCACGGACAGGGTGTGTTCCTGTGCCATATGACTCTATGACTCTGTGCATTGACAATATAAGACAGTTGCATTCATAGCTGATGATTTACAACTGTTTAATTAACTGACAAAGTGAACGCAGAAACTACCCAAGCATTAACCTCACAAGGAGCTAAATTGTAATGCAGAACTTAGCAGGAAAATTTTAAAGTATGTAAAGGCCATTCAATCCATCAACTTCTCACACTACTAGCTTGTGGCTGACATGGCAGGTGACAAGTCTGGTCAGTGATAAATACACATTGTTGCCTACAATTTGTGTAACTCTCTCTCCTGAAGACATTGAGCTGAAATGGCTGACATATCAGTGACTGCCTGTATTTTCTTGTGTCTTAGGTCAGATGGTGGTGCCTCAGTGAGACCTCACACCAGTCACTGATCCACCCACCTTCCAACTGCCCTGTTCATTGATCAAGCCAGCCCTCACTGAGGCACTCTAGCTCAGTATCCCAGTGGAATCATTCTGCCTTGCTTCAAGGCATGCTTTCAGCTACCACTGATCTCAGTGAGTCAGTGCACTCAAGAGCAGGAATGACATGGAGGTTATTGTGTTGTGCTCTGGGAATTTCAGGTGCATTGGATTCTAAGAATGGTTTTGGTGATTCTTACTGCATCCATTTAAATCAGTAAACTGTAAATAATCTACATCATTTTTATAACCAACCAATCTTATTTCCCTGTTTACTTATAGCCTTGTATTCCACATAAGCACTTGGAGAATGAACCTTTTGCAAACAACTAGTTCAGTTCTGCCTGGTTTCCTTTTCCTCGGTTATATGAAGTGAATCAAAAAGAAAGTAGCTAGTCATAATGGGTGCTGTTTATTTCTATGTACGTGGCTAACAATTATGCAATGGTGCACCTTGTGATACATCATAGGAATGGATCCATGGCACTTAATCTCTCAGGCACATTCCACCATTAGCTTGTGACTAACCTGTTAAACGATTCCACATGTATTGTCTTTTCTTCATATCTTTATATATCTGATTAACAAATTTCCATTGATTTTGGGTGCAAAATTAACATTGCCATTTGCCAAAAAGTTCAAAATTCATACAAGTCTCTGCTTGTGACAAGTTACTTCTGACCAGCTCACTTTCAATTTTCAGACAACGACCCTCCTGTTCCAGAGTCCCCAGTGAACAGAAATAGTACCTTCCTATTCTATTGGTTGCCTTTAATACCTTGTAAACCTCAACCAAGTTATCCCTTAATCAATGAATGGCCTGACCATGAGAAAATCATGAAAGAACTCTTCATTTTCTTTATTAACTCAACTTGCACACCATCCATGAGCAATTAGACCTTCATTTATTTACATGTTACTACAAGTGCAACAAGACAAGTAGCCAACAGGGGTTAAATAAGACAACAACAGCAGGTATGTAAATGTGATTTGGTATCACAGTCAAAATCAAGTTTCACTGACATATATAGGAAACAGTTGTATTTTCAAAACAATCCCTTAATTTATACTGAAACTGATTTGATGTGCTTAAATTGTTTCATATATTCACAATGTCCAGGATAACTTACTGTATATTTAGGAGAGATGGGAATGATGCAAGGAAGGACAAAAATATCACAAAACTGAGGATGTGGAAAACCAACATAAATAAATACTAAAACTGTAAAATGTGACTATTTTTGAGAAATACCATGCTGATAGATCAACAATACAAAACAAAACCAGAAAGCTGACAGCAGATGAAGAGGAAGCTGGCAACTCTCAGATCTTCTTGTCTTTATTATTTTGGTCTGGGTGACAGCTTTTATGTTTACATTTATCTTCCTCCAGGGAAATATAAATTAGAATGAAAATAATTGCAGATGCTGGAAATCTGAAATAAAAATTGAAATTGCTGGAAATAATCTGAAGGTCTTTTTGTTCTTAAGTGGGCAATGATTAAAAAAAATCATTGCTGCCTTTGATTGCCTCGAAGCATGTTTGAGAATATCCTCATTTTATATCTGGCATTCTTCTTCATTAGAAATTTTGTTCAAAGGCATTTAAATATTTTTATTGGAAAACAAATAATTTATTATCGTCTCAGTTCTGAGATTTAATCTGCTTACCTTATGCTTTTAGTTATGGCTGCTATTGCCTCAGTTGAATAGCCTTGGGGATGTACCTTTAAGATTGATGTCATCAGCCTGTGATAAGACTAGTCACGGGATCTTTAATGGGTCTCAATGACATCTGCACCATGCTGTGAGTGCCATTCAAGTTGAATCCATCGGGAATTTGGCAGGGATAATGAGAGGCAAAAGAACGGCATTCCTTGGAGCAGTAATTACCCAGGAAATGGCCAGCAAGCTGTGGATTGGGCAAACCAGCCCATTAGTTGTCAGATTTGCCTTTAAGCCTTTTAAATGCTTTCAGAATCTTTGTATCCATATTTGACAATTTTCTTTAATTACCCTGTTGCTTTTGATTTCATTAATACACAGGGTTCCATTCTCACCATGAGTGTGCTCTCTATATTTTCCCACCTGCTGCTGGATCAGTAGCTAATTAAGCAAATATATTGACAAAAAAATCTGAGTGTTTTAATCTCCATGCTGCTCTGGCAGATTTAACATGAGTTTATATGCAACTTGGAAGAATAGATGAGAATCATCCTTCATACATCAACTGAACACGCACCAAAATCTTACAATTGTCTATTTTAGGATCTCTTTTTAACCATAAGACATCCTGTACTCCTGGTCTTGTAAAACAATGGCTGGAGCTGTCATCTGTCAGCTAACATAGGCAATACCAGTTTGCTCAGTGGTGCTATTATAGATTCACAGTGTGTGGTAAAAATATGCACAGTCATATTCTGTGCATGATGTAAAATTGATATGCTCATCAAACTATACTGTTCAGCTTCATGCATGCAATGTGTGTTTTTAACTCTCTCAATAACCTTGTCTACAAAGTGTTTATATCAACCTACCATTATGACAACAGATTACAATCATTTATATCCACAACTCACGAAACTCCTGGAATTACAGAAGTCATTGGCATGCACAGATAGTTATGGGAAGATGCATATATCTGAACATTCTCATCAGCAGTGGCCTCATGGATAAAGTTAGATTTATAGAATGCATTGAGTCACATTGGAAGATAATAGAACAGGTTACTAAAAGCTTGTCCAAAGAGGTAGATTTTAAAGAACTAACTTAAGAGGGAAGAGGTGGAGAGAATAACTCCAGAACTTAGATCCTTGACAGCTAAAGCCATGGCCTCCAATTGTGGAATAATTTAAAATGAGGAAAATCACAAGATGATAAGTTGGAGTGGATATTACAGAAACAGGGATGGTAGGACCATGGAGGGTTTTGAAATCAAAGATCAAAGTTTAACATTTCCTTTGGTAATAATACTGAAGCTTACTTCAGTTGTGAATTAAAGTAAATTTTAAATACTAAGTAGAAAAGGTGTACAAGATAATTTAATTGTGGATCATTTTAAATATTCATGATGATATAAAATGTCCAAACCTTATCTAAATCAATAGAAAAGAAAATCATGTGGTGTAGAAAAGGGGGAAGTCCTAGTTTTATCCATCACTGAAAGTTAAAACCTGCTGTGGAATTCATTTTGCTTCCTAATGATGTGATTAATTTGTGTTTTAAAGACAGATTTTGCTCTTTTATAAAATGGGAGTTACACCCACCTTGTCCCTGAGTCATATGAATGCAATATTTTTATCATGCACATCCAGAGAAAGCAATGTATTAATGAAGAGAAACGAGTGAACATTATGATGCAACTGCAATAAAGCTACTTTAACGCTTTTCAAGCAGCTAGTGAGCCATAATGTTAATGTCAACAAGTTTGCTAATGTGTCTTTGGAGTGTGCAGTTTTTGTGGATAATGGGTTGACAACGATAGCAAAAAAGATTCCTTTAACAAACAAACAACCACATCCACCGAAAACCTTTGGGAGAAGAAATTAATTTTCTAAACCCATTGGGTGGCAAAATGCAAATCAGGTTCTACTGGTTGTTTTAGCACCTCAGAACAAAACAGCTGAAACCAATGCTCCCTTCCCAATTCTTTTGGGTCTTTGGCAGTCAAAAAGACCACCCAAAAATGGTATTTAGCCAGTTCATATCTGTGAAAGAGACAGGAAGACTAATGGGCTGCTGATGGCCTGCTGGCTTTATCTCAGCCCTTCGCATTGCTTCTTCCATTTTCCTTGATGTACCCATGAGCCAGCTGGGCATCAGAACCAGCCTGTATTGCCAAGGCTTTCCACAGGTGAAGCTGCAACCAGATTCCCAACTAGGATCTGTAACATGCTGGTTTCAAACTATTGAAGCATCTTGGGCCATGCTGCATGGTCACTCACCCATTTCCGATGAGGGGCCAGCAAGACTTTGAGCCCTGCCTGCAACTTACAAATGGGTTTTGGTGAAGGAGAGCTTGGCTCCCACTTATGCAATATGAAAAGTAAATCTTGTTGAAATGGTGAACAAGGTATCAACAAATTAGGATATTTTGGTAGGAGGATCAGAAGTTGCTGAATTTGAACAGATGGCTAAAAATACTTAAGGAATATTTTAAAGTAACAGCTTGGAACAAGTATGAAAATGAAGGAAATTCATTACTGCTAAAGGATCAGGATAAAACAATGGAGAAACGTTTAGAAGAATGCTGCAAATAAAGTGGATGAAAGTTGTGTTCTGTTGCAAGGTGTAAAATACAACAAGGAGATCTACTTCTGGAGGTAGAGGGCAGGGCCAATGTACTAAATGAATATGTTACATTGATCTTTAATAAGGAAGAAAATGCTGCTGGAGACTCTGCTAAGGACAATGCAGTTGAGATATCAAAAGACTAAAAATTAATAAAGATGAAATACTGAGAAGTGTAGCTGTACTAAACTGGATAACTCACCCAGTCCAGATGAGAAGATAATGCACAAAGGAATTTCCAAGGGCTAACTCCGATTATTTCGGTATTAGGCAACAACAGCACATGAAAAAGGTGAAGTAATATAGACGGAGCAGGGAGTCACCTGATTTTCATCAGAACTGGACATTGGCAGGAACCATAGAAGCAGCAGAAATCTTCATTTGTGATGCTTCTACAAAGTTTTTGCTGATCTTCCACTGGTCACGATGAGAATGCCATTGAAATTTGACCCCACATCCTGCCATACTGCACCTTGTACCTCATTGTATTTGAAAGTCAGTTGGACCATAGAATTTAGAAAGCCTTTCTGAATTAATTCTTAGCACTTCACAAACTTTGTAAGGACTCTTGTCAAATTTTGATAAACTTCCTATAAGTGTCAAGTCTCTTGACTAAATTACTATGAGTCTATTTAAAATATTTTTGTTTTATTTTGCTGAAAATAATAATCTGGACAGCAAACAAGGAAAAGCAGCTTACTTTTAGTAGTATCCTAAATTTCTCACATGATATACTTTCCGACATCTGCATATTTAGAACAATGCACCTTCTGTCTTTTGTATATGTTGTCTACAGATCTGATTATAGGATTTGAATACTGCTTGCTAAGTGGCACTCTCACACCCAAGTCAGAAAGAAATGGTTTCTAAACCATACTTCAGAGGTGTGAGTTTATGGCCAGTCAAATCCCCTAATGCTATTCAAAGCTTCCAATCTCCTAGCCAATACTTAGCTATCATCAAATATAACTCAAACAGATCACATGGCTATGCATGTCAATACTGTTTTGGTGGCCTTGTCAGATGCAAATCAACTGTTGTGCTTTCTTTCTCACAGCACCTCTTTGGCAGCAGTATGATTTTTTTATATTTTGGAGTCATGAGAAGTTCTCTATAACTGCAAATCTATTCCTTCCTTCTTTTCCTTTTGCAGCTAACAACAAACAGGCTCCATTTGTAATGACTGGCACTGTACCAAGAATAAGAATAATGGCTGTAAAATACATTCAAACCACTGATCTATTCTTCTTAAAAAACTAAAATGAAATGAGATCACAGTTTATTACTTCTCACTTTTGATGTATTGCCTAAAGTGAACTTCAATTTAAAATGTCTTTTACTTTCACAATAAATTTGTATGAGCTTCTGGAATTAAATCAAGCCATTTGCATTGGAATTTATCCTCAGTTCTAAATGGGTAGTGGCTTCATGTTGTATTCCATTTTCTACATTGTGTTCTATTGCAGCCAATGGAACTGATTTTTGCTAGCAAAGCATAATTTACAGCCAATATCATATTAAATGACTAGTATAGCAAATTTAAGTCTGCATTATAAATGAGCACATTATTGTCAAACTGTACATTCTAAGAAATGCAATTCACGTTTGAATTGGGACTGGAATTCTAATTCCTGGAAGTTATGATTAGAGTCTAATTCCAGGTCACATTTCATAGATTCTCACATTCTGTGTAGTGGAGAAAAACAGAGTAATCACGTGGAAGGTTGAACACTGCTCCTGCAACGGATGCCCTCCCTTATGACCTGCTCTCAGGCCATTACTTACAATATTAAGACCAAGCAGGGCTTAAGTTCCAAACTGATTTTCCTTGGAGCCATCAGTATAGCAGCTGCTTCCTGGGGATACCATAAGGAAGTTAAATGTTATCTTTCAATCTTTTTTCTGTCAATTAGATCATGGTCAAACCTTTGAGCCTCCCTTTATAACTTTGAGTTTAAATCTTTACCTTATAATAGCTGTTCTTTTTAGAACATTGTCCATAATGTTGCCCACGTAGAAAGGAGTTTATTGATATGTGTTTAATTTGCCTGAGCTGCTTTCCATTGTGCCATAAAGTTTCACAACACCAAGAGACAGTAAACAAATATTTAGCATGTTTCTAATACCGGGTTACAACCCCATCATCTTCACTTTCTTTGTTCCTTTATCTGCTGCTTGAAAGATTCCATTCTTGGGTACCTAAAATAAATAGGAGACAAACATTGGGTTGAGAGGAGGGCAGAGGACTAAGTATGAATTTCATGCTTACTCCAGCAGCAGTC
>JARFYF010000029.1:23438696-23450994 GCA_030265395.1 Rhina ancylostomus | reverse complement strand
AGGAAAATCTATTTCTATTTACCAGGATATTATTGACATTGAGAGACCTGACTAGGCAGATTTAGAACTGACTGCAGGCAGCTTAAACACTTTTTATCGCATCATTTTTGGTCACCGGCAAAACCAGCATTTATTGCACATCCGCTGCACTGCATCAGATGAAGGTACTCCCACAGTGCTGCTGCACAGAGAGTTCCAGGATTTCAACCCAGCCATGATGAAAGGTCAGCAATATAGTTCCAAGACAGAATGCTGCGTGACTTGCAAGGAAAATCTGCAGGTGCTGGTGTTCCCCATGCACCTGCTACCCTTTGTCCTTCTTGGTGGTAGGGGCCTCTGGTAGGGAGGTGCCATCAGATTAGCTTGGCTGAGTAACTGTGATTCACTTTATGGAAGTTACATGGTGCTGCCACTATATGCCAGTGGTGCAGGGAATGCATGATTTAGGGAAGTCGATGGGATGCCAAACATGTGGGCTGCATTGTCCTGGCCTATGTTGAGTTTATCAAGAACACTCCTGACTTGAGTCTTATAGAAGGTGGAAAAGCTTTAGGGTGTCAGGAGGTGAGCAACACATTGCTGGATGCCAAGCCCCTGGACCTGCCCGAGTAACTGTGGTACTTATGTCGCACATTCAGTTGAGTTCCTGATCAATGGTAACCCCCAGTATATTGATTGTGGGCAAATTGGCACTGGTGATGCCATTGAATATCACAGGAAGGCAGTTAGATGGGTAGATGGTTAGATGGTTAGGGATAGTCATTGCCTGGCACCTATGTGGAGCAAATTTGCTTGCCAATTATCAGCCAATGCCTCAATGTTGCCTAGGTCTTTTTGCATACAGTCACGGACTGCTTCATTTTGCTTTAAAGTCCACAGGGTGTGCTTCAACTAACATGGTGTCCTTTTACTGCACTTAACACAAGTGCAGGCAGCCACTGACCCATAAAAACTCTCATTTATGACTTGGACCAATTCAGCAACAAAGAGGTTTGAACTCCCTAAATCTGCAGGTGTTTGTGGATCTTCAGATCACAAGCAGAATCAGATTTATTATTGCTGACATATGATGTGAAAGTTGCTGTTTTGCGGCAGCAGTACAGTGTAAAGACATAAAAATCTATACATTACAAAAAGAAATAAATAGTACAAAACGTTTTCTGATAGGGAACAGGACATACATAGGAAGAGGCGACTGATTTGCCAGATATTTTCAGCAGCTGGCTGTGCCTGGAAAGGATGAATCCTACGGGATAAGGGCTACCATACACTTCCTTGGTGCCAGATACCACTTCAATGTCCTACCACAGTAGATGAGAGCTGCCATACTGAGACCCTGTCAGGTATCAGAATCATTGTGGAACGTGCCACTGATCACCTGAAGAGGAGGTTCCAATGCCTGGATCAGAATGGGGGTGCCCTACAGTAAATGCCCCAACAGGCATGGAGACCTGATGACAGCAGGTGTGGAGGAGGGCAAATATGCACCAGTCTACAGTGGGGGATCAGCGGTGGAGAGAGTCACCAGCTTTAAATTCCTGGGCATTAACATATCCCAACACATAGATGTAATCACAAGTGCCTTTACTTTCTTAGAAGGTTGAGGAGGTTCTGCTTGTCACCAAACACGCTAACAAACTTCTACAGATGTACTATTGAAGGTATTCTGACTGGTTGCATCATGGTCTGGTAGGGCAACTCAAATGTGCAGGAACGTAAGAAGCTGCAAAGAGTAGCGGACTCAGCCCAATACATCATGGACACATCCCTTTCTACCACTGATAGTATCTATATGAGGCACTGCCTCAAGAAGGCAACATCCATCACCAAAGATCCCCAACATCCAGGCCATACCATCTTCTCACAGCTACCATCAGGCAGGAGGTACAGAGGCCTGAAGTCCCACACCATCAGGTTCAAGAACAACTACTTCCTTTCACCCATTCAGTTCCTGAACCAACCGGCACAACCCTAATCACTGAAGTATAGCAACACTATGACTGTTTTGATCACCTTGCAATAAAATGGACTCAGTTATTTTTTGTTCTAATCGTGTTCATTCTTGTTAAAATTGTGTATAATTTATGTTTAATTCATGCTTTTCTTGTGCTCATCTAATGTTCTGTGCCTGTGATGCTGCTGCAAGTAACTTTTCATTGCACCTGTGCGTACATGTACTTGTGCATATGACCATAAACTTGAGTTTGACTTTAACTTTGACTTTGACCTCATCATTATGTGCTGCACACAGACCTGGAGCCTGATGGACATGACATAGAGCCTGAAGAGGAGCAGAAGGACAGGGATGACTCTTGAGGTTGTTCCAGCAACCAGAAACCATCAGCCTCATCTACCAGAGGAAGGAGGCATTGACTGCACAGGCTTTACAAAGACACAGAGCAATTCCACACATGCTGGCAAACCAGTTCAATATTTCCAGCATTTATTGTTTTCACTTCAGATTCCCAGCAGCTGCAGTTTTTTGTTTGCTTTCCCACCAGTGAAGGAGCAACTTCAGGATCATGGGATCATACCTCCAGCATCATAGTATTTTTCATCTAGATCCCCGCACCGACAGTCCTTTGTTTTCTAGTATTCCCCTGTAGAGCAGGATAAAATGTTGGCACAACATTATGGGCTGAAGGGCCTGTACTGTGCTGTAGTGTTCTATGTTCTATGTTCATCCATTCACTGAAGTAAATTGCTGCAACTGTAGTGGGCATCTCAGCCTGAGGACACAATGTTTATTTCTACATGCTGGAAGCATGGTGGGGATTCTCCCAGCTAGGGGCACGTCCTGCCAGACTTTAGCAGGTCTCCTGCACTTCCCCCCCCAACTCCACCCCCTTCTCCACCCTCCCAACACACAGGAACTCACTCCTGGCCTTTATCTTACTGATGAGAATAGCAGGTTTCTTTCACTAAATTTAGGGACTCTCCTCTCCCCTGCAGCCTCTGCCTCCTCCATGGCAGTCAACATTTGTGGATCTGGTATCTGCTGATAAGAGGAATGTGTTGTTAGCTGATGTGCAGCAAATTGTCAGAGGTTGCATTCTGCCGAGCCAGTCCCATTGTGACCTGTACTTTTGCTTCCACCTGTAAAACACCCTAACACCTTTTCAAATATCTTTTCAGCCAATTTCAAGATTTTATTTCTAAATAAATGGAAGAACCTTAGATCCACAAGCATCGCCAGTTTTACAGACCAGAAAAAGTGAAATAAATTTCTAAGCAAGTGCATGCTTTTCTGAAGAATTCATTCAGGCCTTAGTTACCTTTGACCTCTACTTCCCAATGCAACACAGACCTTTCTTTTGAGGCACAGTAAGCACAGTGATGTGGGGGATGCCGCATATCACATCTGACATCTGTGGTGTCTGACCTGGAAGGGCTGATGTTGTCATAGGATGTAAAGGGGAACGTATTCCAAATCTATTGATCCAGCCATCCATCACTTTGATGGGCAAGCATGCACACAAAGTAATAATAAATCTACATAAGTGTCTGAGCCTAGCAATTATCATAGTTTCCAGCAAAATCAAATCAAGGGCCTTACTGAGTCCCATCTGTGCCATCTTTAGTTATTTTTAATTATACAATTGCTATTCTATGAACAAGTGTTGTTCCCTCCCAATTATAACACTTTGTTTCTGCTCCTTTCTCACTCTCTGAGATTATGGCAGCATTTCCGTAAAGGAAAAACAAAAGACAAAGAATTTTAATACCCCTAGGGCTGACCATCCACAGTTTGAAGAGAATGAGAGAAAAACATGATCTTTAACCATTATAATGAAAAAAAACACTTGCAGTAGCAGGTGGCATTTCTAAATTATGATTGTATGAAATGCAATTTCATTAGTATTAATAACAAAGTACAAGCCAATCACAATATGACTGCAGTAATGATCTCTCCGCACTCCTGAGAAAGCAAACAAACAAACTGACCCCTATAAATCTCATAAAGACTCAGCAGCAAAATGTGGAGTGTGAAAACATTTGAAAGACAGAAGTTTAAGAAGTGCTGTTTCTGCAGTGGAGTGGTGAACATCCTGGGGAACAGCACAATGGAAGTTTAGAGGTGTCATGATGTAGTTGCACCCACAGCACATATGTAAAAGCAGGGGTAGACCACGTATACAACTCCTCAAGTCTGCTGTTCTATTCAAAGAAATATTAGTCATCTCCTACATTAATTCCACTGTTCTCTCATTCTCCATATACCTTGACTCCCCTGGATTCCCAAATTTTATCCATTTCATCTCATCTTCAGTTATATTTAGTTATACAATGGCTATTCTATGAACAACTGTGGTTTCCTCCCAATTATAACACTTTGTTTCTGAGATTAGTGGGGCGGCATGGTAGCATAGTGGTTAGCACGACGCTATTACAGCACCAGCGACTTGGGTTCGATTCCCACCACTGCCTTTAAGGAGTTTGTATGTTCTCTCATGTCTGCGTGGGTTTCCTCCGGGTGCTCCGGTTTCCTCCCACATTCCAAAGATGTACAGGTAGGTTAATTTGGGGTTTAAAATGGGCGGCACGGAGTTATTGGGCCGGAAGGGCCTGTTACCACGCTGTAAATAAAATTTTTTTTTAAATTATGGCCGCATTTCAGTAAAGGAAAAACGAAAGAGAAAGAATGTTAATACCCCTGGGACTGACCATCCACACCTTGAAGAGAATGAGAGAAAAATATGATCTTTAACCATTATAACAAAAAAAACCACTTGCAATAGCAGGTGGCATTTTTAAATTATGATTGTATAAAATGCAATTTTCATTATACTCCTTGCATAAGCATTCACTGTCCTTTAGGTAGAGAATTTCAAAGATTCACAGTCCTCTGAGTCAAGAACAGCATCACTGTGTCAAAGTTGGCTCGATGGCTATCAGATAGGACTTCCAAAATCTGTGTGATTCAAATAACACAGAGACAAGATATAGAATAACAGCATGGCACAGACTTATGAGGCCCAGTCGAAAAATATGTATAATTATAATAAAGAACCTCTAATACTTAAACATGTTAAGGGAAATGTAGCAAAGTATAAAAAGAGGTAATGCAGTGTTAAGCATATTACATTATACCTGCTAGGCTGAGGGAGTAATTGTATTGCAGGAATTTCCATGAGATAAGTGGATGAGCCACAAACCCCACTAATTTTTATATTTAATGGTAAAATTGTAGACGGTTCACTTGTTCTGGAAGGGAAGGCAGAAGGAGAAGATGACATAAATCCTATTCTATGTGTTGTTAATAGGGGGTGTGGATAAATCAGCAGAAATATAATATCCAAATTAAACTGCCCGTGAAGCAGCCGACTTCACGTATAACCTCGGAGGCCTTAGGTGTTTGCAAGTAACCCCATAATTCTATCTGCCGAGAGGCCAGGTGGTGCCAATCATATTTTAATGAGATTAATTTAATGGTGCTTTTCCCCGTGACTTGAAGCAAGAAACTCCCTTGCAATGGCTTCCTGTCCTTCATAAAACTTGTTAATAAAGCAGAAATAAAATTGAGCGGCACATCCCGGGTTAATTAACTGTCAGAAATCACAAGATTAATAAGGGCTCAATGTTCACTGCTGTGTTTCCAGTTTCCTCTGGAAATTGGTTCAGTGGCAATAGCTGTTGTGAACACTTAATTTTAGAGCTTGGAGGTCTTCACACAGAAGACTTTTGGCTGGGTGGCACCATAGCTGCCTTGGACCAGACTTTGAATGAGGAAACAAGTCAGAATCAGCAGTGACAGGGCTTGTGGAGAGAGCTACAGGTTGATAAAGGGGGAAACAACAGGGACAGGTACAGTAGAGATAGGAGTGGCAACAAGGGGAGGAACAAGGAGGGAAGCAACAAAAGGAGGGACGAGGGTTAAAAGTAACTGAAAGAGGATCAGCAGAGAGGGGAACATCAAAGTGGGGCAACAGGGTTCCCAGGGGCAACTGTAAATGCAGCATGTCTATGGGCAGAAGCTCAGCTATGCAGAAATCGCAGAGCCTGTCACATCTGGTGGTTGCAAACATCTGCAGCCTCCAAGAACAAGACCTGTTTCTTACTAAATCTGGTAGTCAGGGGAATACCTGCACTGAACTACCTCTGGTCACAAAGGTGGATTGCAAGTCAGCAAATTAAACCCCTTCTCAGTTAGTTGGCTGATGACTGGTTTTCAAACTCCTTTTAATGCAGTTTGCTTGAGTCTCACTGGTAGGGTTTGTCAGAGTTGTCATCAGCCAACTAACTGAGAAAAGAGGGTTAATTTGCTAACCAGCAATCTATCCTTATGACAAGATGTCTTTTAAATGTTGTAATTGTACCTGCATCTACTACTTCCTCTGGTGGCTTGTTCCATATACCCACCACCCTCTGTGTGAAAAAGTTGCCTAAGGTCCCCTTTAAATCTTCCCCCTCGCCCCTCACCTTAAACTGATGTCCTCCAGTTTCAGACTGCCCAACACTGGGAAAAAGACTGTGACCAATCACCATATCTCTGTCTCTCATGATTTTATAAACCTCCGTAAGGTCACCCCCTCAACCTCCTTTGCTGAGGCTCACTTTTCTCATCTATCTATCACATTGCCTGGTTTTACTCCATTGTACACGCTGGCACAAAGCAGTACTGTGACAAAACAGCCACCTTTCACACATGTGGACCAGCTAATTTACGTCATCCTATTCATCAACAACTTAAAAGGCCAATTCACACAGAGCTTGTAAAACAAATGGGCAGTAAAGGACATGTGATAGAAATTAACACATTTTATTTGACATGATTTTAAAAAATGGAAACAATAAATAATACTTTTCAAATTTTCAGGTCCAAGCCCTTAGTGAAGTGCAATATGTTTATTTTCTTTTACCCTCCTCCTCCAATGAGGTTCAATTCGTATGGTTGCACAGGGGAGAGGCATTTTGTCAGATCCCTGCCTAATTGGGCCCAGGACAAATGACGTTGCAACTGACTGGAAGAATTGGCCAAGTCTGCTTGCTGGTGTACAGAGATGGGTACTGACACATACACAGGCTGAATACAAGTCTGCAAGTCAACAATAAAAGTTCATATCAGTCATCGTCTGATGAAGCGCAGTCGTTATGTAGTTTGGTGTGGGATAAAATGAAGTCCATCACGATGAAAGGTAGTGTCCAAATTGGACAGGAACTTGACTATTTTAACTCTTGACAGCAGTCATTATGTGTGCTATCCACCCAATGGTTAAAGAGTTGTATGATATCTGTGTAGTGCTGCCAAATCCTGCAGATTTATAGCCCTGCTAGACCATTACTTGGGTTTTCACATGGTGATTCACAATTCAAAAGTGAACTGTTATGGTTTATTATATTCGCACAAACAATAAAACATACTACTTTTACCAGTAAGGTGTCAGATCAAATCATTAGGAGATTCCTGTCCATTCCTCAAAGTAGCATCTTACAACAAAGGGATAATTTACAGTTGCTGACTGGGAAGGCAGTGGGTGATGAATTTCCACAGCAGTAAGAAATTTCCACATCTATATCCGCCTTCTGTGCCAGGTCCAGATCTTTCATACACACAGTTCAAAATAGCTTGGCTAAGATCAATGACACAGATGGAGTTGTGTTCAGTCTGTTTTAGGTAGTGGACGTTGACATCCAAAAACTGTGTGGCTTCTGTCATGACCTGCTTAGGCTTATTTGAATATCATGCTTTAATATTCTATAGGTGAGTATGGGCTAACCACAGCAGACAAATTTGTACTGCGTACAACACCTATCCACAGGTACTTGAACTGAAACCTTCAGTTCTCTTGGCAAATGTGGGCACACTACATTGCAACACTGTCAGCTCCTTACAAAGTTGTTGCTGTCTCTTTTTGTTTGTTCTTTTCATTGATGCCTTTCATCATCTCTCTGCAGCTGAGCAGAGATGGGAGAGGGCAATTCCTTCCTCAACAGACTCTCCACAGCGGCCCCTGTCAGCACCATCGGCTCTTCTTCACTCTTGAACTGTGAGTCACTTGGTGAGACACAATGAGCCATCCAACAAAAGTGCACATATATGGACTGGTGGATGAAGTACATCCTGTGTTGGGTGCCCTTGTCAGGAATCAGCTCCTCCAAGGAAGCATTATCCAAAGACAGGTGTTTTCACATACAGATCCAGAAAGAGGCAAGTTAAGAAATGAGTTAGTAATAACAATGTGAAAAATGTACTGTTTTTAGCAGATTTAAAATAATCCTATTTCACTTAATGCTGAAATCAAGTCTGCAGTTTGCCCACTGCCACAACAGATCTACAGCAGATGCAATCTCACTGGCTCTCCACTTGGCTTTGGAGCACATAGACAATAGCAAAACATACGTCAGGCTGCAGTTTATCGATTGCAGCTTGGCGTTCAACACCATCACCCCCTCAGTACGAATCATCAAGCTTCAAAACCTGGGCCTCTGTCTCTTCCTTCTGCAACTGGATCCTCAACTTCCTTATCGGGAGACCACAGTCAGTGCGGATTGGCAGTAACATCTTCTGGCTGGCAATCAACACAGGCTCACCTCAAGGATGTGTGCTTAGCCCAATGCTCTACTCTCTACACTCACGACTGTGTGGATAGGCACAGCTCAAACACTATCTATAAATTTACAGATGACATCACTGTTGGCAGAATCTCAGATGCCAATGAAGAGGTGTACAGGAGTGAGATAGATCGGCTGGTTGAGTGGTGTCACAACAATAACCTCACACTCAATGTCTGCAAGACCAAGGAATTGATTGTGGACTTCAAGAAGGGGAAGTCAGGAGAACTCACACCAGTCCTCATTGAGGCGTCAGCAGTGGAAAGGGTGACCAGCTTCAAATTCCTGGGCGTCCACACCTCAGAATCTATCTTGGGCCCAACTCATTGATGCAATCATGAAGAAGGCTGCCAGCAGTTCTGCTTCATTCAGAGATTTGGTATGTCACCAAAGTATCTTGCAAGTTTCTACAGATGTACAGTGGAGAGCATTCTGACTGCATCACTGCCTGGTATGGAGGTTCCAATGCACAGGATCAAGAGGCTGCAGAGGGTTGTGGACTCGGCCAGCTCCATCAGACACAACCCTCCCCACCATTGGGGACATCTTCAAGAGGTGGTGCCTCAAGAAGGTGGTATCTATCATTAAGGACCCTCACCACCTGGGACATGCCCTCTTCACATTGCTACCATTTGGGAAGGAGGTACAGGAACCTGAAAACCTACACTCAAAGTTTCAGGAGCTGCTTCAACCCCTCCATCAGATTTCTGAACAGTCCATGAACTCAACTTCATTATTCCTCTCTTGCACTATTCATTTATTTTTGTAACTGATAGTAACTTATGTTTTCATGTCTTGCACTGTACTGCTGGCACAAAACAACAAATTTCACAACATATGTCAGTGAAAATGAACCTGATTCTGATTAATTAGAGCTTAGAAGAATGAGTGATGGTCTCAAAAACCAACAAAATTTAAACAACTGGATAGACAATATGCAGGAGGGATGTTCCTGACTGCAGGGGAGTCAAGGACCAGGGGTTACAGTTCAAGGACAATGTGTAGGCCATATAGGACTGACATCAAAACTTTTCTCCCAGACATTGACAAAACTTTGCAATTTTCTCCCACAGAAGCTGTCATTAAATATTTACAAATATAAGTTATAGTTCTTGAGGCTAAAGGAATCAAGGGATATGGGGAGAAAGCAGCAATCTGAATGAGCATATTGAATGCAGAAGCAGGCTTTGACTAAATGGCCTAATCCTCTTCCTACCATCTAAACCAAAGTTTTAGTGCTGTTAGATAGGGAGTTCCAGGATTCACACCCAGTAACAATAAAGGTACAGTGATCTATTTACACATCATTCTAACTTGGAAATATGAGGTGAACATACAAGTCAGTGTTCCATGCTCTTGGCCTTATTGGTTGTAGAAATCACAGGTTTGGGAGGTGCTTTTTGAAGTAATCCTGAATAACCATAGTGCAACTTTTGGATTAAAAACAGAAAATACTGGAAACACTCAACAGGTCAGGCAACATCTGTGGAAAGAGAATCAGAGTTAACATACAGGTGGTCTTGGACCTGAAATGTTAATTTTCTCTTTCTGCAGATTCTTCCTGGCCTACCAAGTGTATTGAGCATTTCTGTTTTTTATTTCAGATTTGCAGCATCTGCAGTTTTATTTTGGATTTGTTCCTTTGTCAATTGTGCACACTGTAACTACAATGTGCTGGTGGTGGAGAAAGGTTATACTTCATCAAGTTTCTTAACTGCTGCTGGAAATGCATTCAACTAGGCAAGTGGAAGGTATTCAATCACATTCCTGACTTGTGTCTTGCAAATGGTGGAAAGTCTTTGGCGTATCAGGGCTTGATAAATGATTCAGATTTGATGTCAAAATTGGGCAATGGAACAACTTTAACAATTTCACCCTGAATATCAGCTTTGTACACTCTCTCATCAATTGTGACATGAGTGAAATACAGACTAATGTCTCTGAGCTTCCCACAAACAACTGCAATTAATAATCACGAGGAACCACTTTTTTAAAGTTACAGCTATAGAATACTCAAATGTATGCTTATGTAAACACAAGTTTAGTTGTATCAGTGCCTCTTTTTTTTAAAGAAAAACAACACATTCTTCAGTCAACAGAACTTGACCATGAACCAGTCTGGTTGCTTTTTGTACTTAACTTGCCTTATCCATCTATTTTTGAAAGTTCAGTTGGAAGTACCTATCTGGAAAGATAGAAAGAACACCAGGAGTTTTGTTTTGGGTAACGATTTCAACAAAAGTTGATAACTGAATGCCAATAACTCTTTGTAGAATCCACCCTTCGTAGATTTTAAATAACAAGTCTTATTTCAATTGTCTACTAACTGAATCGAAAGTTTTTGTATAACAATTCTACATATTAAATGATAGGATGACATACAAATAGTAAAAGTTGTTTCTCACAGCTAGAGTGATTACTTTCAGTACTCTGGATTGCTTGTGTAGTAGTAGATTTCTGACAGAATATTAAAACAATAAATACTCAGTCCCTTGTGATAGTTATACTATTTAGTAGGATCATCCTCAGATCCAATTTCTTGCATTAACTCTATATTTCTTATGTCCCTTCATGTCCAAAAATCAGTCTGTCTCTTTCTTGATAGACTCAGCAGATAACTATTCAGTCTTCTTGGGTAGAGTAGTTCAAAGATTCACCACACTCTGGGTGAAGTTTCTTCTCATTCCTGTTCTGTGTAGCCAGACCCTTATTTTGAAACTGTGGCTTTTGGTTCTAGGCATACCAGCTCCATCTGAAGAACAATAGCTTTCAACCTCTCAGTAACTTTCCTTTCAAATGTTTCCACCAAAATGGATGTCTTCAATTTTTCTATATTATCCATCTGTCATGTCCTATCATTCACTTAATCTATTTATATCCCCCGAAGCATCTCTGCATTTCTCTCTCATTCCACACAGGCACTCAGTCATATATTATCAGCAAAATTGACATATTGCATATGATCGTCTCCTCCAAATCATTGACATCGACCATGAACAAAAGATGCACTTAGCTTCCACATAGTTTCCAATTGAAAGATGTCCAGAAACTTTCCTGACTCTGTTAAGTAAATGTTTTAAACTGACTAAACTACTGTCAGGCTACTTTCTTTAGAGGAGAATTCATTATTGCTAAACTAAATATCACGTGTACAATATCATACTTATTATTTTACTGCAATCTTTATTTTCATGGATCTTAATCTGTTGATGTTGGAGAACAAAAGAAATTTAGGGTGGAAGTTGAACTGTAAAATGTCAAGTGACCAAGGCCATCAAATATCTACTCATGAAGTGCTCATTCATACCATCTGGTGATTTTGCCAGTTTGAAGGTATAGTCTGTTTCTGTGAACTGCAGCCAATTGGTTAGGGCAATGTAGTCAGGAGGAAAATGGAGAAAACAATGAAATGTGCACTGGAATCCTGATGTCAAAATAAGAGCTCATTTGATGGTGTAAGTGGCAAAATAAATTTGTTTTCTCCTCATTATCATGATTGCTGTATCCAGCCTCTGCTAACTGACTTTCATGGGTGTGGAATTCTGAGTTGTAGTTAAAGGGGAGGCGCTCATTTCCTCCAATGGCTGTTGGAATTGATTTCAAAACTGAGGTTTGGTGGCAGGTAAGACAGAATGTGGACATCCTGATGTTCTAATTCAGCTCTGGTCACCCTGCAGGAAACCAAACTGTAGAACAATGGAGGTAAACTGACAGTTCTCTCTACTGTTAAATATTAGTACAAACA
>JARFYF010000029.1:23355076-23371805 GCA_030265395.1 Rhina ancylostomus | reverse complement strand
TTTTTGCATTACTGAGAATGTGCTGGGGGCAGCCCACAAGTGTCACCACTCTTCCAGTGCCAACATAGCATGCCCACATCTCCTAACCAGTACATCTTTGGAATGTGGGAGGAAACCAGAGCACGTGGAGGAAATCCACGCAGACATGGGGAGAACATATAAACTCCTTATAGGCAGTGGCAGAATTGAACCTGGGTCGCTGGTGCTGTAATAGTGTTACACTAACCGCTACACTACTGTGCCAGCCCATTTTGACAATTAAAATCGTCAAAATGCATGAATCTGTGGTTCTTTCATGAATCATGTGAAAGAGACTTAGTTAGAAAGCTAGTCACAGGATGGTTCAAAATTAAAAGAAAGCGATTTCATACAATTTCTCAATTTGCAATGATTTGAACCACCAAGTAATGTTGAACAATTGAAGGAGAACAAGAACAGTAGATTCATGCCAAAACATTATTGCATTGCAGGCAAACCTTTCAAGGATGGCTTAAGGTCCTATAAAAGCTGTCAATACTGCATAATACTTTTTACAAAAATCATGCCCGTAAGTCACATAATGTAGTACATCCAATAGGGATGTCAAACCCTTCAACTCAAATTCTGTTTGTATATTTCTCAAAGTTTTTAAACAGCGCTGTCTGCAGTTTTCATTCTGTAAGGAAGACATACGTAATGTGATTGTGTCCTTTAACTTTGCCCCATACAGCTGTTTCCTTTTACTCATTCTGGCAGCTCATTAATTTTCTTTCTTCCTCAGTTGGCCAGCTGAAATACAGTTCACTTATAGCTCTGTTTGAAATACTAACCCCTAACCTACAATTATTAAATGGAGATTTGGTATAATGCAGCTTTAAGTAGTGCCCATAGGTCCCACTGCCCAATAAGTTACATTATGCTATCAGCAGAAACTGTCCTTAAAACCATTTTTCAGTACAAATTTCCATCTTCATATTCTGGGTCCTGAAATGTAATATTGGATCAATAAATGATAATTTATTTTGATTTATATTTTTATAACTGACCTGCACAGACTAATTTGCAGCTCGAGCCTTCATTGTGTCTGAGCAATAACCCTTTAGGAAATTATAAATGTGTTAAGACTACAGAGGCAGTGTGATTTGTCATTATTAGTTAGTTGGTTTAGTTTAGTTTAGTTAGTTTTGAGAGTGAGCGGTGAATTGTCAAATCTCTGAGGAGTTAGTAAGGGACATTGTCTAAATTCTGAGGGGTGTAACATGGATTGAAATTGAAAGTTCTAGAATTTGAACAACTCCCAAAGCTCAAAAGAACAAACATAAGGAACATTATCATAGCAATCCATCCACCACTTGATTTTGTTTGGAAATGTTTTGGGTCCTTTATCTGATCTTATACCCTAAGCACTTGGATAATTTCCTTCCACGCTCAAAGTGAATGCCTATTCTTAATTTAGTGTCAGATTAATATTAAGTACCTGCCATCCATTTTGAGCAATGAAAGGGAGGACATCTTCAAGAGGTGATGCCTCAAGAAGGTAGTGTCCATGATTAAAGACCCTCACCATCTGGGACATGCCCTCTTCTTGTTACTCCCATCAGGGAGGAGGTACAGGAGCCTGAAGACCCACACACAATGATTCAGGAACAGCTTCTTCCCCTCTACCATCAGATTTTTGAATGATCGCTGAATCCATGAATGCTACCTCATTATTCCTTTCTTTTGCACTACTTACTTATTTTTTTCCATAGATTTTTATGTCTTTGCACTGTACTGCTACCACAAAACAACAAATTTCACATCATATGTCAGTGATAATAAATCTGATTCTGAAGTTCTTCTAATGCAAGCAGGTTTGAGGCTCAACAGCTCTTGCTAATACACCAAAGGTTTAGACAGTGTTCCTTACTACCATTCCCTAGAGCTCAGTGAAATTCCTCAAAAGCGAATACCTCCTCCGACTGCCACAAACTGAAGGTAACTTCACTACACTCTGAAGGTGATTTCCCTCAAAGACCATCACACAATGGTGCAGCAGCTAGGGAGATGACAAGTATCCCAATGGGATCTGGGAGGGCATCCTTCTAAAGGGGGAGAGGAGGAGAGGGGAAGGGAGAAAGAAAGAAATAACTGGGTCAGGGATTCAGTAAAGGACCAAGTCAAACCCCAACCAAGGTTATCTAGATCAGGTACAAAATACATGTAGTAGATTTTGGAAGTTATGATAGTAGCTAAGAGTTGTATAACTAAAGAGTTAATGTGTTTTAAGTTTGTGAAACTTAAGAGTTAAGTAATTGTTCAAATTACATAGTGAACCTTTGAGTTGTTTGAACTGATCATGATTAATAAAGAAGTATAGTAATTAGGCAAAGTCATCGTCTGGTGTGTTTTATCATGTGCTGCATTTAATTGTCAATACTGGAGGTAATTTCATTCACAGACAGTCACATGTTGAGGGTAATTTCACACACACACAATTGCACACTGAAGATGATTTCACTCACTCACCACCACAGCACATTGAAAGTGATAGACTGCCACACACCAATTGTGATTTTAGTCACAGATTGTTGCATGTTGAAAAAGATTTCACTAATAGATGGTAGTACAGTGAAGGTGACCAATTTCAGACTGTCACCTAGTGAAACAGTGCACTCGTAGACCATTACACACTTGAGGTGGCTACCCTCACATAATGTCAAACATCAAAGGCAATTGTCCTTGTGGAGTGTCAGACAATTAAGACGATCGTACTCACACTGTGAAGGCGATGTACTCATTAACTGACTGTAAAGGTACACATGCGTTGCCACACCATGAAGTTAACTGTACTCACACACACTCAAACAATGGAGACTATGTACTCAAAATCTGTTTCGCAGTGAAGATTTCTCTATTCATGGACCACGTTACAGCCAAGTTGAATGCACTTATAGCTTGTTGCAGAGAGAAGGTGACCAGATTCAAAAACTGCCATGCTTTTAATTTTTTATTTCACAATGATTAGGCATTACTGGTTAGGCCATGTTTATTGCCCATCCCTAATTTCCCTTGAGAAGATGATGGTGAGTTGCCTTCTTATACCACTGCAGTCTTCTGGTGAAGGTATTCCCATTGTGCTGTTGACTAAGTTCCAGGACTGAGACCCAGTGAAGATGAAGAACTGGTGGCATATTTTCAAGTCAAGAAACTTGGTGACTCTATTCACAGACCATTCTACATCAAAGGTGACTGTAGTCACACATCTGGACATAGTAAAGGTAACTGTCAAACAGTGAAGGAGATTCGTCAACCACATCAAATAAAGAAGGTGGCAAAGCAAACGTCATTCACGTGGTCTGTCAGTCAGTGAAACAACTAACTAACAGACTAGTCACAGATTCCCCAAGTGGGATTTACTCATGGGCTAGTGTAACTGGTTATAAGAGAAACCCCATGGAGAACCACCTCAATTTTATGCTTGCTTCAAAAAAATTAATGCAGTTTGCTGGCTACTACGATAAATCACAAAGATTAATGCAATAATTTTTACAATCAAATCAATCACGGTATTGTAAATTGTAAGCAATCCATTCACCACAAGAAGCTATGCTACTGTTCTAACAGATAAAAGTTCACGGCAAACAAAAGCACAAAGCACCACAGATCAATTCGGTAGCAAATCCTTGATTTAAAAATACAGATGGAGTTCAAGCAACAATGTTGAGCAGCAGAAATGGCTAAAGATCAGCAAGGATAAGTTACTCAAGAGTGGAACAACAGTCAAGGATAAAGTGATCACACACAAACTGAAGTTTATATAATTATAGCTGTGAACATTGTGATCAGAGACATGTGGGAAGTATCATGAGCAGAATCAGAATATGTGGCTTTTAGGTGATGGCTATAGAATGTAATTATTCACTCTGTTACTCATAAGCATAGTCATATAGTGCAGTGAATGCTAGAGAGGGCAGTGTGAAAGGGGAATGCAGTCTGTGGAAGAAGCTGTTGAAGAGTTTAGAGTAAACTAATGCTGAGAGGTTATTGCAAAGGTCATGTATGGAATTGATGAAGTTATGAAGAAGAAATACAGAAGCAGTGGGAAGGAGAGCCACGTGATATCGTAGAGGTGGAAGTAGGCAGTTCAATTAATGGGAGACATTCTGCCTTTGAAGTTTAGCTCAGAGTCAGGTGG
Source organism: Rhina ancylostomus (assembly GCA_030265395.1). Lineage (NCBI taxonomy): Eukaryota > Metazoa > Chordata > Chondrichthyes > Rhinopristiformes > Rhinidae > Rhina > Rhina ancylostomus. The sequence continues at coordinate 23,367,649 of JARFYF010000029.1, read as the reverse complement.
AACACTAATGTTGCATGTTCTGGTTAAGCTTGAGTTCCCATTCAGGAGGCAGAAAACAATCAGGGACTAATGGTGGAGTCTCTGACTAACACACAACAGGATGACATTTATCTTGCAAACAGGAGCCTAGAATTTGCTGAGGGCAGCGTGCCATCTGCACAAGCCACTGAAGTAAGTCTTGGTTGTGCATTTACCTGATTCTTATCCAGCAGGTTGAACTTGCTGAAAGGTAAGCCTGGAAAGGCAAAGCCTGCACAGCAATAGCCTGTGTGCTCATTATCACTTTACAGCCAAGCCAGGCCATGGACCCAGTCTCGCTGTATGTGGCATAAGTGAGGCGCACACCCCACCTCTGCTATAACACTCACCCAAGCCATCTTGCATTTCATCTGGGGATCCAAGATGAAGCACATCCAATGGGTTATAATGTACAATTCTCCAGAGAATGGGGGAAAGCATACCCAACATCACCCTTATCCTGACGGCCACCTTTGTTGTGGCTGCATCAAGCTGGGTGTAGAACTGAAGTATGCAAGCACTAGGTGTCACTGTGTGCTGAAGTTCTACCCATCTCTGGTGTTGTGAAAGGAGGGCCTGGCCTCGTTGCCATGCAATGTTCCATTCAGTTGGACTTTGCCACACTAGCTTCCTTTGTGAAAAAGTTCTTTCAGAAAAACACCTTACACCACAAGTTAATCAAGCAGTAATCAGCACAGAAAATCCTGCAGGCTCTGAGGGAGAAGGTCACGATGGATCCTGTGAGAAAGAGTCCCAGGGGTGCATACTGAGACAAACATCAAGTGTTGCTGGGAGATGAACTCGGCAAAAGACACACTTTGGTCTGACCAAAACTTATTGGTTTTCCAAAACAATGAGATGTCTATTAGTGAATGCAGCTGCCAACTGGCACAGTTCAAGCTGCAGGAATATGTACTAAAGGATGCACTGAAGCTTGGTGTAGCCAACACAAAGGCTTTGTGGAGAAGGGTCTTGTCACAACTGAGACTGAGGGCCTCGGTCCTGTACAACAGACCAGCAAACACAAGAAGTCCACGAGTAGTCTGGTGCTCTGTAAATAGAATATATTAACTTGATGATACTACAAACGTATAGAACTGACAACACTATGAATGTATAGACTGGACGACAGTAGGAATTTTTAAATAAATTTTTTATAATTAAAATTTATTCTTGAAGTAAAAAATAGCTGTGTGATCTGTCAAAAGCTCCATTTTCCTCTCTTCTTCAGCCTTTCTTCTGTTTATTTTCACATCTTATTTGGCATTGAATTCATTCACTTTAATTTACACTTCCTTTCTAGTCTTTATGCTGTTACTTTCACAATCATTACAAGCCATGCCCGCGACTTTGCTGTCTGTCAAAGCTAGGTACTTTGAATGTTGATAATCAGAATCATTCCAAAGGTATTAAAAATTGAGTGAACAATTAAGAAAGCCAAAATATATTAAAAACAAATAAGAAAAAGAAATTAAATCATTTAAAAATAATTAGCATAACTTTCAAATAATTAAAAAAACTAAAGCAAACATAATTAATTAAAACTTGTAACTTACCTTATTTTTACTCTTCAGCTTTGTAGTGAGAAGTGATTCATGTGTCCTGCACCCAGTTTAGGAGGCTGATCCACATTGAAAGCACAGGGAATATCTGTGAGTTCACAGTCCACTGCTGCACTCTATGCAGAGACAAATGGCGGAATGCAACCATGTGTTTGGACTTCCATATTCACTTTGGACTCCTGAACTCACTGCCTCTTTTGCACAGGAACTCTGGTATTTCCCAGGAAATTCCAGTTTATTGGGTCTGAACATAGTGATCTTCAGCCTGTGGTTCCATAGAAACCCATTGGCTAACTTCAGCTACTTCTGAAAGCCAGTGCATCTGATTCCTGCTCTGTTAATGAGCTCTCTACTGAGTCCAGTGGTGGAGCACACACATCCCGAGTTGAAGGGCTAATGCAAATCACATCTGACCCCTCAGCTTTATGCCAACCACAGCTGATATATGCAGCACCACCCGATTCATTTGAATGAAGCTGCTGACTTTGACTTTACCTTTTAATTTATTTAATTTTAATTGTTCATGCCCTTTATCAGAGACGTTTAAAACTGACTAACTTAAAGTCCTTTGACAGCAGTAACCTGTCAAAATGGCATTGGGATGGTTCAGGGGCAGAGCCTCAGGATCCATCACCTGAGTCCGAGTCACCAGGATGACTGGACCTGTCAGGCAATATTGCAGGAGGTAAGCACAAGTGATGGGTCAGTTCAAGCACAATCTGGCCTATTGAGCTGCAGAAGATGATTCCTTGGCTAGCCGGATTAAAATTGACGTTAGCACCTATTCTAATTGTGAAACAAGCAAAATATTTGCCCAGACTTTATCAAACTAACCAGTAGGTAATCTTGTTTGGTATCATTTATATTCAAATGGTACAGCAATTTAATGTGAAAAGGAAGGCACAATAAACTCAAAAATCAAATATCGTTGCCCTTCCTTTCGCCAATGACTTCTTAGTATTCAGTGGTGCGTGCATTGAATGTTGTGAAGTTGCATGCTAGGCACAAATAGAACTCAACCCATAAAAGTTATGTCATTTCATCTAAGTGCCTATTCAGTGCTAATTACTGCCAGTCATCCTCGTTGGTATGCAAAATTGATAATAACGAGTGTGCGGTCTCAATTCTTTATGTTGTTAGAGTTTTCTTTTTAAAGTGAAATTTTAAAAATTAGCATGTTTTACATCACGTTGCTATCTCTTTAATCATACCTCTTTATCCAAACTTTCTTTTTCATCTAAATTTAACATTCCTTCAATCTGATTTGCAGACAATCTTTAGCAAGGTGCTTGCTCTGTTTATTTAGATCACAGACTCTAATTTTATTCGCTGTGACATTATCAGTTTGAACTTGCAGTAACTTGTTACATAACAGACTTAAAATCCTAAATGGGCAGGTCCAATTAACTACAGATTTTTTTGGAAGCCCTGCTGCAGCAATTAGTGGGCCATTTGTGGATCTAGAGATTACCAAGATTTAAAAAAGACTAAATTTTCATGAACATTTTTAATAATTATGCTTGTATAAAAAGCGATCTGAGTTTTCAAGGCTTTGCTGGATAAGGGGTTAAGGTTTTCATCTGCAGATGGAGGACTCTCTTTTCTGCCATTTGGAATGGTAATTCAGGGATATATTCTTCTGGGATGACTGTGTCAATTGTGTCACATTGACGCCTGGCATCTAGAAGAACACATCACTATCTGCATGGTGACAGCTTGAACACTGTGAAGGTAAAGAGACCAATACAGGATGTCTCACAAATTGCAAGGAAGGCCTTTTGGGAGCATTTCTCGGCCAGAACGTGTGGAACTCTACTATTTACAGTGTTGAAGTAGCACCTGCCGCAAATGGGGAGGAGAGGTTTTGTTGCAGCACCACCTGGATCACAGTCCCACTCCAGTGTAATTAATATTATTTTTGAAGTGCTTCTGTTTTCTTGTAAGGGTCACTTCCCCCCTCCCCCAAATAATTGATTTTTCTGCTTCCAAGCAACTAAACTGTTAAATTTCAAATGTCTCTGCTCCCTCACCATCACCAACCAGACATGCACAGCATTCTTGTTGCATAAATTACAGCTTATTCTGAACCACACTCTTTTATTATGCAGCCCATTTGTGGGTGTGTTCAACCCAGCATGAGTGGAATTTCAATTGGCTGGAAAAATGGCAAGTGCCCAAAATTCTAACTCTTCCAATCCCAGTAAAGGTTTTTTTGTCCCATTTTGAAATGAGCCTGGTTTTGAGGCAGATATGTTCTGTATTTTATTTATTTCCATTTATATGTGGTATAAAATTGAATCATGTCACATTCAGCTCAAAGTAAAAATATTTTAGAGCCTATGATTAAATATTTTAGTGGAATATATCAAATCAGAAATTGGGGTTGATACGTTTTATTTATTAAGTACTCCAAGGTAACAGAGTTTTCATCTCTTCAATTGCAGACCAAAACATTCTCGCCACTATCAGCTACTCTCCTATTGGAGTTTGTGCCAGGTTGGGACAGGCTATTGCTAATTAAGAAATGGCAGGATTGGTAATTAAATGATGGGATTCTCTCACCCATCTCATTGTTCAACACTGGAAGTCCCAGGTGAGCACATTACAACTTGCCAGGATATGGTTGGCCCAAGTTCTGGGAAAGCGGTCACAGTGGAGGCAAAATGCTTGGAAGCTGGAGTTGACTAACTGGGCTGAAAGAACCATCAAGTTCTTCCTCTCCAAGATCATTGTCTGGTGACCTAGTTTGAAATTTACATTTTATTAAGTATGCACAGGATTATATTGAATTGCAATGTCCTCAATCTTTCCACCTCCAGCACCAACCCCAACCCCATTGCCCTTACTCCCCAACTATCAAATAGTCTATACTCTGTCAACATATATTCCTTTGGGCAATATGAGCAATGGACATTTGAAAAGGTTTCTAGGTGCTCCTTATGCTACACTAAAAGCCCAGCCAAATATCAAGTCAGTGTTTTCAGGACTCTGAGACATAATAAATCAGAAATACTGTAGTTGCAGTGGATCATTATAGCCATTTCATGTAATAATGTTTAATTTGACAATTTAACAACTGCAGCATCCTGAAGTTTGAGGGCATATTTTGCCTTCCTCTGCATTAATTTTCAGGACAATGTGATTCACAGGTTGATGTCTGTAATCTATTCTAATCATGATTTATCCACAATGTAAGAAGAATTATGATCATCAACCAATGAGATCATTAACACACACAGGTAAACCAGGTACCTTCATGCATTGAGCAAGTGCAGAAATGCTCTCCAAAACACAATTCTTGCTATAAATACTAAATTACTGACAAAGGTAAGGAAAAATATTCAAATAGCAAAATAACTGTAGTCTCCCATCTTTGTTTAATGAATGAATCTCAGTGTGATACTATACCATCCAGCATTTGACTCTGAAAGTTATGATTGTATAACATTTAGTGCTCTGTGTTGCTATCACTCCAAATTGGATTTTAAGATACTGTAAAAGGTGAATTTGTCTTCCTTGTCTAAGGTTATGCTACTCTCCCTGATCTCTGTCTAGCCTGGCTCTGAAAAGCAAAGAAGAAAGTTTGAAGGCTTGATCCAAAAATGAAATGAAACTCTACATCAAAAAGGGGTGAAAATAGCCCAGTACCTTGTGCTGCTTGGATTCATTCATGAATAATGTCTATTTGGATGAGTTGTCTGTGGCAGAAGTGTTCTCCAGAATAAGAGGAGAGGAAAATTTGTGTTTAAACTAAAATTATTCGTGATCTTTCAGTGTGGCTGTCAATACAGACCAATCACTAGAGAAGTTCTGCCCCTGGATTCAGAAGTGAAGGTAACATACAAAATCCAATAAATATTAATATTACATCATACACATTTTAAAAAGTATAAACTACCTTCTCTGGTGTTATTCAGGTACAGGTTTAGACAGCAGGCTTGAATTTTTCCAGATTTTGTAACATCTGAACGTTGTTATAATCCTATCATTTCCTGTTGATTCTAGAGATTCATTATTATTTTTATTTTCTGTAATATTTTGGAGCTAATAAGCTGAAGAAATTCATGTACAATTTTACTATGATTAAGATCCACTTGGTGGATGATATTGTTCTTATTTCATTGCTACCTCAACAAAAGTGATGTCCTTTGTACAACTTTATAACAAAGTTCTCTAAGACTAAGCAAACTAGTGTCAAGATGACAAGATAATTTTCAGGTTTTCAGGCTTTCAGGAACCACTCATCTGGTCAAGATGGAAATTGGTCTGCTGCACATTTTCTTAATGTTCGACATCATTGCAAGCTGCTGCTTCTACCAGGTCAATATAATGCTGCTATTTTGTCATGTTTGACGTATTTAGCAGTAAAAATTGACCCATCAACACAAAAATGATTTGAAAGAAGTATGTTGTGCTTTATTCTTACAAAGCCCAGTGATTAGTTGGGAAAGGCTCTTTATGAGAAGTTTACATGAAACCATCTATTCTCCAGCTCTTTTGTGGATTTGAATGCATTCTCAGGATACCTTGATCTCTTGATGGAAATGGAATCAATGTCCATGTCATAATTTTAATCCCAAATTAGTTATTAAAATTCAGCAATGTACTGTTTTTCACTGCAATGAAGGAATGTAATCAAAAGCTTGTACTTCATGGCTCTTGCAAATTTGCTCAATACCTTCTGTACATGCACAATGGCATGTAAAGACATGCAATACACTTTTTGAAGTCACTTGCTTAAATTTTATTTCTGCATGGCTGACCATGGACAGCACTGACCCCTCATGAACAGACCTTCAGAGGATAGGTGAGGCCTTCTGCAGAACATCTTAAAGGAACCAGCCGGACCAGGTCCATGGCCATGGATGCTGGTGCATGGATCCACATATAGGTAGGTTTCTTTAAAATTTGTATATCTTGGCCTTCATGCTCTGTAGAATATTGCCACAGGGTCCCCTGCACAAAGCCATCATTGGTCCCCTATGGATCACCATAATTTCTCGGTCAATGTCCTGACAAAATTAGCACATTTGACGGTATTTGGTAAAGGGCCTATTAATCTACTATGCTCTAAAAGAAAGGGGCAGGCAGCTGTTAAAGTAAGCTGTTGTACTTACTGCCCTGTGAATTCCTGTACATTGCCACCTTAAGCCAAAATTTTAAGGTGCATGACAGGAGCAGAAAGACCTCTCATGAATACAAAGATGCCACAGGATACCTACATATTTTTAATATCAAATATAGGTAGTGAAAATACATCAAAACTGAGACCCCTGAATAAACCTCAGGTAGGAGAGATTAGTGTTGTGGGAGTCCTGGATTGAGAAACAACAAAAAAAATCCTATTGTTGTTTAACTTGTGTGTGCATCCCACCTGCTCCTCTATGCAGAGCTCTAGGGGCTGCTGATGTGACCTTTAGTACTGCACCAGTTCTAACTGGAAGTCTTTTTATACAGTCCTGACATTTTAAGTTGCTTTTCTTTGGAACTTTAATATGCCACATGATTTTCAGAGAAAATCATTATCTTGACAAAAAGTCATGTTAATCTCAATTTGTCACAATCCAGTAGCTCTCAAGACTTGGGCTTGACTATTTTGTAATTCTGGAAATCAAGTACATTGTCATTGGCTGTTTAATGGCTAAATATTGCTACAGATCAATGTGCTATTATTAAAATGTCCAGTAATTTTTCATCTTCCACTGATATACCTTCTCTTAATATTTTCTGTTCCTTTTGACCTCGACTAAGGTTTAATCCTTTGTCCCAATAAAATTCATCCACTGTCAGATGTGCATATGATAAATAATAAAATGATTCACATTTCCCAGAAAGTATATTTCAGCATTGGTCATTTGCTAATCAGCTTTTGATCAGAATCAGATACGATTCTTCCTTGAACTCTTTGAATAGCCATTGAGCTTATTTCATACAAACACTTCTCTTGAACTAATTGTATGAGTACCTGCTATTTATATTGTCATCCTAATTGCATAATTATCTATCTCTAATGGATACACTAAATGCATGTGGTCCATTTGGTCTTCCACTAATAGTAACTATGATAGTCACCTGTGTATGTATTGGCAGATACATCAGCTGTAATGTACTCAGCGATTCAGAAAATCATGTCTGTTTAATAAAAGTAAGCTTAGCAACTTCACAGAGCCACAAAATAGACAACTGAAATCTAATTTAAAATATGTAAGATATGACAATTATTTTCAATATTCTTATTATGTCCATAGAACATAGACAAGGAAAATATACTTCTTTGGATATTTTTAACAGAAATCTTTAAGAATGCACAAATTCCCTAAATAACAAAGCCATGTTTTGTGGGCACTAGATCAATGAAGTACTTTTCTTGTCTCTGACTGACCCAGCAGTTTATAAAGACTTATTTCTACATGGTAGGCCAGCACATTTGAACTGTTTCATAAAACCTTCCACTGAATTATTTAATTTATTGCCAGAGGTAAAAAATATTGGAAACAAAGTTCTGGTTTAAGCAATTGGTGATATCCACATATAGTTAAGGCTGGGCAGCAAAATCTGATAGATTTTGGAAACCCCGGTTTGAGGTTTGCTGTTAAACTATTTATTTTTAAATATAGTCATCTTGTGAGATATTAGTTCTAATAATTTTCCTTAAAAAGAGCTCATAATAGCAGCCATTTATGAACCAATTATTCCCCCCGATGGTCTGTACATATTGGCCCAGAAATTTATGGCCACCAGTGCTTGCTGTTCCCTGCTAGATCTACACTTAGCCTGAGCAAATCTTAAAGCTGTAGCTATCTGAATTAGGCTGGCTCCAACCTGATCAGGAAGGCGCTGTGCTCTGCAGTAAGTGGGAGCATACATTGAGGTCTGGACAAATACCATCAGTGGAAATGATTTGCAACCCAGTTAAACCATGATCCCAGCTTAACCAACTGTCAAAGCTGGCAAACAATTTGCAAACATTCATAATTCAGTAACTTATTAATCACAGTATCAAAAATTGTAAATATTCTTTTAAAAATTAGGACAATTAAAAACAATACAATATATTTAATTTAGTTAGATAACTCAAAAAATAAATTACCTGAAATTTTCTTTCTCTATTACAGCTGTTCTTCTCTCTTGAAATAGTATGGGTTCACCCAGTACATCTGCTGGGAGATTGCATGAAGCTGGTGTTCCAGCACTGGAATCCATAAGGAATCCTATATCAGAACGCAATATGAAAATTGCTGGTGAGCATCCCTCAGGATGTTTGGGATATCTGTATTCACACATGTTTTTGCAGGAGTTCCAAGCCTCCTTAGGTTTGTGAGGGAAATACTGGCAGTTCCATGAAAAACTGTTGGCACTTCCCAGGGAAATCTGGCTCATTGTGATCTACTGAATGGAGTCTGAGATAAATAGCTAAATATACCTCATATGTCCATTATGTGATGACTGTTCAGTTAAACCATTGCCACCACACAAACAAATACCTGTTCAACCAATTCATTGACTACTACTTAAGCAATATTAAGGGATTTAATTTCATTTGATTGTAAATTAGTTAGCAAGATTGCTTTGTATTTTCTATCCAGTATTTTAGTTCAATTAAAAATAACAGCACACTAATTATAATAAATTTTCCCAAGGTCTTCAGAGCTGTTGAAAAAAGTTTGACACAGAAGTACAAGAGGCATTAAGATAGACAACCAAAAGCTGGATGAAGGGTAAGTTTTAGGAGAGGTGCAGCCTAGGCAGCAGTGATCTCAGAGATTTATAGGAGGGCACATAGGAAGAGGCGAGGTCACGAAGGACTTCCTGAACAAGGTGTGAATTTTAATATCGAGCAAGAATCAACACAGATCATCAAACACAGGTGATGGTGGACAAAGCCCTTCTGGATCATGAACGCCAAAAGCTATAAATTTGTAAAGTTTAGAAATCGATGTTTATCATTTGTCTATTATTGGCAAATAAAATGCTTTAGTTGCCAAATGTCCTGAGGGAAAATTAAAGTACTTCTTGCTATGAGCATAATAGACAGTCCTGTCTGTCTAATAGAGATGAATTGCCTCCATGTTCCAAATTCAAATGCAGTATCCAAAATGTGAACATGCAGAAAAGAATGAGAGTTTCATCCTGAAGTTTTAAACTATGAATTATGTTCACTCTGCTGGTTCACCAACACCTCCTAGTGGACAGAATCTACAAAAGTAAAAGACTAATAATTCTGGAAAAATAAATATTCTGATTTTTTGTAAATAAAAGTTAGCTACTAGCCAAAACATTTTTTAAAAATCTAAAAATAAAACATCATAAACCAATTAAGTCCCCATTCATTCATCAAACCTATTTGATGATTTTGGGCTGTTAAAGGAAACATTTTACCATTCAAAATTAACCTGGTGCACATATGGTTTATCAGCTGCAGATTTTATTAACAGCAAAAATATATTACTTAATTGCTTCATTTTTTAAGTAATTTCTGGGATGTGAATACAGGGAAAGTCAAACTGAATAGTAAATACATAAGATTTGTTTTTACATTGCTAAGTAAACTATTGACAGGCTTACGGTGTGGTTTACAACAAGGCTTCTTAAAGGTCAAGGTTGGTCTGTTCAGTAGTGCAATATTTCTTCAGACAATGGTTATTGGAATAGTGAATTCTCCCTCCTAAAAATCTGTTGAGGGTAGGGGTCAAACAAAAAATAGACTGAGGTATTAGGGCTACGCCACCAAGGCAGTTAGGTAATGAAAAGGTAGAAATGAACCATAATCTAACCGAATGACAGAATGGGGTTAGGGAACTTAATGGCTGCTCCCAGTTCCATACACTTGGGTGGAAGCAAGTGTGGAGATAATTTAGAACCATTTCATTACAGGGCCTCTCAAAATAGATAGGATGTAAACTCTCCATAACCCAGAAGGGGCAATTTGATTGATTGCTTCAAGGACAAGTTGGCTCTTGTGGCTTCCCTGTGCTCCAAGTGACCTGTTAAGATTCTTTTGGCACTCCCTTTCCCTCCACCTTTCTACAGTTCTCTGCAGTAAGTATGGACTCTTGCTGGCACATGGCTTGCCAGGTGCTACCCATCTTCCAGAATTGTGAGAGTTTGGCTGTAATTCATGTGAGTTCAGACAATAAATGTCAAGAGGCTATTCAACCATGGACAGACTTAATTACTAACCAGTGATGCCTGCATTTAACAGCAGGATCCACTGATTACTGTTTGGGAATGGGAATCCTGGTGACTTTTTCTCTCCTTAGTACTGGAACTATGTGTCAAAATGAGGAGAACAAATTATTGCCCTGGCAGATATCAATTAACTCAACAGGAACAAAAATTATTCTGAGCAAAATACAAACTTTGTTTTGAGTTCAACCTAAAGCTTTTGATAAACTGCAAGATTTTAAATCCAGATTATAGAATTGTTACAGCATGGAGGGAGGTCATTTGGTCTGCAAGTCTGTATTGGTATGTTGTAGAAAAATCTGATCAGCCCATTTCCTCAGTACTGATGCAGGGTTTTGACCCAAAATGTCAACAGTTCCTTTCCTCCCACAGATGCTGCTTGACCTGCTGCGTTCTTCTAGCAGAATGTTTGTTGCTTCTGTGTCTCCGCCCCATTACCTTGCTCTATCCCCATTGCCCTACTTTTTTTTTAAATTTCCAAATACTTACCCAGTTTCCTTTAGAAAATTACAGTTGAACCTGCAACCACCTCACTTCCAAGGAATGCATTCCTGATCATAATTGCTCATACCATCACCATGCTTTGACATACATTGACCCTGGATTTCTTACCCAGTTTCTTTAATCTGTGCTCTCTCATTCTTGACTCCATCCTTAATAGGAACATATATTTTCTATTTCTCTATCTCATTATTGATGAGACAACTGAAAAACAAATTCATATCCTTGATTCCTGCTGTGCACATTTAACATCTTGAAAATTAAAGCCAAATCATTTTACAAGACACAGCACCCCAAAAATCAAATATTTCAAAGCACAGAATCATGCTTGATTTTCTCTAGATTAGCACACTTAAAAGATGAGATAAACTATCATATTGGAAGCAGGGCTTTGTTTGAATTCAGCTGCAATAATTATTCTGAATGACTGAATTATTAATTAAGATGCAGGAACCGATTGTTATTTGGTCATAGAATCTAACCCCCAATTGATACGTGGAAGAGATGTATGAAGTATTTAGTTTGAAAGCTTTACATATTTGATTCACTGAAAAGCTAAATGTGAGAGTAAGAATTATTACCTAGAAATTACTGTTTGCAATATTAGCATATGAATTCTTTTTGTATGAATGACATTTCATTGTTTGTTGTATTCATTGAAGCATTATTCCTTTGATTCATTGTCTGTTACATTGGCCAAGAGATAGAGAAAAGCTACACAAACCAGTGCTCACTTAATAATATTGTGAAAAGTCGTATTTGGCTGAACTAACTGTGAAAAATATTATTTTATCAATAAATGAAATTGCTGTAAAACAGATTCATGTTTTTATGTGATCCCAGTTCCTCATTTGTAGAACTGTCGGTATTCCTATTCTGCTTTTTCTTTATGGTACCTTTGAAGTTTAAAGCAGTTTCACAAAGAAAATAAGTACATCAGGTTGACACCAACTTCCATTTATATAGTGCCTTTTACATGGGGAGGGAATGGGGTGCAGAATACTGTTGGAAAATGTGCAGAAACAGAGGTTCAAAGATGGTTACTCCCATAGAATGGGATGAAGTCATAAATAACAAGGATTTTAAATTGATACATTTATAAGGGTCAGTGTATGTAAGGATAGAAGTGATTAACAAGGAAGGGCTCATTGTAATAGGAAATGATGTATTGACAAAATGGAGGGGATCAGCAAGAGGATTAGAGTGAATTCACAAGGATTAGAGCCACTTGGTGTCACAATGTTGATCCAGATCAAAGTCACAGAGAACCCAAATGCGGCACACCAATACAAGACTGGAGTCAGGA
>JARFYF010000029.1:23201267-23223008 GCA_030265395.1 Rhina ancylostomus | reverse complement strand
TGGGTTTCCTCCGGGTGCTCTGGTTTCCTCCCACATTCCAAAGACGTATGGGTAGGTTAACATGGGTTTAAAATGAGCGGTGCAGACTCGTTGGGCCGGAAGGGCCTGTTACCACGCTGTAAAAAAAACTGTACACAATATTCTTGTAGTTTTGCCAAGGGCTGTACAATTGCTTTAAGATTTCTTTACTCTGACAATCAAATCAGTAATGAAGGTTACCATACCTTTTGCCCTTTTAACTACTGAAGCTGGTTGCAAACTCTTGGGCATTGACTTTTGTATTCAGTACGTTGGGTTCTGACATCATTTCAGATTATAGGTGTTCATGGAACCTGACTCCTTCTGTTATACATTGAATTGTTTCCTCCCATCATTTACAACAGAACATGTCAGAGTCATTTCTCTTTTACTCCTGAATCTCTTGTCCTGTAACCTGGGACTATGGACCTTCATTCGAGCCAGAGGAAACATCCTCCCCACATGCAGTCTGTCTGTCAGGATTTTTTCAATGAGACCCCTTCTCACTCTTCTAAGCTCTGGTGAATACAAATCGAGTTAACGTAATCTTTCCTCCTGTGGCAATCCTGTCATCCCAGTTATCAGTCTGGTGACTCATCACTGCAATCCTTTTATAAAGAGACCAAAACTGCACATAATACTGTTGGTGTGGTCTCACCAAGAGCCTGTATAATATTAGCAAGACATCCCTGCTCTTGTATTTCAAATCCTCTTGCTATGAATGGCGGTAAAGCTTTACCTGCTTGCTGCACTTGCATGTTTGCTTTCAGAGGCTGGTGTACAAGAACACCAAAGTCTCTCTGGGCATCAATACTACCCCCTCCAACACAATTTAAATAACACACTACCTTTCTGTTTATCTTATGGAAGTGAATAACTACATATTTATTGATGTTATGCTGCATCTGCCATATTTGTGCTCACTTGCTCAGTCAATTTAAGTCTCTCTCCATCCTCAGAATTCATAATTCCATCTCGTATAGTGTTGCTGGCAAACTTTGAAATATTACATGTAGCTCCCTCACTCATATCATTTCTATGCATTCTACATGTTAGCCACTGTTTATCTACCATCATGCCTTTTAAAGAGCTCCCCAACCTAAAATAACCAACTGGCTCTTCGTGCCTTAATTTGCTTTCTGTTTAGATTTAGAGCCCTGGGTTTGGATCAGCTACTTCATTTTCTATTTTAATCCTTCTAATACATTCTATCATATTGTCGACATTTAAGGAGCCAAACAGCACTATTACTTACTATGCCCAATGTAGGACAGCGTACTTTTCCCTAGTTTGCTGCAACATACTGATCCAAAAAGCCATCCCAAATACACTCTAAGAATTCCTTTTCCATGGTTTTATTGCTGATTTGGTGTAGCTAGTCAAAATGTAGATTAAAGTTACCCATGATTACTGTGGTAACTTTGCCACATGCATCTTTAATTTCCTGTTTGATGCCATCCCCTACATTGCCACCATTGTTTGGAGACCTACAGGCAAATCCCACCAATGTCTTCCTGCCCTTGGTGATACAGTTATACCCAGACTGATTCCTTATCTCTTTTTAACTAATCTCCTTTCTCGCTATTGCACTGACTTTATTTTTTACTAACCAAGTCCTGCCCTCTTTCCATTTTGCGTGTCTTTTCTAACTATCGAATATCCTTGGATGTTGGGTTCTTGGCCTTAACCATTGCTCTAGCACGATGGAATCGTATTGCATCTCTTTACATCTGTTTGTGTTATGATAGTCCTGTGAAAGCTTCATGTTGGATTCTGTTTTTAGCTAGGACTGGTGCTCCTTTTAGCATCCTCTGCCTCCTATTAGGGTTGCTATTCTAGTTTAATAGTAATGGTAGAATGAACAACCCTGTTTTCTCCCCAGTTCCTTGCCTGCACCTGAGTGTTGCTGATAAGGCCAACCTTTAATGCCCATAAGAATTTAGTGGTGAACTGTGTACTCTTTGTGGTGAAGCTGCTCCTAAGCTGCTGCTGCTCTGTACATTCAACATTTTGACACACTATGAAAGAATAGGAATGAATGCTCAGTTTTGAGATTGCACCTTGTGGTGAAATGCAATTCTGATGATGTTCCACAGCACTTCATTGAAGTCCAGTTTTGGGCTGTTAGATCTATCTCTTTCATGCTGTTGCTAGTCCACACAGAACAAAAGATGTTGTCCTTGGTATGATGATAGGACTTGCCACCACAAAGTCACAAGGTAGTCATTTCTGTGACCTATTGTACCTGTGGGTAAGTATATTTGTGGCAGGTGGATTATTGAAAGTGAAATGAGCTACAATTTTCCTTTTGCATTGGTTCTCTCAGGACTTCTGATCTCCAGTAATTTACAAAAACTACCAGAGACGGAACATAAATAGGAACTGAGATGCTGGAGTCCCAGTATTGGTTTTAAGGTCTTATTCTGTGAATATGATTGTGAGGACTTTGCTTCATTGGTTTCTGATTATGGCTTTCCCAATTTAAGCACATATCCCTAAATGTTGGTGAGAAGAACTTTGCAGTGTCAATTGTAGTGTGCTTTGTCTTGGCCAAGATCAAAACTGGTCCTGTTTTATTGTTATTGCACCTTGTAGACCTGATTGGGCAAGGATAGCAGATTTCCTTCCATAGAGGACTTTGGTAAACCACGTAGTTTTATGGTCACTATTTCAAATAACAGATTTTATTCCAGATTTATTTAATTCTTTGAATTTAATCATCTGTTGTGGTGGAATATGAGTTCTCACTGCCAGAATATTAGTCTCTGGATTACAAGGCCAGTAACAACCGCTACACTACTTTTCCAGTCAATTGTCTTCATGTTGGTCAACCTCTATGAATATAACACCTGAAAATAAACCGTGATCTGTTGTTTCTAAAATTAGTGATATTTCTGTAAGTGGAAAAGAATTTCATTGATAATTTGACAGAGAAAAAAACTGAGCTTGGTCATGGAATACAATTAATGACCTTCCTGTCAAACTGATTTTGTATGTTTGTCTAACCATATTTATCTTTTGACTACTAAGAAATGCTTTTAAGTAAACCTTTTAATGTGTTTTGTTTTTCAGGTAACTGCACTTGATGGCCACATAAATAATCACTCCCTTCCGATTTTAGATGACTTTGAACACTAACATTAAGCAGGGATGAAATCGGATCAAAAGTTATCCTCAACTTTGGGTGTGTGCAAAAAATATTTTTTGGATTGCACAACCTTTGTCTAAATTGTTGATTACATTCTAACCTCTACATTTTCAATACCACTCAAGACATTGTTGGTCAAGTTGTTTCTTTACCTCCAGATGATGGTCTGCCTTTTAAGTAGTTCAGAGTCTTTATTTAAAAACAAAATCAGAAACGTTATTTGTCAAGTCATACCATGATCTTCAGATGATGGACTGGTTACTAAATTCAATGTCTTCATTTTAAATAAAAAGGGAAATGATCAGTATTTTGTGGTCATACTTCAACAATTAGATGACTGAAAATCTGACGTGATTTATTTATACACCACAATTCAATTTGTAATGGTATAAATTTATTTCCCGGCTTCATGTGAACAGTTAAAATGTCCACACACAGGAAGGTTTGTATCAGATTCTTTGCTGTAACCATATTAAGAATAAATTGCTACAGGGAGTTGTGAAGTGCAGGATAATTCTGCTACTGAATTATTACCTTTGTTAAGAATAAAAGACATCCTAGAGCCTAACTGGTTAAAGGCAACAAATTTTAACAGCATGACTAACCATGTTATCAGGAACTTACCATGGTCTGTATTTTTATCTTTGGATTTCCTTCCTACTGTTTTATAGATAAAAATTGACTGTAGTCTGAATCGCAGTAGTTGAGGATTATTGATACATTGGTCTGTCACTGACTCGCTGCTAAAAACAGCTGGTTCTTGTCATTAGGTTGAATTAGAACAGCTGCCTTTCAATTATAGAATACTGGTAGTTTCTGTTCTAAATGTGTTTCCTCCTTACTTTATTTTTTGAGTAGGGTGGTAATCTGACATTTTAAAAAAAACTTCAGTCAGGTTTCTATATCTTCATGTGGATGCCTAAATCTTTGTATTCATACCATTGTAACATCTCTTCAGCCATAGTTGGGAATGAGTGTTTTACTCAGACTGAATAAAAAGATACTTAGCAGATGGAGCAGGAGTGTGAAATCTGTGTGAATGGATTACTGCCAGTGTTTTTCCAAATGAAATAGATCTATTATATTCTGCAAAATATAATTAAAGTTAATTTTAAGAAAAGATTTGTACCTCTATTAGAGCCAATTGCCCTATTCACGAAGCAGCTCGCTGGGAACTCTGTATATTTTGAAGTCCATGATCACCATGTAAACTGAGTTTATTACTAAAAAAGAACCTCTTTGTAGCTTTTAAGTACACACACATTTTCAATCACAGGTGTCAGAAAGTAGATCGTTTTTGACAAACACGTACTGCAGGTTTTAGTGAAATCTGCTAATAAACCTGCAGGATTAACTTTTGTGGAGGTTTAATTTTTTTTAAACAATGGAATAGTATTTTGTTAATGGGGGAAATAGACTCGCATTTTCAGGTAGTATTCTTTGTAATGTCCTTGTGTTTAATGCCCTCCAAATTAGTATAGCTTAACCTGCAGCAGAGTACTACGTTGGGAAATGTTTATTATATTCACAGAGGATATGGTTTCTGTATCTTGCAATTTTTAAATCCTGTAATTTATAATGTAGACCAAGGAATTGTATCGAATTTCATTTGAGCTGTGCTGTATTTAGCAAATTTTGAACCACCTCTGTTCTGTTTAACCTGATGATCTATAAATGCAAATTTAATCTAATCTGTTGCTATTTCTCTAAGGTAACAAGTATTCAATAACATTTGCTTTTAGTGCTGTCTTATTGCTGAATCACGCATGCTATTATTACATAACTAAAATCCTTCAATTGCATATTTTTTAAGCTGGTATTCCTAAGCAAAAGATCTTTTCATAATATACATCACTTCTTATTTCTTAAAATAAAATAAAACTGCCCAAGTTCCTGCATATAGCAACATACTTGATCCAGTAAAGAAATACTTATTGAAATGTAGTATAACATGCAAACCAAAGCAGTGTTTTCGGGGTGGTCTTCGAGTATTGCTTACCTACTCAGGTCACCACTGTTATTGACCTGTACTATTTAGCAGGCTGCTGAGGTACCTCAGCAAATAGGTGCTTCATTAATGAAAAACGCATTCCCTTTACATTGATAGATACAAGAGCTAAATATCAAAGGTGAAGGCTGAGTATTTGTTCTTTACAGCACTGAATAGAACCCATGAAGCCTTAACAGAACTGAAGTCATTGAAATTGCAGTGATAATTGTCCAGTGGCTAGATTCATAGTTGGTACAAAGGAGGCTAGTTGTGATTGTTGACAGTTTACTCAACTCTGCATAATGTAAAGTTCCTCAGGAGAGTGCCCCAGGTTCAACATCTTTCCTTCAGTTCAAAAGTGCACTATTGGTGCTTCCAAGATCTTCAGCACCATTTGCAAATCTCATGAGACAGTTCATTTCCAGGTGTAGTAAGAGGTAGACAACACCCAGACTTAGGCTAGTAAGTGACAAGTAGGATTCATACCATGCAAGTATTTGGCCATAGTTGAAGTTCTAGATCTATTCTGAGATTAGGGGTTCCACACTTAGTGGCTCATTTTCTGAATTACCAATGTCTTTTCACAACCTACAAGGCCATAACAGCAACACACTCAAGAAGCTTGATAATGGGACAAAGGAGTCTGCCTGAACAGTATAACTTTACTGATCTCAACATCACCATGGCTGATTTGCAACAATTCCTAAGCACGTGCCCTCCATCACTTGCGAGAAAGGTGATAGATGGCTGTGGAAATCAACTCCACATGCTTCAGTGTCACCAGGCTGAAATCCTGGAGTCTCCCTACTTGATTTTCATGGGATCACCTGCACCCTGATTGCTCTGCTGATGCCAATATTCTATGGGTAAATTTAAAAAAAACAGAGGACATAAGATCTCCAATTAAATTCCAACTTGGATCCAAGCATTTACTTGTTGAGGTCTGGATGAAAAGAACACCCCAACTAATCCCCCTGCTTCAGATTCCCTCTATATTTCCCTGCCCAGTGTGACTGCCGTCAGCTGCCCTGCTCTTCACATTTGTTCTGGGCAGTAAGTGGAATCATAGCACTTGAATAAAATTGCTGCAGCATCCTGTGGCTTAAGTAGGACTCTGAAGTTGCTCACTGAATTTCCAGAAACTTGTTTAAAGTTCAAACCAGACCTTTCTGGTTTTTTTCAATCTCTGTGGTCAAATTAGGGAGCATCACATCAATGTCTTCTGTTTCATGGCTTGTGAAATTAGATGACAAACACACTCAGGATCTCGCCTGTGGCTTTCTGTAAGAGGGTTGACAGGATATTTCAGTTTGTCCCTCAGGAAAATTAGAGGGCAAAATCCCACATCAGACAACAATTGAAATTCAACATATTTAGCATTACAATGCTACCTCATTCTATGGCATGTTCATTACTTAATCCTGTTATTAATAACATTATTAGCCTGAACCACAGTTTGAAACTAAACTGTTTTATTAGATTGTAACCTCTCTGACAAAATAAATAGCTCACATTTTATGGTGTATTGCTTTATTTCAGTAGATTGTGGTTTGGGGAAGCATCAGCTCTTTTATGAAGTGTTGGTTTAAATGAAAATTGGTAGATTTTGGCAAAATTATTGTTTTTTTGAGGTTGCTTTACATGATGAATCTTTTGAGAACTGTTCCCAAGGAAAATTCTATTTCAAAAAAAAAATTAAAGAAAATATGCCAAAATAACTGTTGTTTGTGTGGTTCATTGTGCGTGTACACCATGGAGTTTGGAAGTAATGGCTCCATATTCCTTTGAAGAGAATTTGTAAGCACCCTGGCTTTGCAAATCAGCACAAAAATTCTCTGCAGCACCATGGAATATGTTATCAGTGAAATTCCACTGGCCAAAAAGATATGATGTGACTGTAGAAATGGAGATGCCATTCAAAGAAGTTGCATTTTTTTTCACTCGAACATTTCCCTAACTGTCCTTGCCATTGGCCCCTACTAACTTAATTGGAAGCCAACAAACCACTTCTCACAAAAGCTGGATCTGCATTTTCCTGACCTGCATGCTGCTCTGAGAATGCACACTGTTGATTAAGCACATCTCAGCTGTTAAGCGAGGATTTGAATAATCTGTATTTATGGGTAATGTTAAGCTTGTTGTCTAATTAAAGTACATAACTATTCATTTGGTTAACAGAGTTGAATGTTTTTCTGTGATTTGAGAAAGGCCGCGTACTTGATGGACAGATTCTGTGTTGTCATGTGGAGAATCTCCTCGGCTATTGGAAGGATGGGGACCCTAGAAAAATTGCCTAAACTTTGTTGCCTCCATTTTGTAACCAAGGGTACTCCAAGCTTGGTCATTGATCGCAAGTACAGAGGTGATACCTGATGAGTCCAAATGGGGAGGCTGAGCGCCAAGTTTGGCACAATGGATCCCAGAGTTCAGCGGTCTCAGAGTGTGGACTTTGAGTGAGGGAAGGTAAAGGAACATTAAGTATTCATTATTTTACTTAGTTTATCTTTAGTTAATTGTCAAAGCTAGCAATTAGTTAAGTTTTCACAGGCTGTGCTTTTAACTGACGAGGTACCTTGAATGGGGACCTTTGTAATTTGTAATTCTGACCTTTTCAATTGAAATCAGTTGGGTTTAGCTGCCTGATCCAGGGCTGTTTGAGTGGATAAAGAGAGGTAGATCCTGGAGCACAGCAATCTCGGTGTGTGGGCTTTGATTAGGTGGGTAGTAGCAAGTGGGTCATTTTACCTTTCTTTACTACTATAATTCACCCAAGATGTGCATGAGTGGCAGTGGAGCAGCTGATTAGTGAGTAGCAATCGAGTTATTGGGGGGAACAATTGAGGGACAGGATTAATCTACATTGGGAAAAGCAGGGATTATTCAGTGGTAGTACTGATGTGTTGGTAACGGATCATGTCTAATTTTAATTTTTTTTTAAAGAGGTAACATGCATTGATAAGACAGTGCAGTTGATATGGTTTACATGGACTTCAGGAAGGTCTTTGACAAGGTCCCATATGGAAGGCTGGTCCAAAAGGTGAGATCACATGAGATCCAAGACAAGTTGGCAAAATGGATCCAAGATTGGTTTGGTGATGGTAGATAGTTGCTTTGGTGACTGGAAGCCTGTGACCAGTGGTGTACCACTGGGATTGGAAATGGATCCCTTACTGTTTGTTGTATACATTAATGAGTAAGATGTGAATGTAGGAGGTATGATTAAATAATTTTAGAGACAACACAAAAATTACTGATGATGTTGATAGGATGGTCCTAGGCTATGGAATAATATTGATCAGCTGGTATGTTGGTGAGAACAATAGCAGATGGAATTTAATCACAGTACATATGAGGTGATTTTTTTTTTGGGGGGTGCACTAATAAGGGTAGGGCATATGTAATAAATGGCAAATCCCTAGGGAATATTGAACAAACTTACCTTGGTGTACAAGTCCAAATATTCCTGAAGGTGGCAGCAGAGTGGTGGTGGTGAAGGCATATGATAATTGTGCAACACTAAGTGCTGGAGGAACTCAGTGGGTTAGGCAGCATCTATGCAGGGAAACCAACTGTCCATTTCCCTCCTCAGATGCTGCCTGACCCACTGAGTTTCTCCAGCACTTTGTGTGTTACTCCAGATTTCCAGCATCTGCGGTCTCTCTTCATATGGATACTTGTCTTCATTAGCTGGGGTACAGAATATTAGAGCAAGGAAATTATAGTAGAGCTTTATAAAACATTGGTTAAGCCACTGCTGGACTTTTGTGTGTAGTTCTGGTCACCGCACCATCAGAAGGATGTGACTGCACTGAAGACAGTGCAGAGATTTATCGGGATGCTGCCCAAATTGGAATGCTTCAGTTATGAGGCAAGACTGGATAGGCCTGGTAAGTTTACAGATGACAAGAAAATTGTGGAGTTGTGGACAGTGAAGGAAGTTGAAGATTACAACAGGATAATCGATTAGGTGGAAACTTGAGCAGAGAAATGGCAGATCGAGTTTGATTCTGGATGTGATGCATTTTGGGAGGTTAAATTGAAGATGAAAA
Source organism: Rhina ancylostomus (assembly GCA_030265395.1). Lineage (NCBI taxonomy): Eukaryota > Metazoa > Chordata > Chondrichthyes > Rhinopristiformes > Rhinidae > Rhina > Rhina ancylostomus. The sequence goes on along the minus strand of JARFYF010000029.1, from coordinate 23,213,803 downwards.
TGTACAGTGAATGATGAGACACACTGGAGCATTGTTATGATCCCAGGTTCATAACAAAAGTGGATAAGATAGTACAGAAAGCATACAAGCATACAACCAACTCAACCAGTTAAGTGAAAGTATTTCATTACATATTCTTTGCAGATGGTAAAGGTTTATTGGGTATGGAGTCCATAGTAAAGGAGTGAGTCACTTGCTGCAAAACACCTTGTTGTTTTATTCACAGTATTTAACTATTAATAGTGTGGAAATTGATGATATTGCTGCTGAATATTAGTGGGGGTTGTAGGGTGTTAGTCATGAAAATATCTCTTAATGGAGATGGTCATTGTCTGACACTTGTATGGCATGAATGTTACTTGGATTTTCACTCTGAGCACAAATGGTATTTGGTTCTTTCTGTGTGCAGGCAAGGACTGCTTTATTTTGAGCATATGCAAGTGGAACTTAATTAAATCAGCAGCAAATGCTTCCATCAGTAGTTTAGAATGGAAGTAAAATCATTGAAGCAGCTGTAAATGATTCAGCCTAGACACTCCTTGCCAATCACTTTTATTAGCCTGAGAAAGGTAGAAACTTCGCCACTTAAGTCATGGCGAAATATTAGTGGGTGAAGTAGACAAGTGGCTCCGTGATTTTTTGACCTGAGATATGGTTTCATTTATAGGATGATGTAGGGGGCAAATGAAACAAAATATGGTGCTGTGTTTAAAATTAACGTTTAGAGTTGTACAATAAAATCTTTTCTAAGGTTAGCATTGTTTCAGAGAAATAAGAGATCATCAGTTCTGTGGATTTTTTGTAGGATTCACTTAGCGTAGCGGTTAGCGCAACGCTATTATAGCGCCAGCAATCGGGGTTCAATTCCCATTGCTGTCTGCAAGGAGTTTGAACATTCTCTCCGTGTCTGCGTGGGTGTCCTCCGGGTGCTCTGGTTTCCTCCCACACACTAAAGATGTACAGGTAGGTTAATTTGGGGTTTAAATGGGCAGCGCAGACTCATTGGGCCGGAAGGGCCTGTTACCACACTGTAAATTTTTTAAAAAATAATTTAATAATATACTGACATTTTTTATGCAACATTTTTATTTTAGTTTCTTTTGCCCTTGTGCAGAAATATGACTACAATAGTGTTGTATTCTTCAGTAGCCTTTATTGTGAATTTAGATATTGAGTATTATGGACTGTGAGAAATTTCTTCAAATGGAGGGTGGTGAACCTGTGGAATTGTCTACCACAGAAGGGGTGGAGAGAACAAGTCAGTGAACACATTTAAGGAGAGATTTCTAGCTATAAAAGGCATCAAGGTGTATGGGGAGAGAGTTGGTGGATCGGCCACAATCCTATCAAATGGTGGGAGAGACTGAAAGGGCTAAATGGCCTACTATTTTCTATGGTTCCAGTTTTCAATGTTTTAAGGTCCTATCATTGTGCCCATACCTGATGAATAATCAATAAAGGAGAAAAAATATTTGTAGGCTTTATTGTCATATTGAACCATTGAAAAGGATGAAACATTTATATTGTTGAGGTATTAAAATTTAAAAAGAGTGGCTGTTTTACAATTAAATGCACCAGCTACACTGTAATTACTAAAAATAGTTCCTTTCCTGCAGGTTTGTTCATTGATAAGTACAGGTCTAAAGTTCATTAGAATTTGTTTAGCGTTCCCCACACAATGATGAAGTGCACTGGTAGTTATACAATCAGATGTGCTGACTCTCCAAAAGAGGGTGGCATACGTGATAACTTACAGTCTCTAAATGTAAAGCTCGTGTAAAAATCCTGCATAATTAGCAATTATAAACACCTGTTACTATGGAAACAACAACAGCTTCAGAAGGCATCGATAAGAAATAATTCTCTTTGGTCCTTGGTAGCTCATTTAATTCAATCAGCATAGTTTATGGCAATAATCACAGTGCAGTGACCAATTGCTCTTCAGAAAAATCAACATTAGACACTACAGTATTCTTAGCCTAACTTTATTCCCAGAGACCAAATCATTCACTCAAGATATTGGGGAGAATTTTCCTGGTTGGAGTTCCAGTTCACTTACATTCTATAATTCAGCTGTTTTAAGCTTCAGTAAGTCTTGAATGTGAAAGTCCAAGGTTCACTAAAGTGGCCCCTGCATCTATTAGAATGTCCTTTTGCTAGACTCCACATTGTGCAATAACGGAGTCCAATTTTACTGGGATTCCAGACATGGTAAAGGATCTGAGACCCCATTGATTTTACCAGGAATTCTACATAGGCCTCCAGATTAGGAGTGAAAGTAAGCTTTCTTTTTTAAAAAAAGGAACTGTATTTCATCTCAATGGCTGCAATTATTTTCAAGTGCTTTCAACAACTCCATTTTTACGTTTTGATTTTTCTAATTATTCACTTTTTAAAATTTTTCTTAAAGACGCCAATACCAAGAAACTTAAAGTTGTGTGGTGTTTTAATAGTTTTTGACAGGAGACAGTTTTCAATCCTATCCCAGTTTATTCTTGTTGAAGCGCATCAGACATTTGCAGATTGTGGCCTCGGTACCATGTTGCTGCCTGGATTCCTGCATCTGGTCCAGTAAGTGAGGGTGTGCAGAGATGCCCTGTTAATGTCTCATTTTGATTAGAACCAGGTGAAGGTGTGATGGCTTCACTGTGACACATTGACATGCAGTGGAATGTAATTATTTGGTGGTGGTGATTTCCATGATATTGCAGAATATGGAGAGGAATAAATGCAGTTATATTTGGTTGACGAACAAAGCTTTTGATTTGATAAAGAATAAAATATTTGACTTCAAGGAATGATAATAGATATAATGCATTGTTTTTTCAAAATGAATGGTCCTTTAGTGATGTTGCAAAGTGTAAGTTAATATCTGATGTCTTCCAAGTCAGTTTCCTGTAACGAGAAAGTCCTGAAACAGACATCATAGCCTCAGTTTACGTCTGCTATTAGGATAGAGAGGGGAAAAGAACTTCCTCTGCTCAGCATTTGTGCATTTTTGGAACTGTCTAAACCAGAAAGCTGTAGATGCTCGATCATTGAATGTACTCAAGAATGAAACTCATAGAGATTTGGTTATTGAGAGTTAAAGGTGATAATGTTAAAACAGAATTGAGTTAGACCAGCCATTATACCATTGAATGGTGAAGCAGGTTCAAGAGGCTGTATGGCTTATTCATTTAATAAGATTCACCTGAATAACTGTTGGATTTATTTATGACCTCTAGTCTTTGGCTCCCACACACAGAAATATCCTCTGTATGATTACATTAAGGAACTACATAATTTTAAAAGATTAGTAGGTCATCCCTCTGATCTTAACCCCATCCTTTTTAGAGAATAGATTCCTAACCCTCGATCTATATTCTCTTAGTTCTGGGAACATTCTTGCTTTTTTATTTAACCTTCTGCATATTTGTTACAATATCTAGACTAGAACGTGACTTATTTGTATTTTATTTCTATTCCCTCCAGAACAAGACCCAAGTGCTTTCCTTTTTTCCTATGGCCTAATTAAATAATATTGTTACTTGTAGTGCTTTACATATGTGTACCCCAGATCTCTGCCCAATTTGCACCACTATGCAGTCTCTACTCTCCCTACTAAATTCTTTTACTAATTACAAAACTATTCTAAAGCTTTGTGTTGCCTTGAGGTTTCCTGGGGTCTAAATTCATGAAACACCTAGCCCAAAACTCTTAATAATTACATACAAATGTATTTGGAGGGTACGTCGATTGGGAATTAGGGATTTAAATTCTCTTGTGAACTATTTTTAACATGTTTACATCAAAATCCCCTGTGGACTATTTTTAGCAATCATTAACCTAGTTTTTAAAACAGATTATTGATTTTATTAAAATACTGCACATTAATTGGACATGTACTTGCAAAAAAAATTGCTAATAACAGGAATGTTAACCTTTTTAGAAGATTAGTTCCTAAGGAAACACATTAGTGAATTAAGCTTTATAGTTACTCACAAATGTTCCACTTGTTATGTAGTGACTTACTGACTTGAGTACTAGAGTTTCCTCCCTTTTAGGTGAAAGGGAGGACACGGTACAAGATTATATTCAGCCATTTTCTCATTAAGTAATTGAATCACTGGGGCATTGCAAGTCAGAAATAAAGCATTCTGTGAAAGATTCCAAAGGGGAAAAAGGAAAACCCAATTATAAATGTAATTTATAAAAAAAAAGCTTCAAAGGGCAGAGAATAAAGTACATGTGTTGTTGATTTCTGTCTTTGAGTACAATGTGATTGTGGAACTGATTAAAAGCAAGCATTAACACCTTTGGTTTAGTTGGGAAATGAAACTTGTACTGACCTGTGAGTATTTAACAAAGATGTGGGTTAATTATGCTCAACCCACCAACCCCAGTCCCACTTGCCTCTATCTTTGTGTTTCTTTGAAGGACATAAGCAGGAGCAGGCTGTTCAGTTGACCATTTATCTCAGTATCACTTTCTTATACCCATTCCATATCTCTTGATTCCCATAATATCAAAAAATATATTGATCTCTTTCTTGAACATATTCAACAACTAAACCTTCAGCCTTCTTGAGCAGTGAATTCCAAAGATTTACCACCCTGTGTGATAAGAAATTCCATGCCATCTGAATCCTGAATGGCTGGACACTTTTTATGGGGATCTCGCATCCTTTGGGTCTCAATATGAAATTGAGCAATTTCAGACTTTTTCAGTTTGTATTGAAACGGGCCAGTTCTATCCATGTATTATATTAACTTAGTTTTTCTTTCTCCTACAAACAACACCTGTTCTGCTGCATATGTCCATCATTCTCTGTTTGGTTTCATAGGCAGCTCTGACTTGCATTCACAGCTTTAACATGTCCCTTTTACTTGTTTTCTCTTTACAGCTGCTCTCATTGATCTATCAAACAGATGTCTCTGTAAATAGTGGGATCACCTTGATAAGCTGGCATCATCCTATCAGAGATATTTTTGTTCCATTCATCCCTCCCTTACATCTTTAAAACCAACATGTTTTCTCACTCTGCCAGTTCTGATGTAAGGTCTTTCACCTGAAATATAGTTTCTTTCAACAGGTACTGTCTGATCTTTGAGTGTTTCTAGCATTTTCTGCTTTTATTTGAGCTGTTCTCATTAAGCCTTGTTCAATGATTTTTAATTTAAGTGTTCTATCCATGCCAGATTAATGCAACAATTGCATTATTAATCTTTTTCAGCAAAAGAAATGCTCCAGAGTTATTGATCTCAGAGGTGCAATAATGCAGTAGCATTTAACTCTCAATGCTTTAATTTAAAACTACTTATGAGGGTAGAATTCAGCCCACCAGATGATTCTTGGGCACCTGGTGAAAACTGGGGCCACATCACCCTTTTGACACCCAAGGACCCCTTGTAATATGTTTTTGCAAGCCTCTAGGTAGCTGATCAGTCTACCTATCTAAAGTATAAGGTTGCTTAAGTATGCACACCAGTATTTGCAGGACTTCCAGTGGAAAATTAAGGTAGATAAGAACAAAGTTCACCCACCTTTGTGTTGAGTTAACTTTTAAGTGGTATTTAAAAATCACTGGAGACTCCTCTTAAACTAAATAGCATGAAAAGTTTTTGTCTAAGGCATACAGAAAGCTCCAAAATATTGGAGTTCTTCCCTGAATGCAACCCACATCCATGCCCACCTGAGGTGCTGCTACTCTACACTCACTGCCTTCCCCAACTTGTCTGGCAGCTACTGTTCAGCAGCAACATTACAATAAGGCTCACAGCAGATACTCAACCAACCATACATAATGTAAGTAGGGGTTCTGATTCCTCCTGTAGCAAAACAGATCGAATAAAAGCAGTGATGTCAAATACTCACTTGCAGTCTAATGTCATCTCTCAAGTTTTTTTAAAATTTTGAATCATTGTCAAATATTTCTCATATTAAGAAAGTAAAAGTATTAACAATTTATAGCTATGCAAGTATCTTAGATGATGGCATCTTGTAATAGGAAAGAAACAACTGGAGGGAAAATGAAAAAAAGACTTCCCTCAACATAACTTTTAATGTCACATTTAAACTTTCAAAGGAAAAAAAATGCCCTGATACCTGGTTAAGGTAAGAAAGCCCACTGACTTGTTCTCTGGTCTTTTATTTATGCCATTCTGTATTTATGATGGCAAGATGGTGAAGGAAGTAATAAATTAATATTTCTGATTTTTATTTTCTGCCACTTGATATCAGAATCAAGTTCCCATTTCACTAATTAGATGTTCACAAGCCTCCAGACTTGAAGAAATCTCCTTTCAGACACTGTCAATCAACTAGTAAGTTTGTGTTCTACATATACATTTCCTGAAACTGATTAGCCAATGAGCTGGCCTGCAATAAGGTACAAGCTGAATTCAGTCAAACCTTAAAACCCCAATTACACAATGCGAGCAATGAAAGATCTGTACACAATTGTGGTGCAAAATTACTTGTGTAAAATAGCTACTTACTATTTGTTATGCTGCTGGTATTTGGAGCTCAGTCATAAATTATTACTGAAGTTACTTAGTATGCAGGAAAATACACATGAATGATTGACATCATTTCAGACAACTGCCACAATAAAGTCACCACTTGCTAATATTTTTAAAATAAGGTATTAGAAATTCAGCTGGCATAAAAATGCCTGAGAGAGATGTAGGCTTCATCCACCGATTTATTCATACAGTCAATTCCCCACTGAAATGCATGGCAATTTCACTAATATTCATAAGGGATGTGGCACAGCTGATAAATATTGTGTGCAAATTCCATGTTGTGTCATATGTGAGCAAACAATAATGATGACAATACTTTACCTTACTGGAAGGAACAATTCATTTTCTGTGGGATTTCACTTTGTGTAAGGTTTCTCGGGCAGTGTCAATTTAGGCAAATGGTGACTATGTTCTCCACATTTAACATCAGAACCTATCTTACTGAGAGTAACATGATATTAATCTTTCACAAGGGAATAATCACAAGAAACAAGAATTATTCTTACAAATCTCCAAAGTAGTATTTAATTTCTCACCATTTGTGTTGGAAGCAATAACATTATCACATCTAGTACATCCACTTGTTCTACATGACGCACTTTCTCTTCCCTTTTAATCAGGAAAGCCTGATGATAACATCTCATACCTTCTAATGATTCTTGGTCAGGAACAAAACAAAACTGGAATTAGTTTCACACATCTGTCCTTTTATTCTGTTGTCATAAAAATGCACAATGTTGCTGTCAAGGTCTCCAGCTGGTAGCATGTTGACAACTTTGGGAGGGGAGAGTGGTGACCTTCTGCAAATATCAGGAATAAATTCAGAGGTTTTGGTCATGTTAACCTTTATATACATCTTATGAGTGTAAAACACCCAGTACTGTTTGTTAAGCTGTCATTGCCGTTTTAGCACCAAGAAGAAGAACATTACCATGTTATTGCTGGAAAGTGACTTTCCTAGTACATTAACTGTACAATGGGGCTCGAGCCATATTCACAAAAATAACTGTATGTAAACCAGTTTTGGACACATTGGGACTAACTGTACAGATTCCCTTTGTGAATTAGGGCCCTGCATCCAAAATATAATGGTGCAGAAGAGACAATTTTTGAACTTCACAGTCCATTCCAGCAATTACTAGTAAAGTCAAGCCCGGGTTTTGCATGACAGTGTCTAGATATACAGACATTGAAAAACTGTTTACACTGTCAATATAAGCAAGCTGGTAAGATAGAAAACCAGAGGGTCACACTAGCATATGCTTGGTGAGGAAAATATCATTGTTCTTTATCATAATAATGGCAGTGTGTAGTTTGATTACATTGGAATGCAAAGTTGTATTGTTTTCTTTACACTGACTTGGGAAGTCTTGTGATTTTTTTTGTAAAGTGAGATATTCCTAATGAATTGTTAGCCATTTGGAACAAACTGATTCTTCAATTTATAGTTTGCCATGTGGGTTTGCCCTCAGTGTCGAATGGTGCTGGATGCCCTGAAGTAGGACAGGAATTTGTAGCACAGGCTCACCACAAAATACCAGATGTTGCGAGCCATTTGTGACCGAGCAATAAAAACACGCCAAATGAAGATGAGGAGAATGGTGTTGAAGGCATATCGGATGTTTCGTAGCCTGCCAAAACAGAAAGGGACCAGAGATCAATGTGCTACTTCATATTGTGTTCAGTTAAAAATGTCTTCATAATTGCAAGGATATCAATCCTATCTGGGAATCAGAGAAGTCAATATTTGCAATTACTTTGATCAATATAGTTTAGGGGGACCCCTACACCAGCTCCTCAGCCACATATTCATCTGGCCTATATTTCTGTTTCTGACCTCGCTAGCATGTAGCACCAGGAGTAATCCAGAGATCACTACCCTCTAAGTCCTGCTTCTTCTTCCCTAACTCCCTATACTCATTCTGCAGGACCTCGTCCCTTAGTCGCCCCATGTAATTTGTACCAATGTGTATAATGACCTCTGGCTGTTCACCTTCCCCCTCTAATGTTCTGCACGTGCACAGAGATATCCTTGACCCAGGAGGCAACACACCATTCTGGTGTCTATTTTGCAGTCACAAACTTTCCTATCTGTCCCCCAAACTGTTGAGTCTCCAATCACTATCACCCTGTCTGACAACCTGAACCCACACAAATCCTCCTTTCAACAAGATCAGACTCTGGCAGTGCTTTTAAGGCAAGTTATGGAGATGTTGTTGAAGGGTATAAGGGTTATATTTCAGGTGAAGAAGCTGTCTTGGCTCTTTTCAGATAATGATGGACCTGAAAGAAATATTTCTCTCAACTGGATTTGTCAAGGTAATTAATCTGTGGCCTGTACCACTAAAAGGGAATAGAGAGAATGACAAACCCTTTCTAATGTAGTAACATTGTTTGGAAGAATTTCTAAAATATTGATACTCAGCAGAACATAAACACTATTGTCAAACATAGTAAAGCTGTCTCAGGAAAAATACCTACAAAATATACCAGCAGGTAAACAAATAAATCATAAATCAAATCTGAATGGGAAAACTACAGATGCTGCAAATCTGAAATAAAAACAGAAGATGCTGAAAACTCTTAAGTTTCTCTTTCCACTGATGCCGCCACAAAAAGTGTTTCCAGCCTTTTCTATTTTTTTTAGATCTGAAATTGATTTTTATTCTATGGCTTTGTGGTGACATGTTAAAACGTTAAACTAAGGCAGATCTGGTTGCATTCATGACCAGGATGTACTAATACTACAATTAACTAAAAAGCTCATTGATAAAGAAGGGAAAAAGACTCAAGACTTTATTTTTGGTTAATGTGCTTCTCTATTATGAAAAACTGTTGTGTTATATTTCCAAGTACTAAATTCATACTTCAAGGAAAAGTACTTTGACAGATCAGGAAGTGTTACAACACAAGTCACTTTTCTCATATGGTAAGAAAAATGCTGAATCACCTTGTGACAATTTAAATTTTATACAGATGTTTAAAATAATGATGGTTTCACTGAGAGTGTATGGAGAAATTATTAGTGGCAGCAAGTAAAGTAACAAGACCCAGAGAAAACGGTAGTCAGGGCTCGTGAGGTGGCTGAGTGTCCTACAGTGAATGCTCCAGTAGTTACCCAGTCCACAATCGGAGTTCAGGACAGCGAGTGGTTATCTGAAAGGGTAGAAACAGCAAGAGGCTCAAGATGAGTGCCATTCTCAGCGTGATGGCACATCGACAGAGTGCTGGGCAGAACAGTGAAGTGTGGAAATGCAGTAGTCAAAGGGATTACATAGTTAGAAGGGCAGATAGGCACGTCTGCAACAATTATGGTGAGGAGTGTTTCCTCCAGTTCCAGGATGAAGGACATCAGCGAGGAAGGCAGAGTACTCTGAGCAGGGATGGGAGTGGGCAAGAGGCTGTGGTATACATCGGTGCTAATAACATAAGGAGAGCAAGAATACTCTGGTACCCCACTTGATGCTGATTCATTAGCATTCTTCACCTGAAGTCTGAATGCCTCAGGAACCTAAAACAAACTTAGCATTTGTTCATACGCTGCCTCCCCTGCAGCAATGAAATGGCAATCTCATCACCAAATGGCTTGGGGTGAGGTGAACCACCCCACTGACCACTGGCTGCTCAGCACTGAGATGTAGGGCTTGGATCTGCATCTTGGCCAGCACTGTGACTGTGGGCCATTGCTGGGGAGTATCAGCAACTGTTCCATATGTTGACAGATGGCCAGGAACTGAGGGTCTATCTCAGAACTTCCTGTTGGAATGTGATGGAAGTTACTATCTCCTCCTCTTTGTTTGGTTGCACAACTCTCCCGGGGCATTTCTAACATTGTCCTTTTGGTTTTATGTCCAGCAGCACCTCTGATCTGCATACCACAGCTTTAATAATCCCTTTGTTTATTTCCATTTCTCTCCACAGATGCTCCCTGACCCACTGAGTTCCTCCAGCCTTTGTGTGTGTGTGTGTGTGTGTGTGTGTGTGTGTGACTGCGCATTGCTCCAGATTCCAGCATCTGCAGCCTCCTTTGTTTATTTTCTCTCTCTAGCTCTCATTAAGCTATTAACCAGATAGCTCCGTAAACATTGGGATCCTGGCCTCGCCCTATCAGAAATATTCATCCTATTTGCAACTGAAAGTTAATTTGTTTTCTCATTTTTTCCAGTTCTGAAATGTTAACTGTCTCTCTTTCCTCAGATACTACCTGACCTGCAGAGCCTCTCTCCAGCATTTTCTGTTTTTAGTTCAGATTTCCAGCATCTGCAGTTTTTTTTTTAATTTTCAGTCATCAAGGGGGAGCTAAACAAGTATTTGAAAGGGAAATATTTGCAGAGGTGGGGAGAAAGATCAAGGGTAAAGAAATAACTTGAGGGATCTTTCCATGGGACAGCTGAGACATGAGACATAAGACAGATGACATCCTTCTGTGCTGTAATCCTTGCGTGCCCAACCTATCTAACACTGGATGAGTGCTGAGGGAAATCTATCAACAAGCAACAGCAACTTATCATTGTCTTAACATTTCTCTCTCGTCAGTTAAACAAAATGCTTTCTGGATAATATTTTTTCATAAGAAACAGAGCTGAATCTGGCCATGCTCTGATTACCAGATGTGTTCCAGACACAAGAAATTAGAAAGTAGCTGAGATGCAGAGGATCTATTCGGGGTCACCACTGACAGTGCTTTCTTCAGAATTGACTGTAATAGAACCTTTGTAAAAAGTAAACAAGTGGTTGTACTCACTTCTTTAGGTGCTGTCGAGCTGCTGGAAGTCCAGACATATCTTCATTTAGCACATATTTCTTTGTTCCTATGCAGTAATTCTCAATGTACTCTGGCCAGTGAAGCTGGCGGACATCGAAATTGAATCCCTGTGGGAAAAGTATTAGAAGTTGATCCAGGTGCCCTGATTGTCCATCATTCACTTAATTCACCCACTGCAGAAAGCTTCTCAATTTCCAGGCATATGATAACGTGCATGGATATCACTGTCTCCAAACACAACACTTCAGAAGGCAGCAGCACAAATGATCACACAATACATAGTGACACTTAACTCAGGTCCATGGTTCCGAGCTAACGTTAATATTTCTGCTGTAGTAAGTGTTTAACCTTGGCTGAATACCTTACAATTCCCATCCACAGATTATATCCACGCTCAGCAACTGTACCCAGGGATGAAGTGCCAGAATGCTGTCAAATCAGAATCATGGGAAGAAATGGAAAAATGTCAGAACTAATTCTGGAAGGTGGAAGATTCACAATGTGACTTGAGAGAAGATGTCTGGATTGCTAGGATAAACTGGGAAGGAAAAGATGATGCCATGATCAATTGAAGAAGGCTTCTTTCAGTGGGAGATGAGGGACCCCTGGAAAGAATTGAATGGGAGGGGAGAGGAGTGTCAGAAGAATGCCAACATTAATCTCTGACAGTTTGAGAAGAGAATGAGTTGTGAGATGAGTGGTGAACAGCCTCTAATCTAGGGAGGGACCAGGGTAGATATTGGTAACTGTAGAGAGGGTTAATGGTGGCTAAAAATAGCTTCTAAGGAAGTGATGATTTGTTGAAAATTTAAATGTCATCTCATTTCCTCTTTTCCAGTTTAAAAATCCATCAACCAGAAGGTATCCACAATTGCTTTGCATGGGGCCATTATTTGGAAGCTACTTACAATTCTAAAATTGGTACCCGCAGCCTGACTTGAATTATTATTTCTTAATAATGCATCCAGTAACAGATGGCTACTGATTATGGGGAAGAACATTTTCAAATAAGGAAAAAACTCTCTCAGATAGCAAGTTGTAGCTTTCTACATGATGAACAAACCATTTTCAATGATAAACGCTGTCCATCTTCATTTCAGACTAGAAAATCCAACAGTTGAAAAAGCAAAATCTGTGTCTAAAACTTAATATACTTGCACTATATTGCCCAACATCAGTGAAAAAAATGAAAATCTAAAGAGACTGCAGATGTGGGAAATACTAAATAAAAATAGAGAACACGTTGGAACCAGGAAGCACCTGTG
>JARFYF010000029.1:23155400-23167239 GCA_030265395.1 Rhina ancylostomus | reverse complement strand
ACAGAAAAGCCAGGGAAGTTTAAAGCCAGGGACTTTTAACTTTCATAATAGAGTGGGATAAGCAAACTAGCTCATATATGAAAGATGGTAACATTTGGAACTGTAGCAACAATGGCACAGAAACTCCTGCCAGCAGCAAGCCACTGCTGACCAACACTAAACCCTAACTCATCTTCTGATGATTCACTGCCGTCAATATTCTGTGAAGTGCTGGACAATCAATGACAAAGCCTTCCACTTTGGCAGGAACCTACATAGTCAATACCAACATGTGATGGTGGGGTTTGATGGGGAGGGGGAAAAAGTCAGGTCCCTTATAGTAATTCAGCAAATGAATGGAGATGCTGGTGCAGACTTTAAGTTGTTGCTGAAAATGGGCCTGTATGTCTGAGAAACAATTAGGAAGCAGACAATATTAGGTTTAATAACAAGTAATGATCAAGACTAGTTAACAGTCTAATGATGTCTGAGTCTTAATCTAATAGTGATCAGTATATGATCAGTTTCAGTTTCAATGCAGAGTTCAAAGTGGAGAAACTTGAAATAGCTCCTCAGATTCTAATTTGGGAAGGCTAACTTTCATGCATTTAGGCAGAGACTGACCATCTGGACTGGGCAAATCTTCAGACGGCTAAAACTACAGAACGGCATTGAGAGCCGTTCAAAAAAATTCATTGTGATACAATATCAGGCGCAAGAGTGCTTGTTGCCATGAAAAACACCAAAGAAGAACTAAAGAGGTAAGGAACATAGTAAGAACTAAAAGAAAAGTCATTTAAACAAAAAAGGCTAAAATAGATCTTGGCAACTGAAAAAGATCCAAAGAGCTAGATACCAGGAAACATATCAGTATTCAAAAGCCAGCTCCCAAAGTTAAATGACAAAGTAGGATTTGATCCTAACAAACATTTCAAGTAAAAATCATCTCTGCCAATAAGTATATCCAGTACTGTCAAATGTTTTCCATAACTGCAGCCATCTAAAATTTATGAAAACAAACATGATCTTCACCAGCTCATAGGATGGTATCAATAATTTTGTGGCACCAGAATTTCTGAACCAAGGAATTACCTACCAAATTTATCTGTGAATTAGATTTAATAACATATAGTTGATTCCATGTAAATCACAGAAGTAGCACTGCTTTTGTGCTAAAAGAACCCAAAAATTCCAGCTCGCGCTAAGGTGGAATTCTTTTTCTAGGAACAGAAAACTGGGGTGTAATCTGGGTAGGCATTTTCTAATGGTGTAGATGTGGACTAAGCTGCATAGTTCAAAGCAATGTATCTGAAGGATTTACTGGGCTATGTTGAGTATTCTGTTCATTAGTCACACAAACAAAATCATTAATATTTGAGGTGTCATTCACATATGAAAAATTCGATTTCACAATAACATGATTTAACTTAATTATAAAGTATATTTTATGTCTTAGCATCCTTGTTAAAGTTTTACTCAAAGGCTTTTGGAAAAACTTAAGGTATGGCTTGATGATGTCTCTAGAACAGTCATTTGGACAGATGAAGAGTGGCAACTGTTACACCCGTTTCTGCAGTTTTTAAAGTAGGAACAATGTATACATCAATACAATTTCTGTGCAAAAATTAAAACGTGGGAAATTTAATATCAACAAACCTGATCTTTCGCATGAAACTGAAGGGGAAACTAATTTGATATTCAAATTGTTTGTGCCTGGAAGTGTCCAAACCACCAAGTCAAAAGGTGACAATTCTAAGCATGCACAACACATGTCAGAACTATGTATTTGGTACTTTGAAACAAGAGCAAAATGTTGTAGATTTTGAAAATTTTATATTACAGCATTTTCTGTTTTATTTCAAGTATCTTGAATATACTTCTCAAAAGCCTAACACAAAATTCTCCATCATATAAATCATATGTGCTAATATATGCAAGAAACTCTAATGCCCAGAAACTGCATGTTACGCCACATTCACGGCTTACACAGTAATTGAAAACCAGGTGCTCAGAGTACAGAGTCATCAACTTTCATTCTGGATCCTCTTTTGTCTGATCTGGCATGGAAGGTACAGGGAATGGGCAGTGGCATCCAGTGCCATGCAAGTCGATCCTGGATGCAACCTCCACAATTTTCATTCAGGCATGTGTCATCTGTATTGCCTGTGGGTTAATCATGCATGAGCAGGTTTTCACAGAATCAATTTGATATTTAGGGGACCTGCATGAACAGAATGCTGACCAGCATTGGAAAACATGTAGACCACGTTAAGGTGGGTAGTTAACTGGTTCTACTTTAGACTCTTAATTCTGGTGAGCTCTCATTCGCACCCCAAGCTTACGATCCTTGTCCAAACCCCCCTCCCAATGAAGATCTGCTGAACCAGATCTCCACATCCTGATCTGCCAACCTGACCCAGGATTAAACCTCCTATGCATTACATCAGCCCACAACCTCCAAGATAACCACATCTATATAATGATTATACCCAGCTACAACCTTCATCCCACTAACTGCTGATCACACTTCTCAGACCACCCATTACATCCTCCAACTAACCCAACCACGATCACACTCCTCCAACTACCAGTTACACTTTCTAAGTAAGAAAATCCCACAGACTGCCAACTCTGCTTGCCCACCACTAATTACACTGCCTGACTATCAACCTCATCCCACTGACTGCCAACTACACCCCCCGGCCACTATTACATTCTGACTACTAACCTCATCCCAACTACAGATAGAACTCCCTATCACTGATGGAACCCCCAATTAACCTTGATTATTTTTCCCTTTCTCCTTCTAGTAATTCCAAGTTTGTCTCTTCCCATTGACATCTTTCCCAAACGTACCTTGTGTCATTCACTGGGCTTTACCGTCTTTTAGCCAGCACCACCAGCACTTCCGTCATTCAATTACTCCTCGGGTTCAACATATCAAAGACCTTCCCCTTTGTCCTCTCCATCCCTCTTCTTTCTCTGCAGCTGTCAATTTTGATTCACAGCTGATACGACAACAAACGTGAAAAATGGATTAACAGAAAAACTATAGAAGACTTACTCTAAAGAGTCAATGAGTTTCTTTGGCTCTACGGCTGGAGGGTAGATGACCTCCTCAACATGGTTCCGGTTGCAGTTAGCATAAGCAGTGGAGATGTGGATGAAGGCGTCAAGCTTCTGCATCTGTCGGGCCAGCACCAAGAGCTGCTGTGTGGCCACCACGTTCAACTGCAGGGCATGTCTGTGCAAGATGAGAAGGAAAGAAAGAAGGATCATGGACTGGAATAATGGCTCTCCAAACAAGGGAAATTATTGCACAACCCAGTTCAAAGCACAAGATTTTATATTCCTGCCAATAAATAGGACTCAGAGTGCAACATTATCCTAAATTTAGAAGAATATAATTATTAAAAAAACTAAAGGGATTTGCAAAAACAGAGACAGCTTGGAAGATGATGAGACTGGACAAACTTGAGGTTGTTTGCTCTGGAGCAGAGGCGAAGGGGAGGGGTGATAGTTGAAGCAGATACGATAGTGGTGTTCAAGAGACATTTAGATAGTCATAGGAATATGCAGGGAATGGAGAGATTTGGATCATGTACAGGCAGAAGGGATTAGTTTAATTTGGCATCATGCTCGGCACTGACATGGGCCGAAAGGCCCATTTCGGTGCTGTATCATTCCATGTTCCATGTGATAGAGCCCTGAAAGGGCCGATCTATTCTCAATTTAACAAGATGAAATACACTGGGGATACTTCAGGCACACTGACATAACAGGCTGCGCAGCATTGCTGAATCATCCTCCATCGAATGTGATTTCAGTTGCGTTGCTATGAAGAACCAATGGCCTAACCTTGAAATGCTGCAGTGTGAACTTTCACCACAATACAGCTTTCTTAGCAGTTGGGTGAAGAACAGTATTAGTGGAAACCTTGGAGCTAATAATTCTTTCTGTAGGAAGTCCATGGTCTGATAAAACTTGAATGAAAAGAAACAGTTCTTGTTATCCTAAAACAATATGAAAATACAAGTTCTGTTGCACTTCTTGTGCATTATGTTGAGAAGATTGAGGTACTTGGCCAGAGAGGGTTGATGCTTTTCTTAATGAATGATTGAAATATGGAAAAGCCTGCCTCAGATTCAAATTCCAGATTGTGATAAGTAATTATTTTAATCAAATTACTTTAACTAGGTGTATAAGATATTTTGTAATAATAAATTATGCCAATAACCAAGTTTTTCCTCTTTACAAATGTAGGTGTTGTTTTCAATTAAAAGATGCACTAAATCCACAATTTATTCAACCGTAGAATTGTTCTTATAACCTTTACAATGTTCAAAGTATCAATATTGTGCACAATGATATCTTCCAATTAATAACTTCTGATTTGCTCTGTTATAGCTAAATCATCATATCGTGAAGCAAATCAAGTTTTGGATGGTTCTTTATCAGCATTAACTGTACTTTATTTTATGAGACTATTAGATGAGATTATCTCAAAAGTAGACACTAGAAAGATTACATTGATAGATATCCTACACAAGAGTTTGAGGGAAAATACAACAGTGACAGGGCAACAAATTAAACTCAGTAATCGCCTGGGCTATAAGCAGCAACAATTGAAAAAACTCATGCGAAGTTCATTACCTATACCAATTAATAGTAAAACGGTAAAGCAGATATTTATAATATGCAACTTTTAAGCCACTACAATTTGACTGCAAAGATATTCAAGCAACATACTTCAAAGGCTCGTCAAATCGTATGGTGGCTGCACAGTGGAAGATTACATTAATGCAGGAGAGCAGACATTCGGTGTCTTCTGAGCTGATGGCCAGGTTAGGCTGCATCAGCTCACTGCCAATAGGAATAATCTTTTTCTGGAAGTCTTCTCTCACCCTATCAAACAGCTGCAAAGAAAAACAGATCAAAACATTTGTTACAATCTTAACCTACAAGCAAACTCCTGTGCAAGCTAGAAATCAGAAATAAAAAGAGAAAATGGTGCAAGTACATGGAAGGTCAGGCAGCATCTGCAGAGAGGGCAACAGTTAATGTGCCCGATTGATGACCTTTCATCAGTTCACTGACCTGAAAAGCTACCTTTCTTCCCCACAACCCCCTCACTCCAGACCTACTGCCTGAGCTTTCTGATTACTCACAGTATGTCATTATTACCATCTCTAGTTTTGATTACTATATACTTTGACAACATATTGAATGCCTCTGCAAGTACAGATGACCCATGCACTTTAATTGTTACTGGGTCACAGCTATTTAGAATTCTTGCTTTGAGATGAGTAGAGTCTAACTGATTTAAAGCACATCAGTACTGGCTGGAGTTATTAAAGAGCAAAATAATAGATGCTGGAAATCTGAAATAAAAATATAAAATGCTGCAAAACTTTAGTTCAAACAGCATGTGTGAAAAGAGAAACCAGTTCTAGGTCAGGTAATTTCTGATAATGTTTACCATTGGAAAGGACATTTAACTCAAATTTTGCCTGACCTGCTGAATGTATTCAGCATTTTTTGTTATTCACGGCTGAAGCTGTACCACAAGCTGAAGCTGTACCACAAGCTGAAGCTGTACCACAAGCTGAAGCTGTACCACAAGCTGAAGCAGCTCCTGCACCTCTGGTTGTCAGTATCCTTTCTACATTAAATACATCCAAAGCCATTAGAAAATGAAAATCTAGGAACCAGTTTTAATTTTCCAAAACAAATCAGGTTTACTACGTTCTGATAAAACAAAACCTTAACATACCAAAAAAAAAATCAATAAACCAATCAATTAGATAGTCTAAAAATAAAGTGCTTTGAAAGGAAACAAAATTCTAGCAGGAGCAACTGGGATAGAAAATACATTTCCTTGCCCTTTAAGTAAAAATAAACTGGATTTTGCTTGCTTTAGCCCACTCATTGCCCTTGTCCCACAGAAGTTTTTCCTTTTTATGATGGTAGGGGCCACAAATGAACTCCAAGTAACACTGTTGTGACTGTGCCAGAGGGCAGAGCATTCTGTGGGCAGTAATTAGGCTTCAGCCAATGGATACCAAGCATTATGCTGGAATCTGGAGTGAAAAAAAACTGCAGGAGTAACTCAGCAGGTCAAGCAACATCTGCGGAGGCAAAGGGATGGTTGACATTTCAGGTCAAGACCTTACATCAAGACCTACTGACTGGACATGCGGAACTCGACCCCTGCTTGTTCCTGATTTTTCTTCATACAGAATATTGAACTAGCCCCTCACATCTGAGAGGTATTCAGGAAGACAAAGCCCTTTCTTCTTGGGCAATCCCACAAGATTAAAGATGACTTCCAACTTTGTGGGTTCTGAAGTGACTGATGAGCCAAAGTGGGAACTGCAGACTCTTTCATAGATGGGACAAGAGGTGGTTGATGGGGCAAGTGGCTGGGCAATTTGTAAGGTGGCACACTCCTTCAGCTATTTATGCAAATTTTACGTGCTCCAATTCATGGCCTCTTGGCTTTCAATATCATCCCCGATACTCCTCCTTGATTTTGACAGGTAATGGGCCAGGGGTTCCCAAGAGTCAGTTGAGAATGTTGCAGTTCTTCAAAGGAGCCTTAAGAAAATCTCTCAATATTTTCCTCTATCCACCCAGAAAGCACTTATTTCAGGACTCTAGTATCGGGTATGTGAACATTGTGGCCTGTCTAATGAAGTCAATTGAGTGTAATTAAACCCTCAGTACTGAGAACATTGGGCCAGCAGACATTACCAACATTGGTTTGCTTATCCTTGCAATAGATCTGGAAGGTTTTGCAAAGAAAGCATTGGTTGTATTTTCCTATGCTTTCAGATGTCCATGAAGTTTGTCCTGGTCTCAGCTTAGGGCAGGAAACACTGCTGCCTGGTAGACTGTGAATTTTGTGCCAGGTCCGAGGTCTTGATTGTCAAATAGTCTTTTCTTCAATTAACCAAAGTCAAGTCAAAGTCAGAGTAGAGTTTATTGTCAGGCTCTGCTGGGACAATGAAGGCAATGGTGAATTCTTTCATAAATTTGCCTGCATTGAGATACGGCTACTGAGGTATTGTCAGAGAGCAGTGTGGTACATTGGATAATTTGGTAGAAAATCTGTGTCTTGTGGACATTGAGATGCAAAACTCATCTCTCGTACGCTTCAGTGAATAAGTTGATAATGGCTTGGAACCCAATGTGCATTTGATGGTTGCTCAAAGATGAGCATCAAATACACACTGCAGGTTGCCTGCTGAGGTACAGGTGAAGTTGGTTCTGGAATGTAGTGGCCATAGGTTGAATAGTTTCCCATTATTTCTCAAGAAAAGGTCTGCTTCTGCAGCAATTTTGAAGATGAGATGAAACTTTGTGGAGGGGGAATAAAAAAGTGGAGACAATGAAGCAAGCTTGTTTCAGGGAGGTTCTGTTGTAGATGTATTGATTAGTATCATGGCTGGCACACTACCATGCAGCAAATATGGGCTAGTGAATTTGTACAGAGTGATCAATGGATTGAAAAGAAAGCCATGTACAGTGGTTGGCATTGATTCCTGAATTTCATATCAGAGAGATATTTGACAAGCTGAAGCAGGCATCATTCAGCAGTTAGGTATGAAGTTGCATATCCAAACAGCCTGCTCCCACAATGGAATAGGCCTATTAAAGGCTTTTTGGCTAATTAGAGACAGTTAAAAACTATTCAAATATTTTTAAGAGTAACATTAAAAATTGCAAAAATATAAATTATAATTAAAACACACAAAATACTAACAAACAATTAAATAACGGTGCATTCTGGCCCCTCTCCTCAGCTCATCAGTGGAGAGTAGGATGCACAGAAGTCCAAGACGTGCTGAGCTGCGAATGGCTGACAGCCTGTAGTTCTCTACAGAACTGCCAGCTATTAGTCAATGTCTCAGTCTGCTTTTCATTTTAATGCAGTAGACCAAACAGTTTTATTCTGTCCTATTACTTATTTTGAAAGATGCTACAAAGGTACTACTTATGTTGTTATCAAGAGTGAACACTCAATGTTTAAAATAATCAAATCAGCAATAAAGTCTTTAAATGAACTGAGACATTGGAGGTCAGATCTTTAAATGTTTTTGCTGGAATAGAAGCTTTCAAAAGGACCATTAGAACCACAGAACCACTTCAGAACTAACCTAACCACATAAATCGCCATTATAAAAGGGACACGTACAACACTGGCAGACAGTTAGTCCATCCTTCAACATACCAAACACAATGTTCTGCCAATATTTCAACATTTCTTTTGATAAATAAATTTGCATTACTGAGTCTCTGACTCACAGTTACTGATGGAGTTCAACTCCAGGCTAAAGTGGAATGATGCCAAACATTTTCAAATGAGTGTCAAGGACAATGCTGATGGAAAGTTCTGGAGCGCACACGCAGTAAAATTAGTTCAAATGGATGAGACAAATAAAAAGAAAGAAAAACCAATGCATCTTCACTGCAGTTATAATATTTGTATGCAAGAGCAAGAAGGGGAATAAGGAATATTCCAAGAAACTTTCTTCAAGATGGAAAGCCAAATTCTACCTACTTCCTCTGAAAAGTAAGAGACACCCCAAAGGAAAATTATTTAACCTCTTTTCCTAAACTCTGGGCCTGATCAATGGATATTCTCCCAAAAATAGAACTGCATTTGTGAAGTCAGTGTATAGAAGTAAAGCAAAAGACTTGAATGGCAATTTTAAGCTAGATCAGTACACTGTTCCATCTAATCAGAAAAGACAAAAATTGTCTATTTTTCAAGAAGATATCTTCTTCCATCTACATTGATGATAAAGGAACTTCAGGATTTGTGGTTTTTGGACACAGGAAAAGCTGAAAAGGCTTCATGAGATTATGGAATAAATAATGCGTATTTTCACTCTGTGCATGTTTTCTGTACAATGTCCAGTTTTCTATTCCCACTTGTTGGAAGAGAATAATGGACAAATTGTGTAGAAAAATGGACTTAACACATTAAACATCACCTTTTGACTCCTGTTTCTTCATGTTGTATATTTGTCATCAGTTTTTCTCTTCAATTAAGTAAAATAGGCTCCTTGACTGTTCCAGGATCATCCTGCATTGCAAAGGTTTACTCTCAAATGCAAAACTTGATAAATTCTACCCTCCCACCCCATCATTTCATGTCCTCAACTCCAACATGCATGAAGAGTTCATGGACTTCATTGCTCCCAGGTCTGAGACTATCCTCTAAACTGCATTTGCTGTTTCCTTCCTTTTCATAGCCCAGCAGGCCGAATGTTGACAGCTCAATCCAAGTTCTAGTCTCAGACTTGCATCTTACTTCAGTGTCTATGCCTTATACTTTCATGCCCTCTCTAAGCTCATTTGTTCAGGAAACCTTAACTATTCCCACCAAAATGCTGACCACATTCTTGGCCTCTTTGTTAAATGCTTTCAGTAGTGGTCGTCTCTCTCACATTTCTGTGGAGGTGGAGTCCATCTCCTCTTCAAAACTGGGGACTAAAATGCAGATATTGGCTGACATGTTTTTTTTAAGGTTTTTCCTTGCTGTTTCTTCTACCTAACAGCTTTGGGTTTTGGTAGTGGGGATAGATTTTTTTTGTAATAAAATATTTCAATTTTTTCTTCTCTTATTAACTACTATATGTGATTATTGATTTAGAGTCTTGTAATCCTATACTATGTATTCGGTAGTATTTTTACTCTCTTTTTTGATGCATGTACTCTGTACTTTTTTCATGGAATTGATAAAAATATTGTAAAAAGAAAAAGAACAAAACTGTTATCAAGCCTTTCCTCAATAGAGCCCAGTGTCCCATATTTCCATCCTTCCTTTCTCTCAGTCATCACTGAACATATTCAAACCCCCTGTTCATATCAACCATCACAAAGCACCTTGTTTGAATTCCTCCAGGAAGATTTTTGGCCCTGTCACAGTAGCTATGGCCAACATTAAACTCACTAATGGCATTCTATATGATTGCATTAGAAGTAATCTGTGATAGTAATTACCTCATCTTGTCCTTCTCAACCCATCCAAGGACTCTGATACAGTTCACCATACAAAGTCCTCTCTAAAGTTGTCCAGGTGTACGGTACCTTACAGGTTTAGTTCTACTCTTACCTATCCAATCATGGCTAGAGCATCAGCTGCAACTGCTTTGCTTCTTGCATCTAGCCTGTTACTTCTGTTTTCAACCAGAGGTCTAAACTTGGCTCCCACCCGTTTCTCATCTTCCTACTACTCCTTTAGAATCATCGTTTGAAAACACAGGTTTTCTATTTCCATAACATGCTACTATATCCCAGCACCAGCAATCCTGACCCTTCCTCTGGCTCTAAATTGTCACTTTGCTTACCTGGCACAATAGTAGAGATGCATTATAGAGATAAATTTCCCCCAAGTACTGGAAAGACTACAGTCTGTGTCTTAAGAAGCCCATCACAAACTCTGTTCCAAGGCCATTTCCTCCATCCTTCTCTCTGGCAACTAAATGGAACTGTTTGGAACCTTGAGATCCTGGTTATTCAACTTCACGATTGTTCAACAATGGCTCAGCTCACCTGTGGCTGAAATGTTCCACTGTTGTTTTGTTATCACTACCCTTAACTATTGCAACTCACTCCTGGTCACACAAAACTCTTACAGCCATGTACTAACCTGGTACTACATCATACTCATCACTTTGTTCTTGCTAACCAATACTGGCTCCTGGTTAAGTAACACCTACATTGTAGAACTCACATCCTTGTTTTCAAATATCTCCACAGCCTTGCTCCTCCTCCTCATGTCTTTAAACCTTCTGTGCTCATTTAATTCAGGCCTCTTGATCAATCCCAAAATTAGCTACCAAGAGCCCAAAGATCAGGGGTTTGCTTTCTAAACCTTGTTGCCTTCCTTGTCTCAAAGCACTTCAAGTAGTTTGATTGATATCAATCTTGTGAACCGTCTTGAGATGTTTGTTAAAGGTGTTAAAAGATACAGCAACAAGTTGTATCTATATAAGAGAAAATGTTATTATTTAGCAGTAGAACATCATTCAACATCCTGAATTGCAAGACCAATATTGTGTCAACAGTTTTAATTATCGAGTTGGTGTTGCTCAAAATTCAGTTAATTCACCGTGCCCTAGCATATTAATCTATGCATTCACAAAGTGAAACTTATAAATTCATTGCCTTTATGTCAATCATTCTGGAATATTACAATGCTCTGTGGATTATTACAGTCTGAGGAAATAAGCCATAAAGTTGGTTGTAGAATCTTAGTTTTACATTTTTTCTTATGAACAGAAAACTTTGTTATCAATCAAGCATTAAAATTTCTAAAATCATCCACTAAAGTGCTTAAAGAATGAGTGGGTATTACAAACACCTTCCATTATTACAACATAACTCCAAGTATTGAACCAATACAAAAGCAGGTAAAGAAGGAGAATACTACATGTACACATTCTCAAAAGTAAAGTCAGTCAATTTTATTCCATATATTCCCTTTAAGAATCAAAATTGCACTTGCCCAAAATGCATTTCAAATTCATATTGCAATCTCTATCACATGATCACTATCATATTGAGATGATAGTGGACTTCAGGAAGGGTCGCCATGTGCACGCCCCGCTGACCATAAATGGGTCTGTGGTGGAACAAGTCAGTAGCACCAGGTTCCTGGGGATGCACATCACTGATGACCTGAACTGGTCCATCAACACCGCAGCCCTCATTAATAAAGCCCAGAAATGCCTCTACTTCCTGTGGAGATTGAGGAAAGTGAACCCCCCTCTATCCATCATGAAGACATTTTATAGAGGAACCATTGAGAGTATCCTGACACACTGCATCACCATCTGGTATGGGAGCT
>JARFYF010000029.1:23129941-23144452 GCA_030265395.1 Rhina ancylostomus | reverse complement strand
AAAGAATTTACATCAGAAGCCCTTTATTGATGATGGCCATTTCAAAATGGTCAATGCTTTTGCAGTAAATGAGGCTACCCTAATATTCAGCAGCAAAAATCAAACCGCTGGAGCAACTCAGTGGGTCGAGCAGTATCTGTGGGGGGATTTGTTGACATTTCAGGTCAAGACTCTGCATCAGGACTAATATGCCAGAGCCGGTTGAATCTCTTGCAGAGTCCCTTTTTCCTTTTATCCTCAACTAGGATGACGACTGATGGTGGTCATGCCAGTAGATTTCATCAGCTTCTGTTTATTGTTTTTTCTGGCCAATTACCATCCCAGTGTCCTTTTCCATCAATGGAGGGATTGCCTGGTCCAGAGGTCTGTTATTTTGGGAGCCTGCACAAGGCTGTTTTATCACTAGGGAGCTGGAGATCCTAGTCAAATTGGAAGGTGGATGGTGGGAGGGGTGGGAACAGGATGATTGGAATTAATGTGATGCAAGTATGACCTGGACTCCACCCCTCAACATGCTGAAGCCCAGGGACTTGAATAGGGCAAGGAGGGGGTTGTGTGGGGGATGCTGGAATGTTTATCATTACCTCATTGTTGCCAATTCAGGTTCAAGGTGTTGCCGGAGTTTTGATAACACAATACCCTGACCATATTAAATCTGATCATGTAACATTAGTACACAACTTTTTGAAACATTTCTAGATTTTCAAGAATTGTCTGCCCTGTGGTTTAAAATTTTTGCTTGCAGTTTTGCACCAGCAGATACTACAAGCAGCTCCAATCCCAAAATGTCAGCCAAGAGTTGCTGAATGAGAGAAAATGAAGATGAGAAAGAGGCCATTTTCTCCATCTGCCCTCCAGCCTCAATTGCCCACTCTCCATCTCGCCACAACCCAAGATCCTCATGATTTCACTCCCTTTCCTCATTTCTGTTCAAATCACTCTCCTGCAATTTCAGAAGCCCCAATTATCAACAACCTCACTTCTGATCAGTAATTTCCAGCTCCTTCAAATATGATCTATTTACTCAGAATGCAGTGGGTAAGAAACTTTTCTAACTGCAACAGAGCTATGTAAGCATTTGGTTCCAGTGAAAGGGGGGGGGGGGGTAAATAGGTGACGGTGGGAGGCTCTCTCCCTCTACATGCTGGTTAAAGACAAAAAACCACGTTATTTACAATCACTACAGCCTCACTCACACACCTGAATGACAGCTTTTGTTTGATTTAGTAAACATTGTGGGAACACAGAAGACGATCTATTTGAGTGGTTTCAGAGAGGAAAATTTGCATCCATCATTAGCATGAATCATTTTGACAGCAGTACTTGTTTGTTACAGCTTTCACTGTATATACACATAAGATAAGATATCTTTATTAGTCACATGTACATCGAAACACAGTGAAATGCATTTTTTTTTGCGTAGAGTGTTTTGGGTGCAGCCCGCAAGTGTCGCCACACTTCCAGTGCCAACATAGCATGCCCACAACCATGTCTTTGGAATGTGGGAGGAAACCAGAGCATCTGGCAGAAACCCACACGGACATGGGGAGAACGTACAGACTCCTTACAAACAGCAGCCAGGAATGAACTTGGGTCCTTCGTGGTGTAACAGCATTACGCTAACCACTACACTACCATGCCTGCCCTTCAAACAGTACTTCAAATGGCCAGCAGTACTCTACCACATTTTATTTTAGAATCAAAAAGGTGGGAAAGGTGCAAGCAATATTGGCTTCATGCTTTGCAACAAAGGATTTTATACCTGAATACAACTCAGTTTTTCAGAATAATCCTGATTTATGAGTGATCAAATAGCTTTCAAATGTGAAACTCAGAAGATCAAACAGCACAGTATTTTTTTTATTACTTGAATGTAACTTAGTAAAAGGATAGCTTCACAGGTTTGCATACATTACGAACAGATATTTAAATAGGCTCCCTCCTGATCTCCTGTAAATTTGCAGTGTTCAATCTATAATGACGTTAATTTACTAAGCCCCTGTAGAAGTACATTTCATGTGTGACATGAGATCACCTTTGCCATGAATATCATGGCTACAACAGTCTCCACACTTTCAGATTCCTTTAAAGATTGGCTACTGACATCCCTTGGAAAGTGAGTCTGGGGAAACTAATACTGGAAAATGAATTACACAAACACATTGTTCTTCACTATAGAAGATGCAAGTAACATCCCAGAAACAGCTATAAATCAGGAATTGGTGGTGACCCTGGGCACAGTATTGCATTGGGGGCTTGGCTCTGAGAGCCAGTGACTCCCCACCCCAGGCTTAGTGTCAGTCTTCGACATTTACAAATGTTCAAAAATCACTCAGCCCCATTAAAACTGAAAAATGTTTAAAACATTAAAATTATGTTAATTAAAATGCAAAAACCCCAAACCAAAAAACTTAACATAACAATATATTAAAACCAAACAAAAGCTCTACTTCAACAAAAACAGAAAATGCTGGAAGAACTCAGCCATTCAAGAGTGGAAAGAGAAAATAAGTTAATATTTTGGGTTGGGGACCCTTCAATTCTGAAGGAGGGTCCCTGTGACCCAAAACATTAAATGATTTCTATTTCCATGGATGTTGCTTCATTGGATAAGCTCTTCCAGCATTTTCTGCTTTTGTTTCAGATTCCAGCACCTGCAGTTCCATTTGTTTTCCCAAAGGCTCTACTTATCTTTCTCTTTGCAGCCAAAATCTCTAGTTTTATTGCAATGACTGTACTTGTGTATTAAGCAAGCAAATAGCCCAGCCCAAGATCTGGGAAATCAGCAGAATTTAGTGCTACTCCTTGGACTCCATGCTTGTGGATCTTTGTGGAAAGTCTGCCCTATTTATTCAATGTTAGTAAGAGTATGACAGACCATGGAATAATTGTAATGCAACAGTATATGAACCATGTACATATTGATAAGAAAAATTATATAAGCCTAGTCAGTCAGGAACTTTTAACATTAAAAATCTGAACTTACTTTTGCCAATGTCAGAGCCATGATCACGTGTAATAAATTAACAGACCCAAAAACTGCAAAAAATCTGATATGATCTTTCACTGTTGATGTTGTGATGCACATTTGAAAATGCCATTTGTGCCAAAAAGATAGTGTTACTAATGATGTGCAAACCCTTACTGCAGGATTCTCTGCACTAATTAAATAGCTCACCAAACTGCATCTACCTTGAAACTACAGATTAATCCATTCCAGATAAATCCAACTTTTGTAATCCAAACATTATGAAAGTTGTATGACAGGATGCCAGATGTTAACCACCAAAATACTACATATATCCCCAAGAAATTAAACATGTTGTTAATCAGACACAATGTATAGTAATGAATTCAGTTTACTGCAGAACATTAGTATGTCAAAAGAAGAAAAAGAGTGGTTAATGAAGCTTCCAAATATCAAAAGAGAAATATGATTGGTATCAACAATAGCTATCCAGCTAATTTTTGCAATGCATGAGTTTAAATGATTGTGGTTTAGAGAGAGAGGTCAAAGTGATATCAGGAGATTCCCAATTTTATATTCTTCATAAATAATTTTAACAATTGCTTATAGCAAGTTCAGATTCAATATTGCAACCAGTTCCATGCACCTCTCAATGAGGGAACGGAGTCATTTTTATTCTTCCACTGATGTAAAATGAGTGACATAAAATTCATGCATGCTAAACATTAGAAGAGCATGCATCAGACAGAGCTAAGCAATTTGAACATCTGGTCACTCATAATCAGGAACAGTTAAATAAGAGGTGGTGATTCTATGAAGATACCAACAATGGTAGAACCTAGCAATGCACAAAATTATTCATTTTTGCATCCTTCCAAGATCTCCCCCTTTGACTAAATCAATTCACAGTCTTTGACCAAATCAATTCACTCCACACAATGTCAAGGAATGACAGAGGCAACTAGATAAGACACAAAGTGATTCTGAACTAGCTCAACCTCCAGCCAAGCTATTTCAGCATAGCTGCAACCCTGGCATCTACTCAACAAATTGGAATATTAGTTAGCTATGCCTTGTCAACAAAAAGGGTATCTGGCCAGGCCACCAACCCATTCTCAAGCATCAACAAATTGTTTATCATCAACATTGCCATCTGTTGTGACTTAGTAATAATCTGCTTATGAAAACTCAGAATGGATTCCAGCAGGACCACTCTGCAGCCACCAATATAACCTTAGTCCATCATGGTCCTACTCCCAACAATCTTCAGCTGCTTCATCAGTGATCTTTGCCATTTTGATCTTGTGATTGAGAGAATGTTTACTGATCATTGCAGTGTCTGCCTTACAAATGCAGTTTTGTTTGCCCTGACTACTTAGTTCCAGACCTCATCATAGTCTCAGCCCAAACACAAGCCAAAGAGCTGAAATTTAACTGACCATGGCATCAAAGAACCCAGTACAACTAATATCAATGGACATCAAGGGGAAAACACTTCAGTGGTGAGAGCCAAACTTCATAAAGAGGAAGACAGAAGTGGTTGGAGATCACTAATACCAGCCCCAGGACATCACTTCAGGAGTTCCTCAAGGCAGTGTCCTATGCCATACCACATTCAGCTGCTTCATCAATGACCTTCCTTGCAGCATAAAGGTCAAAAGAGGGAATATTTTCAGACAACAGCACAATATTCAATTCTATTTACAGCTCCTCAGTTAATGAAGCAGTTCATGGTTGCATGTAGCAAGACCTAGGCAACATTCAGGCATGGGCTGATAACACTCACACAACAGGCAATGACCATCTCCAACAGCGAGTGTCTAACCACCACCCTTGATATTCAACGGCATTATGATCACTGAGTCCCCCAACACCAATATCTTGGGCTGGGGTGGGGTGGAGGTCACCATTGACCAGAAACTCCATTGGAGCAGCCACAAACACTGGGTCTGCAAGACCAGTTCAGAAACTGGTATCATGTGGTAAATGATTCTTCCCCCATCAGCTCAATGCCTTTTGACCATCTACATAGCACAAGACAGGGGCATGATGGAATACTTCCCATTTGCCTGGACGATTACACCTTCAACACCACCAAAGAAGCCAGACAACAGCCAGGACATAGCAACTCACCAAAGCTCTTAAGATTTCCTCCAAACCAGCAACTTGTATTGCTTGGAGAAACGAGCACAACAGATGCCAGTACCCACTTTTATCATTGTGCTTTCATCGTTGCCATCAAAATCCTGTAATTGCCTCCCTAGCAATACTATAGGTATAGCTTCAGCACAATACTGCTGGCAACTTCAAGGATACATGCTCAAATACTGTTCAGAATGGGAAATAACTTAATTTTGTCAAGAACATCCATTTCTCTAAATCACGAGGGGAAAAAAAGGGAAAATCTTCAGATCACTAGGATCTCCAGATTGTCTTTGCTAGGCTATACCTGTACATTCCTGCATCCTCCAAGACTCCTTGTTAGTAATGGGGCCACTTGTGGTTTGCACCAATCAATATAGAAAGCTTAGTTTCATACCAGAATCCATTAGTAGCAAAAAAAAAATTCAATAAATTACCTCCAGATGTCATGACCATTCAGACAATGATCAAGTGTACAGCTGGTGGCAGTAAATACTTTAAAAAGCTGAACAAAATTCTTACAGGTCCACACCCTGGCCAAAGACAGTACTCAGTTCATGCTGGGACAACATATTTGTACTCTGCAAGTATAATATTCCCTTGTTTGTCAAGTAATTTCTCATTCCAAGAGAATTACATACCTGTTAAAGTGTCATATTTTCTAGCATAAATTACTTAAGGAGTAAGATAATGCTGTCTCATGAACTGTACTACGCAGGTAACTAAGAAAATTACTATAAACAAGGCAGTAGACATTGTCTACGTAGACTTCAGTAAGATCCCGCATGGTAGGCTGGTCCAGAAGGTTAAGGCACAAGGGATCCAAGACAAGCTAGCTAACAGAATCCAATGATAACAGATGAAACTTAGTCCAGAGAAGTGGGAGGTAAAGCATTTGGCAAGGTACAAGGAGGCAAAGGAATACATAATAATTGACAGGATGTTGAATGTCATGGAGAAGAAACCTTGGAGTTTTTGTGCAGAGATCACTAAAGGCAGCAGGATATGTCAATAAAGGAGTTTGTTAAAAGGATATGGGATATTAAAAACTTTATTAGCTAAGGCATGGCATACAGGAGCGTGGAGATTATGCTAGAACTGTATACCACACAAATTAGGCAAAGCTCGAGTTATCATCATCACATTAAAGGAAAAATGTCATTGCATGGGAGAGGATACAAAGCAGATTTACAAAACATGTTGTCAGTACCAGAAATTTGTAGCTGCAAGGAGAAATTGGATAAACCAGGGTTTTCATCAAAACAGTGGATGTTCAGGCAACTCACTGCAAGCTGCTCTCTGTAGATCTACTCATTACTTCAGATGCATAAAATTATAAGGGGCCCAAACAGAGCAAATAATAAGGACCCATTTCCCTTACGGAAAAGTTAGAAAACAGGAGGAATAGATTTATAGTAAGTGATAAGTGATATTAGGGAGATGTGGACTTTTTTGTTTATTCATTCAGAGGCTGATAGACAACTGGGATTCACTGCCTGAGGGGGGGTAGAGGCAGAAACCCTCATAACATTTAACATTACTTGAATGTGTAGTTGCAGAGCTGTTGGGCTATAGACCTAGGTCTGGAAGGTAGGATTAGGCTAGAAAGCAATTCTTCACCTAACATAAACAGTGGGCCAAATCATAAATGTATTATGATTCTCTGAAGTCTTTTCATGTACTCAGAGGTCAAAACAACAACCACTCTCTCTCCCTCTCTCTCTCTCAATGAAGGCTCCTCAAGGGATAGTTTGTTGTGGAACTTTACTGTATTGAAACTGTCAAATAGACTATCACATACAAACAAAAATAATAGATACAAATGCATGACTAAAATAAAAAAAGGAACTGCACTACCCTCTTTTCCTGAACTTTCCAAAACGTAATTTGATTTGAATTTAGATTGTGTACATCACCATTAGGAATTATCCTATCAGTTGTCTTAGATATCAGTAATGCAAAAGTTTTATTCAACAACTGCCAATAGATTTGAACCTCCATTTGTCAAACTACCATTAAAATTAATCATGTTGAATTTTTCATTTATGTTAGTTGTACAATATGGTGATGTAATCTTCAGGTTATATGTGCATCCTAATGTAAAAGGCTGCAAATGTTTTATTTATATATTAAAAAGAGATAGTTGGATCTCTATCTATACATATATAGATATATCACTATATATACACACATATAGATATCTCTCCCCTCCCCCCATCCCTATATCTATATATAGGTGTTTCACTACTGAGGAAACTTGGATAGTTATCATTGTCACCAACAGTACCAATAAGACTAAACTTCCATCAAACAAAAATCATAGCCACTAACTGGTACCAAGGAAACTGAGGAGCAACTAGCAGCAGAGTGAAGATGAAGAACAAGGTTATTCAGATACAAAGTCAGTCTTACTAGATTGTGCACAAGGAAAACGACACCAAAGTTCATGCCCCTTATTATTTCTAATATCAACCAATATATAAGTGGCTATACAAAATCATAACAGTCCAAGGATTGGTTTCACCTGGAAGACTTGAAGAAATAACATGCTCTATCAATACTAAAAATCATACACCCTGTTAAACTTTCTGCCTACACCACTTAACCAGTGTCAACATTTTCCACCCTCAAAGAAAGTGTATTTATCCATTGGTAAGCTTCCATAAGCGTAATATATAATAATGGGCATGAAAAGCTGTAACAGTAATATACAAAAAATAAAAGATAGAACACGAAGCTTCAGCATTGAGACTAATTATAACTATGTACCAAGGTCCAGGAGGGATCAAACTAACGCCATCTGGCACTAGAATAAATGTAAAACTCCCTGAAGAGCAACGGGGCATTAACTAGTCCTAAGCGTGTTATTATTGTTGATACTCTGAAATTACAATTACTTTAAGCTCGGTAAATGCTGTGTCGAGAAAAAGTGAGATCAAACTCAAATGTTACATAGTGGTTGATTGAGAGACCAAATCTGCTGCAGGAATCTGACAACTCAAGTTATAATCAGCTGACCAAGAGCAAGATCATGGGTTAGAGTGGGGGAGGGAAATGTTTTGCTGCCCAGAAAGGAGACAAGGAAAGAAAGTTAAAAGCCATGTCAATGCACATTATACTCATTGACTTCAAAGCACATTTAAGAAGAGCACATGCTAATGCATATAGGTCATGGTCCAGATACCTTGAGGAGTCCAAGTAGAGAGATAAAAGAATCAGAAAATATAAAAAGAAAAGCAGCATCACTGAACATATTAAGGAAGCCACTGAAAATAAGATCAATTCAGAATTCAGAAAATTATCCTAACACAAACAAATATCAAATTATCCAGTAACATAACTCCTGTATAGGTTTTGTCAATGTTTAAATGGAATTTTATTGTTTTACCATTTCAGTCTTAAGAGTTCACATCTTCGATTACTAATCAAATCACCTTCAGCCAAATTGCAATGGAGTCAATTAACAGGAAAAGTTGGCTTTATTGAAAAACAATAGAGCCCTTTTTAAAGTATGCTCCAATGTAAATTGGAAATGAGAGTTGGTACTGCTAAGAAACACAATGAGTCGTTCTGAGCAGGCTGCAACTTGGACTGCACAAGTGGACAGGCACTCCTGTTTCATTAGATGACATTCTCAGCTACAGCTCCCCCAGCATTCGCATCTCAGCCCCAGTGGAATCAATTAATCATGTGTTTGCTCACATCAACAGTCTTCGACTAATTACACCAAGTGGTTCTGTACGAAGGGAATAATAACAAGTATACCACTGTGGAAAGCGAAAGACAGCCTCTGGCAAAAGTCAGTCAACAATGAGTAATCATTCACTTCCTGTGTTTATCTTGTAAAAATGACAAGATCAGAATAATTACAGAAACACAGCCCAGGAAATTCAATCACCCCCATCTTCCATGGTTCAAAGGAATTTGATGTACAGTCTATATTGAACACTAGACCCCTGTCAGCACATGAAATTGTTGTTGGAGCTTCATCATACTGTGCAAATGTGCTTCCAGTGCCACCATCATTCAACTGGACATCTGTGTGGGGAATGTGCTGACAAAAATGGAAGAAAATTGAGCTCAACTCATAGCAATGCACAATCACAAGGGAGGTGAACTCTGGCTACAGATGGGGAGGAGTAAAGCAATGGCTGCTAAGGACCGAAATGGCATGCAGATTTTCGGCTGATGCCTTGATAGCCTTGTAAGTCAGCAAAAGGGAAATCCTCCTCTTAGAGGGGAGAGAATCCTTCAAACAATGCTGCCCTATCAATAGGGAAGAAGTTTCAGAGTTAGTAAGTGCCAATACATGGTTATAATAGAGGAAAAGGTTTGATGACCCCATGCATACAACTGTAACATGGATATTTTCTAGACGCAAATGATGTTACTAACCTAGCAGGAGAATCCAGAATTTGAGACCAGTGATTGGCACTGAATGAGGCCAAACCTGCCAGCACACCACCCATTCATCCCTCAAAGAAAACCACATTCCTCATCACAGGAAAGAGGTTCATGCCAATGGTGTAACGTAACAGAGATGCAAACACAGTAATCCTCTTGCACAGCACAACTTTACATACCATGCCAGTGAAATTTTATCTAAAGCCAGATTCTGTTCAGCAGCTCTTTCAGGTTCTTGTTCTGGCTGCCTCATGAGCACAGCATGCAGATGCACATCAGCTGTTGAGCATGCATAGTAAAGTCAAATATTAGGCAATGCACATCTTGATGCCACTTCCACAATATTGTGAGCACACAAGGTCTGAGATCAATACAGACCAACAACTCCAAAGCAAGCTTTAACCAGAAGGATGGGGCCAGCTTAGTACGAGTTAAAATGGAAAAGGAGGAGAAAGGAGGAAAGGTGAAAAAGAGGGTAAAGGGCATGAAAAGAGGGGAAGGGATAAGGAGGAAAAAGAGGGGAGCTGGGGAAAAGAAGGATATGGCCGAGAATGGAGAAGGAGTGGGGCAAAGTGGGAAGGGAAGGAGATGGAGAAAGGAAGCAAGCAAGGTTAAAATACAACATACCCGATCCTCTGCCCGGGAGTTACCTACATCCCTCCATTACATCCTCTCTAATTATTACTCACCACCATTGTACTCAGGACATTCATCTGTCTGACCCCGAACCTCTAACTAATCCTTCAGACACACAATGCAACCAATCTTTCCAAATTTCTGATATGAAGGACTAACCCCTCAGACCTTCAAGACTAGGACAGGCTAGGACTTTATTCTTTGGAACACAGGTGACAGTGGTGATCATATAATGGTGTATAAAATCATGAGGGGCATAGATAGGGTGAATGCACAGTCTTTTTCCCAGGGTTGAGGAATCAAGAATGAGAGCATATATTTAGGGTGAGAGGAGAAAGATTTAACAGGAACCTGAGGGGCTACCTTTTCCCAAATAGAGGGTGGTACATAGATGGAAGAAGCTGCCAGAGGAAGTGATTGAGGCAGGTACAATAACAACATTTAAAAGACATTTAGACAGGTACATGGACAGTGAAGGTTTAGAGGGATATGGGTTAAACGCAGGCAAATGGGATTAGTTTAGATGGGCATCTTGGTCAATATGGTGAGTTGGGCTGAAGGGACCATTTCCGTGCTCTATGACCATGACCACCTATTCCATTAAATGTTGTTGATCTTGACATTAACCACCTTAAACTGCGAGCGTAATCTTCCCTCCCTCCATAATCCCATCTGCAGTCCAACTAATCTTGCCTTATTTTCTGTTACCAAAGCCAGTGAAGAAAAGACCATGTGCACACAAAGTACAGAAGGACTGTTCCACTTCCCACAAAAATTTGGGCCTTGCGTGGAAGCACCTTGCAAAAAGATGACCAGGACCACTCAGGTACCACTACTCAAAAAAAAATGCTTATTCAGGTACTGAAGAGTTTCTAGTCCACAGGATTTCTTATTCCAGAGGAAGATTAGCATATCAACCAGTGAGACCCAGGCTCAGGGGCCCTGCAGAGCAGTCCAATGAGCTCCTGGACACGTCCTTCCAAGTGTCCCATTTAGTAACAAACTATCTGTTGGAGGAACTCAGTGAGTCAAGCAACATATGTGGGAAGAAAGGAATCGTTGATGTTTTGGGTCGATCAGCATCAGTCTGATGATTGGGTCTGATGCATGGTCTCAACGTGAAATGTCGACAATTCCTTTCCTCCCAGATGCTGCTTGACCCGCTGAGTTCTTCCAGCAGACTGTTTGTTGCTCCAGATTTCAGCATCTGCAGTCTCTTGTGTCTCCACAGTCCTATTTAGTAGACTTGGGTCTAATAGGAAATTCAATTGCATATCTTAGCTCAACTCTAGCACCAACTTTCCCAAGAAACCAGCAGATACTGTGGGGATGTGGCTGGGAATATCCAGAACAAACTCAAATTAAAAGGAGCATCTGGTGACATCACTACACTGTGTAAAGTGAATTTAAGAGCTCAACGTGAACAGAAGCAGGAGACCATAGAAAGGGTGCAACTCCCCACTGTCCAGTTCACTGAAACCCACCGAACACTGGCTTGGACCAAGGACAAAGGGTCCAGACTGGGACACAGTGATACATGTCTGTTAATGTAAAATACTGGGATATAGCATTGGTTGTCACAGATCTGCCACTATACAACTGGGGTACAGTACTGGTGGGTAAGAACCTATGAATGTATAACACTTGTATAGGTAGAGACAAGTCTCTCTCTGGCACTAATTAAAATTTCAAAGATTTCTTTTAAAAAGCTAGGAGAGACAAAATAGGGTGCAAAATTCATTGAATTGCCATCCCTGTCACAGCCTCTCTTCCAGATATGTTAGAATGAGGCACATGCATGTGAACTTAAGGGATTCCCAAAGTACAGTGGTTATGGAGGGCAGACAGGGAGGAAATGCATCCAGCTTTCTGACTTAGAGGAAAAGTAAAAGTTTGCCCTTAAGGGAAGGTGTGAACACCTTGCATTTTGGGGGGGGAAAAAAGCTTTCATGTTTTTTCCCCTGAATGGCTCGAGATATTTATTTTAGAGCTCATCTCTGATTGTAACACCAACTGAGGTGGTTTCAAAATATTCCCAGGTTACAGAAACAGGTAACAGGAAGATCCTACATTATATTCTTTCCCTCCCCTCTTTCACTCACTTTTTAATTTCAGATAATGGTCACAGTTACACGAAATAGTTTGACCCAGAGTCTATATTGCTCCATTTTATGTGTAATGCAATGGAACTTTTATTGCCTGCCCACAATGGGGTTTGGAGGGACTCCAATTTGGTGTGTTCCCAGGGCCTTGATAAATGTTAATTTACCACTGACTTCTCTCATTTCCATTCCTTACTTAACTCTACAGAACAAAATCACAGTTGTGTTTTTTTTCAAAAAAAACAGGAACTTTCTTTGCTCTCCCTCCACATCCAGACCAAGTTGTTCTCCATTTGTCAGAACTGCAGTCACATGAGGAAGCAGCAGTCATGTTTCTTGATGATGTGGTTTCATTCAATCTGACCACCACAAGCACCAGCTCAGAAGTTCCTCAGATGCCAAACTCCATGTGTAGGATGTGGTATGCATCTTCAGCAGTAAAAACTTGTCCTCAGGAAGTCAAAAAGCACATCTCCAAGTTAGAAAACAGGTCATGAAGCATTGAAGTGTTCACCACAACCTCAAATGACAAAGCAGCACAATCTGCATCGTGGACAAGTCCATTAAATTATGCTGCTCTATGATCTTCCCTGCCTAATCATGGTCAAGCTGTTTGGCAAATTTATCATGGTATTGGTATATTGTCATTTGTACCGAGGTACAATGAAAAACTTGTCTTGCATACTGTTCATACAGATCAATTCATTACACAGTGCATTGAGGTAGTACAGAGAACACTGAGGATAAAGACGATAACAGAATTCAAAGTAAAGTGTCACAGTTACAGGGAAGTGCATTGCAGGTAGACAATAAGGTGCAAGGTCAAACAAGTCCATCTCATCGTATAAGGATAAATGTTATTATGGTACCTGCCTCAACCACTTCCTCTGGCAGCTTGTTCCAGATACGCACCACCCTCTGAATGTTGTGCCTTAGGCCCCTTTAAAATTTTTCCCCTCTCACCTTAAACCTATGCCCTCCAGTTTCTGATTCCCTTTCCCTGGGAAAAAGACTGTGTGCGTTCACCCTGTCTGTGCCCCTCATGAATTTACACACCTCTACAACATCACACCTCAGTCTCCTACGCTCCAAGGAATAAAGTCCTAGCCTGCCCAACCTCTCCCGAAAACTCAGGCCCTTGAATCTTGGCAACATTCTCTTAAATCTTCTTTGCACTCTTTCCAGCTTGATGATGTCTTTCCTATAACAAGGTGACCAAAATACTATCTAAGAGAGTTGATAGGCCCTTTGTTTAATTTGAAGTATGAAAGGTGACATCTCAGACAGTGCTGCACTCCCTCAGCACTGCACTTCTTTGGCACCACGTTCCTTCAACGTTGCATTAGTGTGTCAGCCTGGATTATTTGTGCTGCCTCCTCTGGAGTGAGAATTGAATGCACGGATCTGTGGCCCGTAGGCAAGAATGCTGCTCAATCAGCTGCCCTTTCTTTGTGTGCATGCTTTCCCAATTTTGGAATGCATATTTAGCCTGCGAGTAGAGATAGTTGGGTTCTGACCAGTTGATCTGATCACGGGGGCCAGTTGTCTGATGCTTCTAAGCAGCCATCAGTGATTGATGAATAATGGAAAATATTAAGCCCGAAGCTCATGTCTGCAAACTGAAAAATGCTGGGAACTGAAGTTTAAGAGTTCTGTGTTTTGGACCAAAGACAAGTTGCTTGGAAACTGGAAAGCAGTAAAAGTAAGTTATTGGATTTACATAAACGCAGTTTGCATCTTGTCCAGGATTTGCTTAGCCTCACTGCAAGGTGCTTGGTTGCACAATGGCAGGCCCTCCTGTTGAAAGGCAAGAGAGCTTTGGCTTCAGGCTTGTAGACATCAGTCAGACAGGCCATGTGATCAAGCACACCAGGGGCACCGTGGACCCTCTGAGGTTAGAGTTGTAACAAGCTCATCGTTCCCTCCACCTTTGTACGAGCTGTAAGCCTGTTGTTTGCACTGTCCTTTTGATCACACTGCTCTTATTCCCCAACTCACTCAACTGTAAGCAAATAACTTCTGCGCCAGTGCTCGGCAATGTTTGTGGCAGGTGCTGATGAGAGTACGGGAAGTAAACTTTTACCCACTGCGGTGCCTGCAGACCGGAGGTCAGATGGCAGGGACAGTTGACAAGACTGTGCACCCTCGGTGATGTGCTTTTTGCTGTCCTTGCTGCTGTTTTGATGATGTCACTTGGCTCTATAAGGGAATGAAACCCTTGTACCATTGAGATTTCTGGCTGCTTTGCAAACACATTAC
>JARFYF010000029.1:22996549-23007982 GCA_030265395.1 Rhina ancylostomus | reverse complement strand
CCCCCCCAGGACATCACTGCAAGAGTTCCACAGGATAGTGTCCAAGGTACAATCAATTTCAACTTCTTCCATCAATGACCTTCCTTCCATCAGGGGATCAGAAATATGGATTTCCACACAATGCTCATTTTCATTTGCAGCTCTTGAGCAAAGTAAGTAGTCCATGCCTATAAGGACCAAGAGCTGGACAAAAATCACCTATGGGCCAATAAGAGACAAGTCACAGAAATGCCAGTCAAAAATGACCATCTCTAACAAGAGAGAGTTTAACCACCTATCCTTGACATTCAATAGCTTTACCAACACTAAGTCACGAACTATCAAGATTCGGGGATTACCATTGACCATGGAACAGCTACATTAATAATGTGGCCATAAGAGGTCAAAGGTTGAGTATCTGCAGTGAGTGATTCCCAACACACCAAAGCTTTTCCAACATTTATAAAGCACAAGAGTATGATGGAAATACTCACCACTTGTCTAGATGAGGACAGCAGCAACAACTGTTAAGAAGCTTAACAACATTCAGGATAAAGCAGCCTACTTGATTTGTATCCCATCCAGCACCCACTCCCGACACCACTGACACAGTGGGTGCAGTGCCCATCATCTTCAAATACTCATCTTGACTACTCCAACAACACCTCCCAAACCCACAACCTCTTCCAGCAAAAAGGATAAGGGCTTCAGATCCATGGGAAACCACCTATACATTCCCCACTTTGTCATACACCATCCCAACTTGGAAATATGTGGCCATTCCTTGTTTGTCTTGCACTCTAAATCAGGGAACTCCTAACCCAACAGCGAAATGAGAGTACCTTTACCTGAAGGACTGCAGCAGTTCAAGACACCACCTTCTCAAGGATAATTAGGGATAAGCAATAAATGTTAATCTTCCCAGTGGCATCCAGATCCTGAGAAATTAATAAATTGTAAAAGAGGCAATCTAACCCATCAAGTGCTGGTTCTTTGTAGAATGGTCCCGTTTGTCACATCCTCCTGCTCTGTCCGTGCAGCTTTACATTTTTTGTTTACCTTAAAATATTTCAAAGACACAATTAAACCTGTGCCATCATCTTTCTGATGCAGCACATTTAGATCACAATTAATTGCTGGGTAAAACAGTTCAACCTCAAGCCATCCATGGATCACTTTAAATTTGTATCTTGCTGTCCTTGGTCCCTCTGTTATGGGAACCTTTTCTCTCTATTTGTCCTATCTAAACCACTCATCATTTTGCACACCTCTAACACATCACTCAACATTTGCTGCTCCAAAAACAATTACTCAAGCTTTTTCTGGTCTTTCCTTGAATTTCAATTTACCCTTCTTGGAATCGTTCTAGTAATTCTTTTCTGCTCCCTCTCTCGGGATATCACATCCTTCTCAAAGTAACCCAAATTATTTTAAATGTTCTAGGTATGGCCTGAACAATTTTTTTCTGAAGGTTCTTTATAATTCAATTGTCGTTATTATACAGTTTGACTAATGAATATTTGCATTTATTTTTATGTGTAATCATCTAATGAGGATAGTACATTCTGACCTTGACTCTAACTGATAACTGTAGGCATGCATCGCGCACACACCCTCACTAATACATTCAGCATATTTCTCAATATGATGTGTTCTGTAATACACTCACAGCAGACATCAAACATGATGTACTGAATAACAGCAGTCATGCAATAATAGCCCTTTGATATCAACTTCTTTCTGTGCCTTGCAGGATATCAAAAAAAACACCAACAGGAAATGGGAGGAGACCCTTCCAGTCAGTAAGACTCATCAGGCTGAAGGAGAAAGTTCTCCTTCTCTGGGTACAGAGACTACACAGTTGGTCATTCCTGCTGGATTTCATAACATTATGAATAAGGAAAATATTCAAGGTATGAGGAAAAGATTACAACCATCTCCCTTTAGATAATTACTTTCTTCATGACAAAGAATCGTCTTGTCCATGTATATCTACTGTTCACACTTCTCAATAGCATCACGACTTAACCATCTTGGCATTCTTCTTTCTCTCCTTATGAACTTGACACCCATCACCTACACAAATGAAGACTCAAATAACAAGTAGGAGGAAGAAATGGAGAATGCATCATGTTGTGACAACATTAAATTCCAGTTCAAAATATGGCACCGTAAGAGTCAATAAGGTACTTCATCTGGAGAGGTAGATAGTAGCAGAGAGTGAAAAGGAAGGATGGTTGTGAGAGCTGGATTGCCAGCTCCCTTGGAGGAAAGATCACTCATCAATTCTGCTTTGCAGGACTCTGATGATACAGATGCCAGCTGGCTTATCCAGGACCAGTTCAGTTCGTATTCATTTTTCAGGGCCACCTGCTGCTCTGAAACTGAAAGGTGCAGCCAAATCCGAGCATGGATATTACCACGGGGCGTGGGAAGCTTGAGTACTGCACAGAAGTAGCTGCCTCAGACATCAAGTTGGAAAGCTACCACAAAGTGTAAGCACAAGTATGAGTAAATGATAGTGTAACTTGTAAATGTCCTTTGATTGAGACTTCAAAAGCTTTTACTAATTACAATCATCAGTTCCACTCTAAAGAAATATCCAGAGAGAGCGATGGAGGTAGCTTTGGAAGAAATGGATTATTATAAGGTGCAATTGTGCACGTCACCTTTACACTTTAATCAATGCAGGTGTGTTTGAGAGACTAGACACATTGTACAAACTAGTTTCCTCCACAGTTTATACAATTACAAGCAACACCTTGTGTAGAGATGGGGTGTCCCCTTTCACAACTCCATGTACTAGGGTAAAATTGTGTTTCTGGCACATGCAGTAAATATAGGGGGAAAAGGTTTCAAAGTGCCACAACACATTGTGGCATTAGTCGTCACTGGTAGTGCATCCTCTGATTATCCCTTTGTGGATTTCTCCTTACATCCACCTCACAATGGAGGCCAAACCAGGCCTTGGTTGATTAGAGAAGTATCATGGACAGTTATCCCTTGGAGAATTAGAGTTGAAGGTGTACCGATGATGATGTCACCAGCTGTGCTCAGACTTGAACAATATCAGGGGAATTTGGGCCAGCATGAAGACCCACCCAAAGTGGGCCCCAGAGCTCTGGCACGAGCACATATTCATACATTTGAAATGGGTACTGACTTGGCTATGAATGTTGACAGGCAATTCTACTGTTCAGTAATGCATGACTACTTCAGTAAAAGAGAGACATCCTCCAATAGTTCTGTAACTAAGTATTTTTTCTGCATCTCAGTGCTGAGCTATGGATAATGGTTTTATGAGGTCCCAGTAGTGACTCTTGCAAACTAACCAAAACTGATCTCTCAAAGTTAGTCTGGGTCCTATAATAATCATGGGTTTTCTGGAAGTCTACACTAGCTAATCATCTATAATCAATATCCTCTCATCATGACCATCAGTGGAGAAATGATGTAGCAATCTGATGGGGAGGTAAAGCTACTTCCTGCATAATGGCAAGGACGTGTCAAGGTCAAAGTCAAGTTTATTGTCATATGCACAAGTACATGTATGCACAGGTGCAATAAAAAAAAACTTACTTGCAGCAGAATCACAGGCATCATACAAGCAGCATTCTCGAGAAAAAAAAATTATACCAAATTTTTACAACAAAGAACACAATTAGAACAAAAACTAAGTCCACTATAGTACAAAGAGGTCTTAGTGTTGCTATACTGTAGTGATTAGGGTTTTGTTGGTTGGTTCAAGAGCCAAATGGTTGAAGGGAAGTAGCTGTTCTTGAACCTGGTGGTGGGGGATTTCAGACTTCTGTACCTCCTGCCTGATGGTAGCTATGAAAAGATGGCATAATCTGGATAGTGGGGATCTTTGATAATAGGTGTTGCCTTCTTGAGGCAACACCTCCTGCAGATACTACTAATGGTGAGGAGGGTTGTAGCTTTGATGTATTGGGCAGAGTTCACTTCTCTCTGAAGCTTCTTAAGTCCTTTATATGTTGTTCCCAGTAATTGTTTTTGGGGTCCATTTTGCTGAGCATTGTAAAATCATTGAAATTTATATCACAAGTGGATAATGCATTGCTGCCCTAACAATTCTATAGTTCTTAGATTCTAGGCACTATTGACAGTACTGCCACATGGAATGATGTGGCCACTGCTATATTCTCAAATCTATTATGTAATATGATGGGAGATCCCATATTTCCTGGAGGGCATCCAATGGTTTCCAGTCTCCAAGAGCTCTGTTCTTTGCACCAATAAGATTTAATGCTTTGATAAACTGGTTTGATTACTTTGTCTAGGTGTCAAAAAATGCCAGGGACCAGGATTGTGAGAGTCTCATATTTTGCTACTCACTCCAAGAAAGGGCTCCTCAGGATTTAATGCTGAACCACTGTTACACACCAGTTAGTGTGCTCTGGCTATTGCTGAGTCTGTCATTAAGTTTTGTTTTTATGATCAGCACAGAGCATTAACTGTGAAGGTGGTTGTACAGATTGTTGAAACAAATAATCCCCTTTATGTTCATGATCCTTAAGGAAACCAGTTGATTAATCTTCATGATTCTTGGAGTCTTAAAGAGATACATCACAGAAGCAGGCCCTTCGGCCCACTAAACCTGCAAGCGTCAACCACCCATTTTCCTTTAATCCTACAATGATCCCATTTTTTAAATTCTCCCCACATTCTCTTCGACTTCCCCAGATCCTGCAACTCACCTACACACTAGAGGCAACTTACAGTGGCCAATTAACTTGCCAATCCACACATCTTTGGGAATTAGGAGGAATCTGGAGCACCCGGAGGAAACCCAAGCGGTCACATGGAAAACGTGCAAGTACCACAGAGACAGTACTTGAGGTCAGGACTGAACCTGAGTCTCTGGTTTTGTGAGGCAGCGCCTCTGCTAGCTGCACCACTGTGCCAACTATCCTTCTAGTATAGTGTAAAGTCAGCAGCAGGACCTGGCTTCATGAAAGGCCTCTCCTTGATACCTCTCAAACATAGACTCATCAGAATTGTACTGATTGAAATATCACTTCCTTTCTGCTAAAAAAAGAATTCTTTTCACGGAAAGGAAGTGATAATTCAATCAGTACATTTTCATTGTTCCATAACCTCCTGAGGAACAGTTAGTTATTTAATGGAACATGTTTGACTACCCTGATCAGCTTGCATCAGACTTTTACTGTGGATATTGTTCATTGTTCACTCACCCAACTGTTGATGAAACCCCTCAAGGTCAGTGTTTAGTCCGGCTCACAAAGATCACTTCTGTCATATGTCCTTGGGTACTGAATACCAAAACCAAATGGCATCAGAAAGGTTCATCATATCCCCAGCTAATATGACCCAACCTACACTGAGAGTTACTTGAGAAGTGTCTTCAAGAGACTCTCTAGACAATAATACACACCCTACATCAAAGTGACTCATTGTTGTTTGCCAAAGTTCTCCTCCTGGAAGCCTTCAGGTAATGGCCAAGCCATCCCAATAGCAAAATTGTGGAGCAGGTAGCAGATGTAGTAATAATCAACCCTCTGTGGGGGACTGCAAGGTAGCCCTGGAATGGTGCACATATCAGAATCTCGATTGGGGGATCCACTAGACG
The DNA here is from genome assembly GCA_030265395.1 of Rhina ancylostomus. Lineage (NCBI taxonomy): Eukaryota > Metazoa > Chordata > Chondrichthyes > Rhinopristiformes > Rhinidae > Rhina > Rhina ancylostomus. The sequence continues at coordinate 23,002,392 of JARFYF010000029.1, read as the reverse complement.
AGGACTCACCAAGAATGGAGGGGAAAGTGTTCTTTACCTCTCAACTCACCAATGGCTAACGTTCCAAGTGGGGCAGAAGCAGAAATATGGCAAGCAATGCAGACTACCCAAGAAAAAAGGAGTCTTGCGAGTTCCTAGAAACCCAGCACTGACCATGAGACATTGCCTTATTGTAGAAAACAAGTTAGACATTCCAGAAGTGATAACCCTTCCATTTTACTTAGAATATTTCATTTAGGCAGCATAGTGGTGCAGCAGTTAGCACTGCTGCCTCTCAGCTCCAGGGACCCAGGTTTGATCCTGATCTCAGGTGCTGGCAGTGAGGAATTTCCATGTCCTCCCCATGACTATAAGTGTTTCTGTTTGGTGCTTGGGTTTCCCCCACATCCCAAAGATATGCTGGTAGGTTAATTGGCATTTGTGGCAAAAAATAATCATGGATTACAATGGACAAGTGAACAAAAATAAGTTGGAGTGCTACAGGCAAATAAGTAGAAGGGAAATGGGACTGATGGGACCAAGCATGGATATGATGGGTTGATTGACCTCTTTCTATGTTGCAATAAGAAGGACCTTGCTTCTCTGAGACAGCCTAAAGTTTTATGAGTGCTATCATGAACCCTCCTGCCCCAAATGTCAGAAGTATATAATCCTCCAAATCCATGTGCCTGCTACAATCAATGGTTCTTGCTCTAGTGACTTCCCTGACATTGGTCAGTCAAAGTCACTTATTGATCCAGATGCTTGGAAATTCAAGATGATAGTCACCATGACCTCTACAGACAAAGCAGTCCTAGAATGGATGCATAACAAGAGATGTCCCTGCAGATGGTCATGGATGTGTTTCACGACTGATACAGAAAACTTCAAGATCCATTGCTATGTGGAGGATTGAATCTCAGGGCATGGGACTCGGTACACTTTTGAAGGATAGAGCCTGAAAGCACAAGCCCTCCTTCCCCTCCTCCAACTGGGATCCTGGGCATATCTGCATTAATCCTGCAGCATTATCAGCAGGACCACTACAGAAACACCAATGGCAAAAAAATGGCTATGGTACACCTTACGCAATATTTTCAAAAGCAGATTGCAATAGTCTTCCCAAGTCCATAGGCAGCCTCCAAAATGTTTTGCAGAAGCAGACTGCGGAAGTAAACAAAGAAATCTGAGTGGCCTTTTAAATAGCATAACTGAATGAAACACTATGAAAACAATGCCATCAAAGCAGAAAAATGTACCCAAAACCCAGTTGTTTACTGCTGCAAATGAGCATTGCACAACAAATGATGTAGTTCCATGTGTGGTCCACTTGCCAAACGTCATACCTGTGCACGCACATACTGTGCTTTGAAGACCAATGGAATTTCATGAACTTTGCAAATATGCACAGAGTTTCGCCTGCACAGTATACAAAAATATTGGGAGAATGTGAATGAATTTCTAGACTATAGACAGCCACATCTTCAGAGACTCCTCCCAGGAACTCTGTTTAGAAGGTTACATTTCAGCCATGAAGCTGTGGAGCAACACTCTTCTTTGCAGCAACATCCATAGTGCAGATAATAGCACTGCAGCACAGCAAGTGGCCATAAGTCTTAACTCGACAGGTCAGACTTATTTCATAAGTCATGCCAGAGTGGTCAGTTCACTGTGTTTTCCCCATACAAGGGAAGCCTTACAAGTTGTTCTTCAAGCATGGAGGCCATGAATACATAAAATGGACTCCAGATATAGAAAAGCAGAAGTATAAGCCTAGTATTTGGTTACACACCATTTAGATATTGCGATGTGGATATTTGATGTTCTTTTGTCCAGAATAACCAACGTGGTTTATAGCTTTCCTCATCTGCAATTATCTTGTAAGAAAAGTTGATCTAAACTCAATAATATTGATCTGAGAGTTGAATACTCTCCTAAGAGTGCTGACAGTACACCCTTAACATACTAGTTAGCCACTAAAATACTGCTTTTCCTGTTCCAAAACAGAATGAAAATCAATATCAAAATTACTATGTAGAACTCCATTGATGTATTAATAAATAAATAAAACTGTCCAATAGTGACTTTGTACTGATGTCATCTTTCTACAGTATTTGTATCTTCAGTCAAATATGTAAAAATGCTTTTGAAGACATTTTGGATTTCCACTAGAGGGCACCTCATACATGCCTAATAGTTTTAATAACCACAGAAAAACTGCATCAGATTGCAGCCTGACCTTGAACTGTATCTGAAAAAGTTTATTATTCACATTCCACCTATTAGGGCACTTAATGGTTTTGATACATTGGTAATTCCAAACAGACTTAATTAGAGTCAATGATAGTAAGTGACAAAATGAAATTAACACTTGTGTTTGCTACAGAAAGCCAAGGGGCAAACACCTGCAGTTTTCAGTGGATAACATCACGCTGTGGTAGACCTGGTACACAAAGTGGTGATGAACATAATGGGCAGGTGTTTCAGAAAACCTGGTGGATGCAAACTCCAAGTGCAGAGAAATCTGGAAAAAAAGAATTTCACCACTGGCAGTACACAGAGAGTTTTGGAACAATAAAGAAAAGTGAGCTACATCTGCACTTAGGATTTTTCCACCTAACAAGCATGGAGGCCCTTTAGAAGGAGAGGTACTGCCCTATCATCATTTTCCACAGGTCTGAAAGCTAACCATATTGTGCAATATTGGCTCATTCACAGCAGTACAATTATCACAATAATTCTAGACTGAATCAAATCCAGGAACAGGATAAATATTTTAGACATTCTGCCAAATAAATATGCTTTAAAGTTAATGCTATACCACACGTGTGTAATAGTTTAAATGGCCTCAATACAGTCAAAGCTTAATTTTCTGGCATGCACTGGAATTGATGTGCCAGTTAAACAAATACACCAGTTAACTTGATGCCAGCCCAACAGCTTTCCAAACCATATCCTAATATCAGCCCAGGCACCTCCTCAGAACTATCCCAACATCTATCTGGTATGGGTACTATCCTGATGTTGGCCCAAGTGTTCCCTTTTAAATGTCTGTAACTGGTGCATGATAGTTAATGAAGCGCTGGATAACCAAACTCTACTGTAATTGAAATTCCCAGAGGTACTATTCTTATAAAGTATACAATACAATAATGTGGTGCTTTGTGATATATATCTAGTCTTTCATTAAACTATTGGTGTGGTCTCTGTTTCCATTACATTATATAAGACTGCCAGGATAAAATCATGATCTCAGAAAAATGGGCTTCATAGCCCACGTACTTCATTTGCTTATCCTACTTGCCAGCCAAAAAAAATTAACTAGGTTCTCTATATTACATAAAACAACACATTGGAAATGTTAAAAACCAGCACAATCTCCAGAATTTGAAAGCTGTAAATTGCCTAAGATTTGTTATTACGGCTTATGATGAGCAGTGCATCTGTAATCCATTCCATTTACTATTTCATAAAAATCTGAGCCTTATCTTTAAAATGAATTAATAATCAATAAAAATGAACTAATATTTAATTTAGTAAGTTATTAATCTGTACCTCTCCTTACGTTAAAGCAAAGATTCTCCATTTCTGTTATTTATTTCACATTATACATTCACCTACAGCCAACTACTATTCTTTCTCAATGCTATAGCAGCACATGAATTCAGTTCCACTGTTGGGCAAGTGCCAACCTTAGGTCTGTTCATCAACATAAGCATTAAAGATGTGAACCTTTAGAATCAGTTGGTTTGCAGAAGGGCACAATCCAATTTATGCTGGGCCACCAAGTGACAATATGTCGCAAAATTTGTCCTATTTATCAGGACTGAACTGGACCACACAAACTAATTGTGCAGCAATTGAATATTGCAAATTAATCACCAACACCACTCAGCCTTCCAACTTCCATCATACCCCAGATTCTGGTCTCATCATCTTTCCATATCACTTATCCCTAACCATTTGCCCCTTTTCTCTCCTGTTAAGCCAGGAACCCATACGATTATTTAATGCTTCCACCAAGGAACTGTTTAATGTTTCCAATTGCAGTCAGAAGCACAAGAGTATCACCTGTAAATCATAAATCCTTGATCCTCCTAGAAGACTTCTCATTATGATTTATGTCTCTTTTAAATATAGAAGCAAAGATAATTCCCTTCAATCATTGATCCTTAATGAGAATGCATTCTGCCTTGTTTTGTCTTCATAGTACAAGGAAATATTCTTTCTCAACTTTCTCAGAATTGAAACAGGCCACCCTCAAAGAGAAATGTCTCCCAGGGAGTCTAAGTCACACCTGTATTTTGATAAAAAATTAGCAATAGAAGGAACAAATTTCAGACATACTCCCTTATTGTTGATCTCCCCCATTAATTGCACTGATTGCTGTCAAAAGGTACAGATTATATAAAATCATAATTGGAATGGAGAACAGTCATAATGTTGATGATCATAAACTAGAAGAGCAAAGCTTAGGTAATTTACAACCTTCAGAATTTGGAGATGGTGCTAGTTTTTAATATTCCCAATGTGTTGTTTTATGTAATATAGAGAACCTAGTTAATTTTTTTTGGCTTGCAAGTAGTTTAAACAAATGAAGTACATGGGTCTGCAAAGCCCATTTTTCTGAGATCATGATTTTATCCTGGCAGTTTTATATAATGCAATGGAAACTGAGTGTTTACCAAGAGTGTTCATGAAAGGCTAGATATATGCCAAAATGCAAATCAGGTATCTAACACTTGTGTTAGGCCACAACTTGAAACTCCCCATAAAACAGACAGAGCATGTTATTTTCAGGTCCACAAAACTGAAGGTTGCTGATGAATAGATAATACTTATTTTTCTCTTAATGTTTACTTAACACTGGATCAAGAGAGGTCCCTCATGATTCTACAATACTTCAACCCACTGCCAGCCTGGGATCACCCCTTTCTGGTTCACCTCCCTCCAGGATTTCTTACTCCCCTCCCCACCCCTATCCACAGCATCCCTCTCCCAGGACCTAATTAAATCTGGCCAAATTATTGCCTCAGGAAGCCTCATTGGTGTTCATGGCTCGTTAAGCAGATGAGATCCAATTTCCCAGCAAGTCTTGGACTAACACTGACAATAGTAAGCCCAATCTTCAGTTGTAATGTTTGGTTCTACTAGTTTTCAATTTTATAAAAAAGTACTTAAGTGCCATTTTTTTACACTTAGATCTATGGCAGCTACCGCTTCTCAATACATGTCTTAAGCTTTTCTTTTGACGTACCTTGTTAAAACTACACCTTGTTATCAACTTGTCATCAATAGCATATCAGCTTACACACATTAAGCAATATTTGTTAATCCACCTCAACAATGTTTGCGAATTTTTCCACAAGCTACTTTACTGTACTGTAATATCCCCAGTACCCTTAATGCACTACTTTTAATAATTTAAAGACCAATTACTATTATAGACAAATGATATACAAGACTGACCTCTACTGCTGTTCAATTAGTGCGGTCTCTGTTCATTCATACATTTTGTTCTCTATTACATGGCTAATTGATTAATCTCCTTGATCCACAAGCTTTCAGTTTTTGTCAAACAAATCTGAAAAGGCAAAGGATAATAAATAATCCCATTGCTCTGTAACACCTTCAAAAGAATTTCAATAAATGTTACACAATTTGGCTGAAAATATTGACCATTTTTGCTCAATTAGCTTGCAGATTTTAACTTTTATTGTTTAATGTAGAAGCTAACCTAACAGACCTATACTGTAATGCATTTTTGGGCTGTACCTACAAATTGTAGCAATATTAATTTTTTTCCTGTTTATTGGTACTTCAATGAACTGTGAAGAACTCCAGCAATGGCATCCCTTTATATA
>JARFYF010000029.1:22977471-22988516 GCA_030265395.1 Rhina ancylostomus | reverse complement strand
GGTCAGCATGGATCAGTTGAGCTGAAGGGCCTGTTTCCGTGCTGTATAACTTTATGACTTGAATGACCAGTCTTGCATTTTAGAGCTCGGTGCTCCAGTCAATGGTTTAAATACACAAGAATAAAAGTACATTAAAGAGAATAGGCCAAACAGCAACCTCAAACCAAATCTGATTGTTCAATGAGATCACAGCTAAATTTTTACATCATCTCCAAGTGTTCCTGACCATTTCCCCATCTGTCTTCATGTCCAAAAATACATTAACCTGTATTTACTGTACTCACCTACTAAGAACCTCCAGTCCTCTTTCCGAGGATTCATAAGCATAAGTGAAGAAATCTTTCATCTCAGACCTAAATGGCTAATAACTTAAAACTGAGATTATGATCCATAATTCTAGACTTTCTAGGGGAAACAGCATACCGGCTTAGAGGAGCTTTCGAAAAGTAGGGCATTTCAATTCAATTACCTCTCATTATTCCAAACTCTCAACTTAAATATTTGATCTAAAATAAAAGCAAGTTTTGTATATTGCTGTGATAAGTTCAATATGAATTCAAATTAATAACCAAGTATTTTGATGTGCACAGCCATATGGTAAACCCCTTAGTTGCAAAAAAAAACAATGAAGCAGGAACCCATAGTGATATTTCTCAGCAGACAATATAAAATTAAGGAAACTAAAAATTTCTCATGGAGGATGTACAAAGTCTCTTTAAACTGGTTTAAAGTCCCTATTGTCCAAAACTCTTCAGTTGTTGCAAATGACAGCTATGATTAAGAAATATACACCTGGCATTAGATAAAAGCAATTTCAGTATCTGTACAAAGCTGGTATTTATAGGTCTCATATTACAGTGCTTATAAAGTTAAAGCTTAATGATATACGAACAAAAGGGTTCCCTTTTGTGTAAAATTAATGTTTATAAGCTTAATGTTACTTCCTTTATTAAGCCAGTTTAATAGTCTTGTGCCAATTAAGTTCATAATTTTTTTGGTGCAAACATAAGAGAATCTGTTTTGAAGGACTTTAAGGCTGCTACTGACTTCAAGTAAATATTGTGCACACATTTTAAACTGGCATGCACAACAGGAATGGCATATCCAAACACACAGAAACCAAATGGGTGGTGTCAGGTTTATTGTATTATTGTATTTGTTTTTCTTGCTTCATCTGTTTAAACACCTTGAAGTTATTCAATGTCTTGTTCCACAGCTAAAGGCATATCTTCCAAAAGTGCAGATAACTGCTTCTGTGCACATGATAGAAACAGTCCCAAACTGGTTAGGTTACGTTGTTGAGCCATTTGGTCAAGCTGCAAGAGAAAAATATTCATAATAAACCACTGCTACAAAGCACAACATGAACCAAATTTTAAACAGATGCATGAAAACAGAATACAACAAATCCTATCAACACCATAAATACAAAGCACATTGTGAATGCCCAACTTATGAACAAGCGCTTGGGAGAAGGGCAGGATAGATGGGGAAGGATTTACCGGCTGCCGCAGGGTTTCAGGCATCTTCTGCCAACTGGGAACAGGGCATTTCCACATGCCTTCTCTCTACCCCCTCCTTGCCCCAAGCCCAAGCTGCAACAAATCAGGGGCTGTGTCAAGCCGAGCAGAACTGGAAGTGCTGAGCAGACTCACTCGCTCACTCACCCACCGAGTCAGTGAGGCAAGCTGGCAGCCGTTCTTCCTGTGCTTGCTTGCTCTCCTGTCGTAGCTGTTTCTGTGATCCTTTCCCAAATACTGGTTTTGTTCACTCCCAACTGACAAACAGGAACAGAACCTTGTTGTGACCTGGGGACTGCCTGTACAACATTCAAGTACTACAGATACCACTCAAAATTTTGGGAGGTATTCTGCTGTGCTTGAATGTTGTATTTTTAAGTTTCAAAATAGACTCTGATGAGTCCACTTTGATCCAGTGGTTTTTCTAATAACTGAGAAGAGGTGTGTAAAATTATGAGGGGCATAGGTAGGATGAATGCACACAATCTTTTTCCCCTTGAGCTGGGAAATTAAGAACTAGAGGGCATACGTTTAAGGTGAAAGGGAAAGATTTAATAGGAACCTGAGGAGCAACTTTTTCACCCAGAGTGTGGCCAGTATATGGAATAAGCTGCCAGAGGTGGTGGTCGAGATAGGTACATTAACACTTAAAAAGGTACTTGGACAAGTACATGGATTGGGTAGGTTTGGGAGGTATGGGCCAAACATGGGCAAATGGGACTAGCTTAGATGGGCATCTTGGTCAGCTGAAGGGCGTGTTTCATGCTGTATGACTCCATGACTCAATTACTTCATTATCTTTTTGCGACCAAGTACTAATCAGATGTTAAAAATATTCTAACCTTGGTAAGTACAAGGCTGATATCTACTTTCCCTGATCACTATTATGAGCAGGCAAAATCAAGCAATAACATTGCTCTGCATGTGTCTCAAATACTTTCAGAAATATGGGTTTCACCAAAGCTTTGATCCATGGCCATAGCATTTTTGTAGTGGAATTTTCAACCAACTATCCAGTACAGAATAGAACTCTATCTTGCATTTTATGTAATAATATGAAACACCTTTCAACATAAAGTCATTTAGTCACAACATTATAGTTTAGGTTTTAGGGATTTTCACCAACTGTCATTTGAAAATCCTTTCAGACTTCTTTCCAATAGCAAAAAAAGATTTGCTACACATACATGTAAACATACCATTTACATTTGCATTACATTTACATTAACAATATTTTACCATATTAATACAAGGTTATCTTAAAATATTTGCAAAATGCCAAAACAACAGGCTTAGAAAAAATTCATCTGCCACCTAGGATGATTCCTGATGGAACATTCTTAGTCTTGGTCACTGTGTCAATTAGTCACCATGTCATTCAGAGCCTCCTCAGATCAACTATGCAACTGAATCATTTGGTATATGGCATATAATCAAAGCAACTTGGAAATAAAACCTTCTTGGAGAAACAGTAGCATATACTCCTTGTTAAAAGTATTTGGTTTAGTCAGCTTACAGTTACTGATAAAAGTGATTCAAAAATATTATTTGAAAGGCTGAGGAAAGGAAAAAAGAGGGCATATTGGTTGAATACATCTAGTGATGGGTCACTGATAACTGGGGTCAAATGGAGCGTGTTTAAGCATTCAGTTACTGTTTTCAGAGCTTTCCTGAAATTTCCAGAGCACCTTTCTCTTTTCCTATTTCCAGGAGATACAATACTGGTAATTGGGCAGAATATGCATGAAATTACAGCATCTGATGGAGATGACCAAGAACACATTGGTTGTTCTTTTTGCCCCCTTCATGTACTTACATAAATGGCTAAGAAATAAACACATGCACTTCGAAAAGCAAGAAAATGGAAGGAAATGGAGAACAATGAGGAGGAGAACCTGATATCAAGTTAAGAGGGGCAGGAGGTTTGAGTCTAGCTCCCAAACTTTATCTAGATTATGCTGCTGTGCAGAATGAAGAATTGATTTTAAAGACTTAGAAGGAAAAACTTGGTGCAACAAAATAAAAATAGCAAAAGTACTCTGGGTTTTGACTAATCCTAAAAAAATTCAAAATCTCAATACTTCCTTCAAAATCTTCATGTGCACTGTATGTAATTTGCTTTAAGGCAAAGAAAGAGTGCCTGAACTTACCATTTGGCATTTCCGTAAAGTGCTCATTGCCAACTTTGAATCAAGCTGCACACAAAGGACTAATGGTCTCTGTGGTGTGGATTACTCCTTTCCTGATGTCAATGGCTATCAGCTATCAGCTCTGGGGACCACTACCATCCAGTAATAATAGTTTCATCAAGCAACCTGAACATCCAGTCATATTAATGAATTTTCACCCATTGCAAACATGGAAGCTAAAGCCTATTACCTTTAAAATTACTAACCATGTTAATATTTTACAAATAAAGTGGGACATTCACATGTGAATAATGTAGAAGCTGAAAATCAAACTGCATAAAAATTAAAAGCATGGAAATTTCAAATAATCAAGAAGACAGAAGAGTACAGCACTGGACAGGCCATTTGGCCCATGACGTTGTGCCAATCTTGATGCCGATTTATACTAAAAGTCCTCCTCCTGTTTATCATCCATATCCCTTCATTCCTTTCATATTCATGTGTTTGTCTAAAAGCCTCTTAAACTCCACCAAAGTGTCTGGTTCCATTTCTACCCCTGGTAACACATTCCAGGCACCTACCACTCTCTGCATAAAAAACTTGCCCCTAATGTAGCCTTTAAACTTCTCCTTTATGGCTAAAAGATCTTGTTAAACAGTAATTTAGATTTGTAAATTACTAAAACCTCAGCTATAACTCATCCAAAGAGCAATATTTTCAAAGGTTTTTATAACTGTGAGAAAAGTTTGGAAACAGTTAATGTTCTTGTCAGTATACTGATTATTCTGTGGCATAGTGCACCCCATTGAGCAGCAGCAGATCACTAGCAACAGCTTCTGGATTTAATTGTGCACATGCATACCATAAAAAATCCCATCAGGTTTTCTTCATTATAACAATAATTGATCTCATTGCATAATTTGGGCTAATTTTAATCTTTAAAAATGTCCAATTGTTCAAAATGATCATCAGCATTATGCGTTGTGAGGAATGCAAGCAATACACATCATTATCAGGTCCCAAAATACTCAAACTAAATGGGTGCCGGGTGCTTCAAAGCTATTTTCTTTTAAACACTCTGTCCGATGCTCACTGGAAATGGTATAAGTAGACATGGCCACATGTATATTTCTATACCTAGTGAGGTTCTGTAAAAACTTGTAATGCACAAACAAAATTTGGTAAATAGAATCGTCCATGCAAAAATAAAATCTTGAATCAAATACAGAATTGAAGACATCCAAGAGTTCACCAAAACAATGTACGGTAACTTTCTGGTGCAATGAAAAACCTTGTCCAATGAAAGATATTGTGTTTTAATTTTGCAATACCACCAGAATATTCTCAGGGCTGCTTAAATTTTTGATAGTGCAGGTGAATGCACAATGGCATACATATTGCACGATAAACAGATTTTGGCTATAATTTTCTCCACAGTCTTCATATGCTTGACTATTCATATACAAAAATGACCATTTGGATGAAGGATGAGCAGAAACACACAAAGATTAATTGTGCAATTTCTTAGTGTAAGCTCTTTCACGAAAATTGGCTTCTGATGTATTCTCTTTCCTCCTTGGATACCGATTTTGCTATTGTGCCATTACATAGGTACTGGTCGACTTCCAAAGCCTTGGCTAGGGAAGTTGTGAATTCTGACTCAATTCATTGGCAGCCTATTTAGTTGCAGCAACCACAGTCCAAGTTCAAGCCTTCCAACATCCACTCACATCTACCACCATTAGAGGACAGTAAATTTCAGCTGGGAGCAGAAACCCAGTCTCACATTCTCTTCTCCAATGCTTGGAAACCACAGTAGATTGTCAAAAAATTAACTGTTGCTCTGGCTAAAATCAATTAAGTCCACACCTGAGTGCTTCTTAGTTGAAGCTCAACTACCCACTGGAAAAAAATACCAGAAATCTAAAGCCAGACAAAAGTACTGATTTCTGATCAATTTCCTTTTTTTTAAATTAAGCATTCAATGAAAGAACTAAAATACAGATTATCCACGATAAACAATCTAGAATTCCCTATTGCTTTTTATTCAATTCAAAATGTCAAGCATTTAAAAATAGCTAACATTAGAAAAGATAAATCTTCTTCCTGATCAAAGTGTTAGGACATTGAAATTAAGGGCATGAAATTAATACGAAAGATTAAATAAATAACAGTTCCAGGATGAAGACTACTTATTTTGGTGTATTGAAGATCAGGGAGCATTTCTGGAACCTTATGAATCATTCCACGAATTTCCTGCGGTTTTGAGGATACAACTGTACACAATGAATTGCCCAACAAAAGTCGAACATTTTATTAACCAAATAGATCAAACCAGCAAAGAGATGTGTTATATCCATAGATTAAACATCTGCAATATTCACAGGCGTACAATTTAAGGCAGATGAGTTAGGAATAGCTATAGTCAGTTTAGTAGGAAAATTAATATTAATTGCCTTTATCATCTGAAACCTTGTGGTATTTTAGCTGCAAAGAGATAAAACATTTAACAGCAAAAGTATATTTTCTGGCTAGGGAACTGAAACTTAACTCTACAGAAGCTTGAACATACTAATGGCACCTTGGATTAGTGATACCTCTTTATAAGTACCCTTTAATTAAAATAGTATCATGGTGCTTTTGTAGGAAGATAAAATTGGCATAATTATCTCGTTAATAAAAACTTCAAATTAAACATGCTTATACAAGTAATAATGGCACATAAGAAGTCTGGCACCTTGAAATAGATTTTAAAAGTAATGGCAGAATATGAACGTCTCAAATATCTTTATAGCAGTTAGGTAACAGAGCTTGCCAGGTTGCTATGTGGGCTTGCAGCAAATGCAGGCTGTCAGACTTTTATAATTTCACTAGTCATTTTATGTGGTATTTGTGGATACTTTCCCAGTACCCGCAACAGTTATTCATTTTCACTGAATGACTTCATTTTTTCCAACAAGCATTTAGGGCCTTTTTTATCCCTTTTCCTTGCAGACTTCTAGAATTTCTAATTCTAAAAGACCCCTCAGGATTGACATCACAACTTTTTTTTTGGTGGGGGGGGGGAAGAATTGGCCTTTCAGCATGTATATCAGTGTTGTGTGTATCCATTTGTGACCCTCTCTCTCTCTCTCTCCCCACAAACCATACCAACTCCATGCTTCCCCTCTGCAATTAGTTTATTAATATGATGGTGAAGTGAAAATACACCTGGGCCTACTTCATCACTACATGAAGGAAGGCTTGAAGCCCAGAGTATTCAGAGTTGAATGGGAAATGCTGTCAATTATGCACTTACAGTTGTTTTGTTTCTCAAAATGGTAACAATTGTCAGTGACAAATCTTCAGGGCACAGTTCTGATGGCGAATCATCGAACTGAAATGTTACCTTTATTCTTCCCTTTACAGAATGTTGCCCGACCTGCTAAGTATTCCCAGCATTTACAGTATCTACAGTTATTTAATTTTCAAGAAAACCACCTGCTGGGTTCAGCAGGCCAAGTCAAACAGGAAATTGGCCAACAATGTGACAAGCAATCATTAAATATTTGCCAATTTACAAATAAACCTTGGAAACCAAAACAATAACTAAAAGCAAAAGGACTATGAGACAGATTGGTAAATGGTTATGAATCAGTGGGTAGGACTTGCTCTGTCTTTGTCAAGAGAACATCCATCTTCATCAATAAGGTCCCACAATGAATCAATGAAAAATACACTGAATCCATCCAGTTGTCAAGTAAGGCAAGACACTTAACTCTTATACTCTAATTCTATTACAATGAAGGCCAATGCACCAGTAGCTTTGCATACCTGAATGTTAACTTTGTTACTTGTATACACAGACATCCAGATCGCTATGATACCAATATTTCTCAATCATACGCTATAAAAAGTTCTGCTTTTCTATTTTTCCTACCAAAGTGAACATCACATTCTTTCATGTTATATTCCATCTATAATTTTCTTGCCCACTCATTTAACCTGTCAACATACTTTCTCAACCTATTGTGTTTACCTCAATTTACCTTTTCACCTAACTTTCTAGTCAGTAATATATTACCCACAGACCTTATGTCTGTCATTGACACAGATTGCAAATAGTTGAAAAAGCACAGATACTTGCAGTACCCAAACAGTTAAGACCACCAGTTGAAAAATGAACCACTTTCACTGTTTTTGTCCATTTCCTCTGCTCAATAAATGCCAATGTACTACCACCAAAATCATGAGGTGTCTTTTTTTTTGCAATTGCCTGTGTGGCACCTTTTATTTGAAAATTCAAATATTCCATATTGACTAGTACACACTCATCTGCTCTGCAATTTAATGTTGCAAAACCAATAGATGTATCAAAAAAAAAAATTCTCTTGTATAACTCCATTCTAACACCTTGATTTTACGTTATACTTTTTTCTGGCTGTCATGTTACCATGAAACTAATTGCAGATTTTAGCAGTCTCTCTACAATGACTTCAAATTAACTGCTATAATTCCTAGTTTGTTCTCTCCAGCCTTTTTTGAGTAGCTGGGTTTAGATTTGCTACTTCCATTCTGCAGGAACAATTCTAAAATCCAGCGAATTGTGAAGATCCAAAACCAATCCTTCCACTGTCACTACAGCTACCTTATTAAAATCCTATGACATAGGCCAGAGGATTTGTTTGATTTTAGTTCCATTCATTTCCCCATTGTTACATCCCCATACAAGTTGGTTCGCTAAGTCCCTGCTTCTCACTCGATCCTTGGTTCACTTCTTTTTCTGGGATATTTTCCAGTGGCAAAGTATTTCATTAATATCTCTGATATTTCCTTATTTTCTGATGTAGTTTTTCACAATTTCTGCCAGGTAGGGACACATGTTTACTAATCATTTCCTTTGTTACATAAACTATGAAGGCGTTTGCAATTCGTCTTTTGTCTCTTGCTAGTTTTCACCTTCTGTTTTCTCCCTATCAATATCTTGGCCATAGATTGCTGAATTCTAAAATTCTCTTGATGTCCAAGCTCACTTTACCTCTTGGGGAGTGCTGATGGGACTACCTTTCCCCAGGTGTTTCTTCGGAAAATCAAATCACAATGATTTATGGGTTTTTTTGTAAATAGATACCTGCTATCGCTTATCTTACATTATAAATCTTTTTAGCCACTAGGTCCTCACACATAGTTTGCTTTGCTCTGCTCTGATTTTAATACTCTGATTTCAGATAATTAAACACTCTCAAACTTACTATCAAACCCCAAAAATTTGGATTACTTTTCCTCATCTTAGGCTCTTTTGCTACAAGGTTATTAATTAAATGTATCTTACTCCAAACTACCAGATTTAAATCAGGCTGCTCTCCATGGCACACTGATAGGAACAAAAAGTTAGCTTGAATGTATTCCATGAACATCATCCACATCATTACTGCAAATGTAAATACATGAACATTGATGTTTCACATTATTTTTCTTCCCTTGTTACATGTACCTTCAATTGCATGCCTTAAATTTTGGCTAATAAAAGATACATTACTTAACATCTCCTCCCGTCAATATTTTTTGCCCATTGCTTCTTAGTTCGACTCAAGCTGAATTTACATCTTAAATTCCCGTGATATCCTTGCCTTTTACAATGTTTGTAACATATTTTCTTATTAGGGCTTCCTCCAATTCTTTCCACTTTGCCCATCCCTTCTTAAAGTCAAGTATTCTAGGATATTTATGTTCCATTCTTTATCCCTTGGTAACCATATTCCCAGAACAATTATTGGATCAAACCCATTTTATTTCTATATTTTGTAGTGTTCAACGTTTTCCACTTATTGATGTCACTGTACTCATTAATGCTCCGTTAACCACTTTATGCTCTCTATCCCTTCCTAATCCACTCTATTATCTTTCCAAAATGACTATTCTGCCCTGTAGCCTTGATATTTCAAATTCTGCTAAATCTACCTTATCCAGAATAGTCCTTCACCTTGATTAGTTTAAAATACTAGTTGTTTGATACTAGTCATTGGGAACCTACCCCCAAGGAACAATGCTCTCACACTTCTACTGCTGTGAATGTCTTAAATAGAAACCCCAGACTCCAATTTTACATCCATACATTTATCCATCTATTAAGTTGTGATGACAATGTGTGTGTAGCTCAAGTAACTATGTACATAGTTCTGGGTTTTATTTTCAATCCAAGCTGCTCAAACTCTGTTGCAGCTACATTCCCAGTCTATCTTAGTCACTAGTTGCCATACGAACTATAGTTGTACAGTTGTGTTCTCCTACGTCTTCTCCAAGTTCCTCTCCAGCTGCAAAATGTCCTCAATCTTGCCGTCAAGCCAGCAATACAACTTCTGGAAATCCAATCATGGCAGTAAATAATGACAGTTATTGCCTTGGACACTGCATTTGGGGGTCCCCTAATTTTGCCAAGTTGCCATAAAATGCTTCCATTCTCAATCATGAACCACACCTGTACCTCAACTTATCACAAGGATATGAATGCCTCCTAAATCATGTTCCAGTTACTCTTAAAATCTCTGAAGCCCTACAGTGTCTGCTCCTCAAAGACCATCTCAACAATGCTGACCTATAGTTCCATGACTCACAAACAGTTATTGCAGATGTAGTTGTCAGGAATCATGACTTTCACTACAATCTCCCAGCATTTTGCAGCTGCACTACACCACCTACACTTGTACTCCTATTTGATTCTTGAATTAAACTTAATATTCTTTTAAAAAAAAGCTTAGTTTTTAATATTGAAGTCAGAGGTACAAATTAGTTATAACTTAGCCCAATGTTTACATGCCATTGCAGCACTGCAGAATTTTCTTCCTGCTGCATTGCTCAGTCTTGAACAGCTATTCTGGATTCTTGCTCTCAGACAGATGGTGGAGAATCACCTTGGCCTTGATTACGTAATGATTTTAATGGGAGCAAGGATATAGAATGCCAAGTCAGGCTGAAGTGAAGCCTGAGATCTAAAGCAGATGAAGAACTCCTCTACAATATGAGGGTGTTGCTAAAGGAATGGAGGATCGCAAATGTTATACCCTTGCTCGAAAAAGAGTACTGAGGAAAATAAACCAGGCAATTACAGCTCATTTACTATCTGTTGCAGAGAACTTGAAGAAACAATCTGGAGAACATTAACAGCTACTTGAACAAACATGGATATAAGAAGTCAGTAAAGGTAATTTGAATTAGGAGATGAGATAACAGAGATTATGTGAGGGCAATGGCACTGATGTTGTACATAAATAAATATACAAAAGGCATTTGCTAAGAAACAACAGAGGTGCCATTACACTATTGTACTGGCTGCCAACAAGTGGGAAGGATATAGAGAAGCAAATTTGCAGGGAAATTACAAATGTGCAAAAGCTATGAGTTGTTATTATGGGGAATG
>JARFYF010000029.1:22931309-22942289 GCA_030265395.1 Rhina ancylostomus | reverse complement strand
TGTGAGTTTCAGATAAAGTATTAAATGATCTTAAATTATAAAAGCAGCTTATTCAAAATAAGAAATGTGCCAAATAGTCTGGGGTCTAGTCTAGTATAACTTCAGCTAGGTTTCAAATGCCCTCCCTGAGCCTTGTTAACTTGTTACCAGACCATCTCCCATCTCTTCATGGCTGAAGGTGGATGGAAAGCAGTTGTCAAACACTGGATAATCCAGCGATGGATAGGGGACAGGCAGTTCTGGACTGGTTAAGTAGGAGTGAAGGTCTTGATTTTCACTGTGGTTCTTGAAGAAGTACTTCTACCCCATAAAGGAAAGTGGAAAACTTAGCTGTTTGGGCCTTTTTGCATTTCTGGCAGATCCAGATCATCTCCCGCACAGCAGGAAAAGCTACATAACTTTCACATTCAGGCGTGCATTAAAATTTTAGTCTGCTTAAATTTAAAATTGAATTCTACCAATTTCTGATAATGGCACACAATCAGAAGCACAAAAAAAAAACTGCAGCTGAAGATTTGGACAGTTTCCTGGTGGATAACCTCAAACATCATTGCCTACCATTGCATCCTGTTCATCAGCAGGACTAAAATCAGCCTTATTGTAATTAATAGATTATATTTAGTACATATACTTCCCCATTTAAACAAGTTGAATCATATTAAAACCTCTGGTAAAGTATTACATAATTGAGCCATAACAATATTAAGAATGTCTGGACTCCAATGCCTCCTTCAAATTCATTTGTGTAAAGGTGCAAGAAATGACAGAGAAAATGTTCAGAAAGAAACAAACATATTTCATTCATAAAAAGATTAAGGAAGCAGATTGGTTCTGTATCAAGGTCTTGATGGTGTTCTTACCCTGCTTGTTTCCTAACGTAGTGACTGTGACAACATGCAAGTCACTCCTTAAGTTTATGTTGGATGATAGTAAAACTAAATTCCCTGGTGTATAAGCTCAAAACCCACATGAAAATTCCACTTATACTTTTATTTCATATTCTTACCAAATATGTTAATATTGAATGGTCACTTAACCATTATAAACAGTGCAAGACAGTATTTATTAAGCAACAAAGTTTAGGAGAAGGAGGAAATACTTCAGCAGAATGCCAATGGTTCTCCAAAGCTCTGAGAACACACACATAGCCCTGGCTGTGAGGACTTGCCTCCCAGATAATCTGCATATTCCTCCCATCTGATAATGCAATAACAGAAACTCTCGAGCAGTTCTTCTGTAGTCAATATAAACAAAGGGTCTAGAAAGTAAAAGAGCCATAAAATGCACTACAAGTTGGAAGGAAATAAGGATTTTTCTGTCAATTTTTTCTTCCTCTCCAACCTCCTTGTCAACTCCTGCTGTTTCTCTTCCAACTGAACACCCACCTAACCCCAAAAGTGGCAGTACACAGATAAAAATTAGCTGAAAGTTGCCTTGATTTTAAAACGGATGAAATAGAAAGTGAAATGGCACTTTAGCAGGAACTTTTCATTAGGAATTTCTGACTTAAGGAATAAGCTGCCAACTGATCCTTGGAATGCACAACCTCTTTTTACAGAGAAGAATTAACTGGAAAGAGGGGAATAAATTCAACCTAATGTACTTCTTAGTTTATTGAGTTGCTTCAATTGTTCATCGTTTCCCAGATTTGTAATTCTTAAATAAAAACCGAAAAGAAATTAAAACTTAAATTTGGGTTAAGTTGAAGTCTGTACACCTGAGTGCATCAGAATATTACCAACGCAACTCTGGAGGCAGAAGCACATCAGAAACGCTGTGCACTGCACAAGACCTTACTGATCAGCTGGCTGTCAGCTTTCTAGCAGAAAACTTTCTCAAGGGACCCACTTGGGGTTTCAAGAGCTGGCAATTCTATACCAGGCCGTATGCAAACAAGTACAAAATCTTCATGGAAATTCTGGACAGGCTTGAGTTTACTCTGAACATTTGGCTTTGTTGAACCTAATGAACTAATAAACATTTTTTCCCGAGACAATATCTTTTTATTTGCCTCTTTTCTTGTACAATTATATATAGCAGAAGTTCTCAATGAAGTGCACAAAAATAAGTTTTGTCACGTATACTGCAATCAAAGGTGGATAAAACAGTGATAATAATATACCACTTCCAACCATTCTTCAAATAACATCTATTTATTCTAACACTTTAACCTAAAATATAATTGCATAACTCATATTTTAACCACCATACAATTAACGGGCAAAACCAATTGCTAATTATTATCAGATTCCCTGTACCATAAATCAAGAATGTGATCTCCGCACACGCTCTTGCCTGGAGTGCTCTGTCTGTAGATGGGAAAGTTGCTATCTCAGTGAAAGGGAAGTGGAAGTGGGAAGAACTAAACTCAAGTGTGATGAGCCCAAAATAGCTAAATCCTGAGAAGCACATACTATAACATACTAGGAGTAGATGCTTGCAAGTGTTGTAAAGAACAATTAACTCTTTGTGTGAGAACATTCTGTTGCTAGGGAGGAGAGATGGCTGATGAATATTGTTGATGATTGAATCACGGAGGTGGGGTGCATAATGTAGTGTGCAAGTGTGGTGGTGCATTTACTGGCAGATGAACTTTTTTTGCTGCTCACACCGACCTTAATCACTAAACTTCTTCCGGTACTGGGTACCAGACCCTTGAGACATGACTCGTGGAAATGATCTTCGTTGCCAATCTCTTTAGGGATTCTCTATTTCTACCTGGAAGTTTCCCGAGCATCTGAAAGTTTAGGATCTGTCCAAACTTCCTACCCCTAACCCCCTTTGAACAGAATATCAAAATCAACATTGGTTTAACAGGGTGCCACTTTCCAGGTCTTTATTGCCATTATATTGTATTGTTTCTCCAAGCTATGCAATTACTTCCAAGTGGTTGGAAGTGCTTACTTTGTTATAAAATTTACATCCAGTCATGATAATGGATTAGAACTGGTTATTTAATGAAATGCTAGGGCCTTCAAAACCATTATTTGTGCAAAATTGCTGTCTTGTCCATCTATTCAACAGCCTAATCTCACTATTTTAAAATGGTGTCATCCCCTCAACCTGCTGCTTAATGAGAAACTGACAGAAACAAAAACATTGGGGCAACGGGAAAAGGGAACAGATAAGATGGGGTTTATGGTTTTTGTCTCATAAGCATTATATAGTACAACAATGTCAAAGCAATTATAAGAAAAAGACCTTACTATGAAGAACAAGGCAAGTAACTATTTATTCTTTCAGCTTTGTTTTATAAATCCAGCTAAAAACTCCCTTAGAGTTGTACTGTATAACATAAGTTGTATTTAGATGGCATTTCCAAGTTAAACACATGTGGAACAGCAGCTGTCAATACAATCTTCATCATAACACATTCTAACATTTAGAGTCTGCAAAACACTCCAGAGAACCATTTATTTGGTTTTACTATTTCCAGTAAATCATACCAGACTTTCCCTCTAAACGAAGGCAGACTTTTTATCTTTAAAACACTGAGATATGGAAAATTTCTTTTGGATATAAAGTAAAGTTTACAATGGAGTAAAATATTAAATATTAATTAAAACAAAATACAAACACAACTATAATATTCAATGTAATCATTAAAATGGGATAAATCAGAGGAAATACAAATTCAACATAACGCCCTGTATATCATCTGCACCTTGCAAACACAAAATATATCTGCATTGGCAATTGTTTTAATAGCAACTGCACTGGGACATTTTAGGAGGAAGTTGCCGGTTAAAAAATGTCAATTTAGTGTGATGCTGGCTACAATCAAAGTTGAACAGTTGAAGAATGGAAGGGAAGGGAAGGGAGGAATTGTGATTTTTCAGTTAACACAGATGCCAACTGTTCATTTAAAAATAATGAAAATTGCCAATATTTTTGCACTTATTTTATTATAAATATTCTTAGAGTAGTTAAGGATTCTGCAGAAGCAGTATGCTGAATCCAGTACTTTGCCATGCTCAATCCAGCGGTGAGGAAACACGAATGCTCACTGAGAAATAGTGACAAAATAAAAGCAAACTATATTTCTTCTTTTTGACAAAAACTACTAGAATACTGCACAAGTTCAGCATTGCTTCTTTGGTTTTGGATGTTTTTTTAATATTTAGAATTAAACAATGATCAGGTGATTATGCACACCTTTTCCAAAAAGGAATCCAATCTAATATCAGATGTCAATAGTTCATTGTTTTCACCAGAAGCAGCAGGAAAATAGATAACTGAAGCAAAGGTTAATGCATGCTAAAAATGTCATAGCTTAAATAACAGCTGCTCTGATGTAATGTAAAAATTAGTGCATCAGGGTAGAGCAAGGCCTGAGGCAGCAGAAACAATGGACAAATAACTGACTGATTAGCTGGAAACATTGCAGCCAGCTGGAGTTCCCTACTCTCCATATGCACTCTTATATTATACCATTAGGGAGCCCAATCATAAAATGACACACTCCTGTGCTTCCTGTCAACCCATTTGAGTGTGGTATGGAAAACAGATTTGGATGTTAAAAATAGCAGGCAGGAAGAAAAAACATATATAAATAGTTCTACATCTTTAAAAAAAAACGAGTGGCAGTTCTGCTAATAGATGATGAGTCAATATACTTCATCATTCAAACATTGTGATACAGTCTTTTCATGATGCAGTGGTGCAGATGCACTGAACTGGCTCAGTGTATCAATACAAGTGTTCTGACATCAGAAGAAAAGACTATTATTAAATTTTTAGAGCAGCAACAGTTAAGAAAATTGATGCATCAACTGATGACACTAGCTGGAAGTAAGTACCTCAAATATGAGAAGAGTTTCTTCTACTTCTGTATTCTATTTCCTTGACAAACATGCAAAAAGCCTAATGATTCTGTTGCAGCTGTCATCATTTCATACAAGTTTTCCAGCAAATAAATACAATTTTACTGTAAATAACATGGGTCTATGAATATGGCAGGTTTTGTGCCAGCTTTACCATTCAATAAAATACTGACTGATCTGCAACTCAAGTCACTATACTATCTGAAATTTCCCTCATCTCTAACTATCAGAATAAAAATGTATTCACCCCAAATTAAAATTAACAACTGTGCTAACATGCAGGAGATGGAATTCCAAATTTCTGCAACCTTTTGGAAGTGGAAATGCTTGCCAATGACTCTGCTACCATTTTCAGACTAAGTTTCTCAACCTAGCTCCTCCCACCCCCAAACAATCAGCAAAAATAGTCTTTCCGTAAGTCCCACTAGATTCTTCTCTTCATATTTTGAAATCTTCATTTTCTAAGGAAACAACTCTACAAAATTCCTCTAATTTCACCTGTGAGAGTCCAGGCAACATTCTGGTAAACCAATGCTGCACTCTCTACAAGGATAATAAATCCCTCCTGAGTAGTAGTATTTGGGAACTGCATATAGCTGTGGGATAACATCCACCCACATATTATTCCAGTGCTCTAAAAACTACTCCACTGTATTTTTTTGGTTATTTTCAGTATCGTGTAGATTGAACCCCAAATGTCTGGACTTCCAATGTTGCTTGCTTTTCTTTAATCAGAAAGTACTCAGATTTATTCATCCTAGTTTAAAGAAAAATGATGAGCTCAGATCATGAAATTTGTCCGGTTTACCTACTTATATCCACTAGTACCACAAATTTTAATTTCTCTACTTAAAGTTGCTAACAATGCTATCCATCTCCTTAGCACTAGGACATATATAAAATTCTCTACCCCATAATTTAATTCTTTAATAAGTATTATGAATAGTTGTGGCATTGATAGACATTTTTGAGCATAAAGGTATTTGGTCTAACCACTCATCATCTCCACTTTGTCTCAAGTCTTTCAGTCAATATTCTAAGTCAATAATCTGTTCTTAATTCCATGAATTTCAATTTCAGTTAATTGTCTCTTAAGAGGGACTTTCATCAAACGCCTTCTGAAAGTCCATACTGGTAGCATTTATAGACATTTTCTCTTCCAATACTTCAGTCACATCTTCAAAGATTTTAATTTCATCTGTCAGGAATGAATCATCGTTTACGCATCCACACTGACTTTATATGATCTGCTAAAAATATTAATAATGTTAATTCACTCTATCTTTAATTACACACTCTAGCAATTTTCCAACAACTGGTTTTAGACAGAGTGGTTTATAATTCCATGGTTTCTTAATCAATTTTTTTAAACAATATGATCTGAGCAATCAAACTAAAGGAATGATTCCTGAACTGGCAAAACTTTGAAAGATTGTACTTATGGCATCTGCAATATTTTCATCTCTTAAAACTCTATGTTAGAAACCTTCTTGCCCTAGGGACTTGTCATTCTTTAGAGTCATCATTATGATCATGTCAATTTTGCTAAGTCCTTTACCCCAGTTCAATATTAGCTTCCATGGAACATTATTTCTTCATTGCAAATAGTGATTTAACCTGCCTTCCCATTCTGTGTTTTCATTCACACCAAGTCAATTTGTACCCAATTATTAATTCCTCCTAACATGACTAAACATTACATCTTGATTATGCTAACACTTACAAATTTCTTGTCAATCTCTTAACTTTCATTTTGTGGGCTTTGGTTATTTTTAGTTGCCACTAGCTGTGTACTTTTGCATTTCTGCATGCTTTTTCCTCCAATTTATTTTCTCCATCCCCTCTCTCTTTTGTAATTTATGGCTGTTCTTTTTTGACAAACAGAGCTCTTGCCCTTTGATTGCATAAGAGTCTCATCTCACATTACACTTACTAGTAATTATACAATTTTACTCATTAACACATTTTTTTTCTGTTCTGTATGAATCCGTGGCCCGAAGTTTCAGTCGTCTTGAGCAATACTTTCAGCCCAACAGAAATTTCTACTTAGGACAAAGTTCACTCAAACTGGTACTACTCAATTGTCTAATCAACTGTTAAATGAAAAAAAATCAGGATCCAACCTTACACACTGAAGTCACTGATTGGAAATTTTGCCTTCAAATACCCCAAGATGCAAGAGTACTTGTTAATGACCGTCAACTGACCCACCTCTTTATTGCGATCCTCAAAGGAAGATCCAGTCATTACAGAACTGGATTTTTCCTAAAATATTTATACAATTTTGTTTGCTAACTCCCTCTTGGATTGTAAAGCATTAGAAAATTTATGTACTGTACTATTAAGCTGCATGGATTTATCTATCTTAATTTCACCATCTGCTGCTTGGTTTCTAAACCTTCCCAATTTGCATGGATCCTTAATACTACAATGATAGGGAGAAAATATGGTGTGTTTTGTATGTGGACTTGCTTGGAAGGAGAACAAGTTTAAGGAAGTCTTTCTAAAGTAAATGGAGTGTTGTCCCTTAGGCTTCAGCTCAGGGACAATTTCTGTTCACAATGCAAATGAATAATTTGGATATGTCAAATGGTTCCATTATTTATAGAGCAAACATGCCACAATAGGAAAACCAAAGGAACCTGGAATAGAATACTCACTAAAACCTTTGACACCATCAATTGGGAGGAACTGTGGAATGGCCTAGTCAAATTCAGCTGCCCATTGAAATTTATCTCTATCTTACATTTTCTCAACAAAAGCACATAAGCCTTTAAAGAACATTAACCAACAGGTCTTCAACAGAAACATACTCATTGGTGTCAAACAAGGCTGCATTGTGCCCCAATATTTTTAAACTTTCTTGCAATAATATCGCATCTCAGGTCCAACAAACATCCCACAACAGTGGAGATAATTTTTAGAACTAATGGGAAGTGTTCAACCTACAACTACCCCCCAGAAATAAGGTTGCCTGAAGCTGGGTAGTCATGCTGCAGTATGCAGGCAAAGTTTGCATTTTTGCAGGCTCAGGAGGTCAAGCTCCAAGCCATCAGTGGTGCATTCACTGAAGCAAACAAAAGGACTGGCCTTACAATCAACATCTACAAACACAAGTCTTCCACCAACCGAATGATGAAAAGGGTTTTTGAAGATAAAGACCGCATACCTGGCACAAAACTGGCAGTACTGATACCTGCCTTCCTTTGTGCTGCTGAGACCTGAATCATAGCTATATTTCCATACTTCTTCTCCACTGCCAGGGTGAAGCCCAACATAAACTAGAGGAACAACACCTCATATTCCACCTGGGTAGTCTACGACCCAAAGATGTAAACAGTGAATTTTCCAATCTCACCCTCCAAGACAGGATGCATAGGAAATGGAGCAACACACACAAAATGCTGGAGGAACTCAGCAGGCCAGGCAGCATCCATGACCTGCTGAATTCCTCCAGCATTTTATGTGTGTTGTTCCAGATTCCAGCATCTGCAGAATCTCATGTCCCTCTATGGATAGCAACTGGTTGGAATTATATGGCATGTTTCTATGTTGTAACTTCCAGGTATATCCATGTACAGTGCACACATTCCACAATTGATAAACAGAATCCATAAGTTTTTCTTTCACAGCTGCAGTATGTCCCTACATATTTTTTAGCCTTGCTTTAACCTAGGCAACCAATTTGCACACAAAGTCCTTCAAATCCTAATGTTATACATAAGCAGTTTATCTAACAGTGATATTGGTTGAGGAACAAGTGTTGATTAGGTCAAAAGGAGAATTTCCGGCTCTTTCTCAAATAGTACGATGTAATATTTTGCATGCATATGAGAAGCAAACTGAGCTTTATTTATTTTCATCTCCTTTTGCAAGTTAGCAAATTGCTATGGATGACTGCTCCCCTTCATTTGTACATGTTGAGAATGGAGTCTAATATTTTCAACGTTCTCCACTTCATCATTATCTACTTCAGTACGTTTCCTTTTCTATTCTATCTATTGTTGTTCTGACTATACATTATCAACCAAACTACCTTTTCTAAGTCTGCTGCCACTGCATACCCAGTTTAGTATAATCTCTAACTCTGAAAAATCCCTGTCAAAAAAAACATCAGAAACCATATAATTCCCCCCTACATAAATTCTTAAAACTTTAATAGAGACAATTTTGTCTCCTCCAGTTTCTGTCAAGTTAAGTGTTCTTTGAATAAACTTGTGAATTTCTTTCCATGTATTTCTCATGGTACAATGGTAAAAAATCATTAGCTTTATTTGAAAGCTACTGGGAGTAAACCAAACCTCTCTGATAATGTTAAAATGAATGTACATTCAGTCACTTGGTAATTAACTTTGCTGTTTATATTTTGACATCTGTTTGACAACTTTAAAAGGTTATTTTATATTTCCACTACAAATAGAGAAAACCCTCAGCGCATCTAATAAATGCTATTATCCAAATCTAATTTTAAAAAAGGTTTATTAAATGAAGCTGCTTATTTGTTAAACATGTCAAATAAATGATTATAATGTATGAACTATACTAAACAAACAATCATGCTTCAAGAAAAAGTGTTGTACAATAGCTTGGTCAACACATGCGGAACACCACCAGTACTGTCTCCACAAAAACAAATGAGAACAAGGAAAATGTAACCCATTTCTATCTGCCAACCAAAGAGAGAAAAAATATTGGTGGCAGGAAGAATTTTTTTCCCCACTGTTCTAGAACCAATAAAGTGTTTAAATGCTGTAGAATTGGCCTGTACCACTTTAGCAGGAAATCCACTGTCAACATACTTCACAGGTGCAAAGAACATACCCCAGAATGGGGTAAAACAAGTAGTAAAGTGACAAATTTACTTTGAAGGAGAAATATAAAGACTAATTTTTTGGGCTTTGTACCAACCAGAAATTTAAGAGGGCAAAAGTCAGAAAAATACCATGAGAGATGTACTGGTGCTGCCTCCTGTGCCCATACTGAACTCACCAATTTCATCAACTCCACTACCAACTCCCACCCTGCCCTGAGATTCACTTGGGTCATTTCTGACACTTCTCTCCCCTTTCTTAATCTTTCTGTCTCCATCTCAGGAGACAAACTATCCACCAACATTTACTTCAAGTCCACCAACTCCCATAGCTGCCTACACAGCTTCCTCCCACCCTGTTTCTTGTAAAGGACACCATTCCATTTTCTCAGTTTTTCTGTCTCCACCACATCAGTTCTTGAGAAGAGGCCTTCTAGTACAAGATAAGTAGGTGTCCTCTTTTTTCAGAAAGCACAGCATTCACCTCCCCCCCCCACCCCTACTGTGGTTGATGGAGCCCATACTCACATCTCCTACATTTCTTGCGCTCTGCTCTCACCCCACTTTCCCCCAAGCAGAACAGGGATAGCATTTCCTTGGTCCTTACCTTTCACCTCACCAGCATACACATCCAGCACATTATTCTTTCACATTTCTGCCAGCTGCAACGTGGTATCACCAGCAGCCATGTCTTCTTCTGCACACCCATTTCTGGCTTCTGCAAGGACAACTCTGCTCATGACGCCTTGGTCCGCTCATCCCTCTACACCCATCCTTCCCCCTCTCCAGACACTTTCCCTGCAACTGTTGGGGGTGTAACAACCTGTCCCTACGCCTCTGAACCAGCCCTTCCAGGTGAGGCAGAGATTCACACGCAGCCCCTCCAACCTTGTTTATTGCATTTGGTGCTCTCGATCTGGTCTCCTCTACATCAGTGAGACCAAGCACAGACTAGATGACCACTTTGCCGAGCATCCGTCTACCATGGCCACCTACAGCTCCCAGCTGCTAGCTACTTTAATCACCCTCCCCAGTCCCACACCGATCTATCTGTCCTCTGCCTCCTCCACTGTCAGGGTGAGGCCAAACACAAACTTGATGAACAGCACCTCATATTTCATCTGGATAGTCTACAACCCAACGGCACGAGCACTGAAATCTCCAATCTCAGGTAATCTGCTCCCCCTTCCCCTTTTCTGTCCTCCTGATCAACCTAGTTCCTCCTACGCACACCTAACTCCCCCAGTCCCCGATCACCGGGTTTCTTTTCCCTTTGCCACCTCTGCCCATCACCCACACACCACCCACACTGGCTCCTACCCACCATCCTGCCTTAATTGGTTCTAT
>JARFYF010000029.1:22912584-22924097 GCA_030265395.1 Rhina ancylostomus | reverse complement strand
CACCCTTGGTTTGCGATGAAAATCTGTGTAATACATGCAAGCGCAATGAGGATTATATACCAAAGCTGATGGATACAAATCAGCCAGATAGATAAAATATCATTTTATGTTCCTTCCTTTAATGTTTAGTTGGTGCCATTACTTGTTTAGTTGGTGCCATTACTTGTTTAGTTTAAATCCACATCATCTTTCATTTAGCACTAAAATTTTGAGAAGAATAGCAGAGCCACCATTTACTTGTCAGCTGGTTACAGACATATGAAAACAGTGTAATGTATACATTTAATTCTGATTTTTGTTTCAGGTAATCATTAGCCCATAATTTGAAAACTACAGTGATGAATAATAGGTCTGAAGAACTGAAAAATCATCAGTATGCATTCTGGCAAAGAACTATGGACAATCAAGTACAGGGAGGATTCTTACACTTACATTCTTGCCCAATAAAACTATTTCTCTTCACAACTAACTCATTACAGCATGCTTATTAAAAAAAAATTATATAAAGAAAAATTAGCAACACTGGACATAGACTACAAAACTGCTTTCTCGTCAAGTTTCCGAGTAGAGGTCCATCTAGAATAAGTTAGTCCACTAACTTAGGATATCACTAGTAGCACTCACACCTTTGAATCTGAAGGTTATAGATCCAATTCCAAGAGTTCTGAACCCATAATTCAGTTGAGTTCCCAACGCAGTACTGAGGGAGTGTTGCCTTAACCAAAGTCTTGTCTCTTTGATGAGACATTAAACAAAGGCCTCTGTGTCCTCTCAGGAATATTTTCAAGAGACCATGGCATTATTTTGAGAAAGCACAAGGAATTGGTGGCCAATAATTTCCAACACTAATTATTAAAGCAGTGGCTCAGATCTTACTGAGTGGGTCTGCTGTCTACACCAGCCACTAAACTACATCAATTATGGTGGACTTGCCTCATCCACATAGAAAGATATTCTTGTTCAGCAGGAGCCATGAGGCAAAGCCCTGCATGGCATCAGGGTCTTGTGCAGTATGAATGAAATATACAAGTTGGCCATGACAGGTCCTGCTCTCGGAGTTCCTCTGTTAAAAACTTTGTAAGCAAAGCCATGGCCAGGACTTTGCTATCTGCCAAAAAGGTCAAATTTTCCAATGCTTCCAAATACATTTTGACAAACTAAAACATTCAAAACCTTTCAAGAATGATACAATAAAACAATTTTTTTCAAAAATTTACTATTTAAAAAATGCAGCTATCCTTAATCATATCCTTTTGCTTCACAGCTACAAATTCTCCATTCAAAACAAATGGGCTAGTAGATCCAACCTCATGCAGGACCCAAGAGCAGATTTTTCAATGTAAACCAAGAGCATAACTAGGAAAAACTGCCAGCAGGTTTGGACCATCTGAATTTCCTGAACTTACTGCAACTCACGAGGATAACTGAAATATTATCGGCAAACTCCAGCATAACATGGGCCAAGTTATTTGGTCATTTATTCTTCTGTTTTTTTTGTGGGACCGTGTGATCAATTTGGCTATTGCATATCCTATATTATAGCATCTACACATCAAAAGTACTTAATTGGCTGCAAAGCCCTTCAGACATGTCAAGGCCATGTACATTGTGTTCTTTCTTTCTATTGCCTTTGGGACAGAACAGCAATTCTGGAAATGTATTGAAGGAATGTCAAAAAAAATTAAGTTAACATTAATCTTTACATTCCTTTTCAGTTCCATTACAATTCACAAAGCTTAAGTGTAAAAGCTTAAAACATGCAAAAAAGGTTGGACATTTAAGAGCCAGTTTTTATATACAGCAATGTTCATTAAGATAATACAAGTTATCAAGTTCAGTAATTGTCTACAAAATTGGATATTTAGTCTATGCCAGATTTGCATTTCAGGAAATTGCATATTCTGACACTATGATTTTCAACATATTAATTCTGATAAAAAGAATATATGCTTAATGGTTTAAGCTGGAAATAACATCTATACAAATCAGTTTTTTGGTGGGAAGGTGAGGGAAATGAAACGTTAAGTGTGAAAAAAAGCTGTTAATGGAGTTAGCAAAGCTGTACTTTGATATTCTCATAGATGATTTGTCTTGCAAGCTGTTAGGATATACTTCTACAACATGGTTAGATTCCTAGAAAACCTGTGATAATGTCAGACTCTTTCACAACCCCTCCCAATAAAACTCCAATATGCAATTAATCATCCCTGCTGCGACCTCAGGATCCCAATTTTCCTCTAATTCTAAATTTCAAAAGACTAGAAAGATTATACCATGATAACACATATCCAGTATTCCCTCAACATGGTAATACATTCAAACATTAAAACTTCCCATTCCACCAATCCCAAAGCCCCTGATTACAACAGTTTAGCACACATCTTCCACTGTCAAGATCTCAGAAATCTCCTTAAAAATAATGTATATCCCAGAGATGAGCAACATTAAGTTAGCAGCTGCTAGTTCTAACTTCAAATTTAAAAGGCCCTGAACAAAAAGGAACCGCTATAATCTAAAAGAATAGCATTTGTGACACATTACCAGATTGCAGCAATGAAATTTCATCAAACTCCAAGTCTGGTTGTGCTTTGCAAGATGCTTATGCAAATGGAAAGTTCTAATGATGTTAACTTTCTATGCGTTTTGTCTCTGATGACAGGAAGTTTAAAATCTATCCTTTTAACTTATTAACATCATGCAGATACAAGTTTAATTTGCAACTTGACAAATTACATTTACTTCTGTTTATATGCATTCCATCCCACCCAATAACTTTTTCTTTTGTTTTTAAAAAAAAAATTGAAAACAGGATGTAGACAGAATTTGCAATTACTGCATTTACATTCCACCTTCTCAAAGAAATAGTCAGAGGACTTGGTTTTCACCATATTTACAAATTGTACCATAGTACTATAGATGCACCATAGAAAGCATCCTACCTAGAAGCATCATAGCTTGGTATGGCAACTGCTCTGCACAAGATCGCAAGAAATTGCAGAGAGTTCTGGTCACAGCTCAGTCCATCACAAAAACCAGCCTCCCCTACTCTACCAGCCTATTCGGTCTAACTTCCTGCCGCCTCGAGAAAGCAACCAACATAATCAAAGACCCCTCCCACTTAGGACATTCTCTTTTCTCCCTCCTTCCATCAGGCAGAAGATACAAAAACTTGAAAACATGCACCACCAGGCTCAAGAACAGCTTCTATCCTGTTGTTATAAAACTCTTGAATAGACCTCTTGTACGATAAAGATGAACTCTTGACCTCATAATCTACCTTGTCATGGCTCCTGCACCTTATTATCTACCTCCATTGCACTTTTTCTGTAACTGTAACACCATATTCTTCATTCCCTTTGTACATTCCCCCAATGTTCTTATGTTTGGAAATTATTTCTATGGATGGCACGCAAAGCAAAGTTTTTCCAGTGTATCTCAGTACACGTGACAATAATAAACCAATTACATCATTTCCTAGTCCATCAAAAGTGTCAACTTGAAATTTACCATCCCTATTTTCAAATTACTACATCCGCACTCCTCCCATCTCTCTCCCCTCTAGCGCAACAACAACCCTTTGTCACCAAATTTTAAATCACAATTCCCTTTTTTTCAAGAATTTATTCACATTTCAGGATATGGGTGCCACTGGGTTTGCCCATCCCTAATTCCCCAAAATGTGCAGCTTGTAAGGCAATATTATAGGGAATTAGAGAGTCAACCATATTGGTGAGTCTGACATTCCATATAGGCAAGGATAGCAGATTTGGGGCAGCAAATAAAGCTGCCGCCTCACAGCTTCTGTGACAAGAGTTCAATCCTGACTTCTGGTGCTGTCCACATGGAGTTGTATACCCTCTCTGTGACTGTGTAGGTTCTCTTGGTTGTTCCAGTTTCCTCTCTCAGTCCATGCATGTTAGTAGGTTAATCAGCCACTGTAAACTGCCCCAGGGTGTAGTCAAGTCGTGGAATTGGAGGGAAGTTGATGGGAATGTAGGGAGAATAAGAAGGATTAGTGTAGATGTCCTAATAGTTCCATAACTAGAAGTTTTTTTTCAAATTTTAAGTTCCTTGGGATTACTTGCCGTGTTAGTAAATAATATACATGCATATTGTATACACATCATGTGAGCAAGCAAAACAGATGTAGTTTAATGTGGATAAGTACAAGGTCTTTCACTTTAGACACAAAAATGAATACCTTGAACTATTTTCCAAATGTAACTAATTAGGAACTGTAAAGAAGCAGGCAGATTTGGGAGTCTAATCAACATTATTCATTTAAAGCTAATTGGTACAAAAAAAAAATCAGAAAGCAAATGTGTTGTTAGCTTGTTTCTTCCTACTGATGGTAAAGTAGAATAGAAATGAAGAAACAATGTTTCTGTCACACAAAGCTCTTGTCAGATCCTCTGTAGAGATGGCTCTCAGTTTCAGACAGTATATTTCAGGAAGGTCATTAATGGCCATGCGGTATGCTCAAACAGAGTGTTAAAACAGAGCACTGGTTACATAAAGGCAAGGCACCTTTATTAGTCACATGTACATCCAAACACACAGTGAAATGCATTTTTTGCTTAGTGTTCTGGGGGCAGCCCGCAAGTGTCGCCACACTTCCAGCGCCAACATAGCATGCTCACAACTTCCTAACCCGTACGTCTTTGGAATGTGAGAGGAAACCAGAGCACTCAGAGGAAATGTATAAAAAGATTGCGCTATCTGCAAGATATGTAAAATATTAAAAGCTTTCAATAGGATATAGTAAAACTCTCCCTAACGGCTGTGGTTGCTAAGCTATTTAGCTTTCAAGATCAAATGTGATATATTTATGTTAAGTAAAAGAATCAAGAGATGGGGACTGAAAGCCAAGGTAAATAGAAAGGAGGTGAAAACCAGCCATTGTCTAATTAAATCTCAAAGTCTCAAAGATTGAATAATTCCCAGGTCCTATAGTCTTAACTCCCTTCAAACACAAAATATCTAATCACTATTTCCATTCCATCTATATTTGCAATAATTTCATAACTGTGAAAATAACAATAAAGACAAATTTGTGAAATATTGCTGAAATGAATGTTTAATATTTAACTAAAATTATAGTAGGATGTATGAACTTGATCAGATTTCCAAGCAGAAGATACAGAATGGCTTAGGTTACAATGCAATACCATCATTTATGGTATCTCAGAGTCATAGATCACATCTTCAAAATGATATTAACAATCAAATCAGCCAAAGCTGAGTAATTCCATGTCTGCAGGAAAAGTGTTTTTGGAGCAACCTGTTCCAGGAACTGATCTAGTTCATAAAATTGCCTCTTTAAGAGTAATCAACCAAGTATGGAAACTTTGAAATATGCAGTGTTTATTAATGCAACATGGTGAAAGCTTGTTTTAAATCACAGTGCTTGAAAGTAGTCTATTAAGGTGTTAAAATTCTATCTTTAAATCTAAATGCATTCTTTTATTCCAATAAATGCAAAATGTTGATTTTTTTTAACATATATATTGAGATTTAGAAGATTACACCAGGCAATAGTCTTTTCAAAATACTAAGACCCTATCTGACTTTAGGGATAAGCTTTAAAAAACAAAACTGTGGCTGAGATAAATACACCACAGATGAAATATGAGAAAAATATATACTTTTATTAATTATTGTAATGGGTAGTCAGTAGTCATGTTCACCTCTAAAGGGAAATATCAGTTAAATTGCATTAACACTTATATACTTTTAAAAACATTAAATCATGGTATTAGATTGCATTTATGGAGTATTTGACTTTAGTAATTATTATTACTTTTTCAATAAATATGTGTTAGTGATCTGTAGTTCACTAATCCAGGAATTTAATTGGTTTGGCTGCAGGGACTGCTGTAAAAACAGGCAAGACTCCAGACTGAGATTGAGATGAGCAGACAGCACATCCTGAGAGTGGCCAGAGGAAAGGTCAGAGATTCCAAGAGTAGCTGAGATGCAAGCCAGAAATCCAGGGAGCAGATCTGGCCTTTGTAGTTGACTGTTGATATTGCAAGATCTGCAATTTCTATAATGTTGCAATTTATGGATTTATGAATTAACCACATATGCCCAGTCACAGATCTTAGCCTGCGTTGTGAACTGTCCCCTGCTGTGTGTAACAACTACAGTATAAGCAGCTGTTTGAACAACAAAATTAAGATTGAAACAAAATTTATGGTCTAATTTAGTATTATTTAGTAGAGTATCAAACTTTTTAAGTACAGTACAATGCTGCAAATATTAGTATTTTGCCTGTTCTTCAGCACTTACACACTAGCAGATAATGAACTGCTGATATATGCTTCGTACCAAACAACTATCCCAAAAGAGTAACATTTAAGCAAAAGGATCAATATACTGAAAGGATGCTTAACTGATTTTTTTTTAAAATGGCATTAATGAAAATATTCAAAACTCAGTGTTTGGCATTGATACAAATCTTAAATGGACAATTAAATTAATACTCACACACACCACCAGATGGGGCACTTATGAAAACAATGTCAAACACCAACAAATGCTTGAAGAAACTCAGCCAGTCAAGCAACATCTATGAAAATAATGCCCTGGGTTGTGGACAAGGTTGAATCAAGAAACATTTTGAACTAATTTTTACATTTGTAACTAATTGAAGTAGTAATTTTTGATCATAGCTCAAAATGCTAAGTTTATTGATGCTTATTCTTGAAAGGAGGCAGTATTGAAAATTATGCCTGAAGAATACCAACCTTAAATTCATCAATGATAATGCTAAGTGCACCATGGCCAGCTTTTCTAAGATCTTCTAATTGCTGCTTGTGTTTTTCCTGGAAAATAATATTACATTTTTGTTAACGTGTGAATTATAAAATGTTATGACAAAGAATGCAGCCATCATCAATACTACAGCAGTAACATTTTAATGTTGAGTGTAGAATTATTAGAATTTTTATTGAATAATGGTAATTTAAAGCTGCTCAATATCCCCAACTATCTACATGCCAGTAGAAAACAAGACAACTTAACTTACTCTATTACTTATCCAATTCAATTCTATGTAAGGTTTTAGCAGTTAACTGAACTTTCAGGCTGTCAACATAGTTTACTTAACTGTTCACATCTACATCTGGCTTCACTCTAATGCAATTTTACTATACTTTGCTGAGGGAGTTTTGCAAGAGAGTGTTTTAAGTACTTGATGCATGATCAAGATTGTCCTCAAAAATGGATTCCCATATTATTTGAACTGGGTATTTAGAAACAAATGTGCTGCTGTTGTCATAATTAAGGCACAGAGAATGTGTAAAAATTTTATATCTTTGGAAAGTGAAGAACAAGTTAAGCATTATAGTGATGAGAATTGTTTACCATAAACTCTGGAACAACCAGCAATGAAGAGTGAAAAGTTTACAATTCAAAGCATTGTAGTTCAAGGCCTTGCAGTTATACCATTGCTACTGACAGCTATAGCAAATTAAACACTATTTACCCACTGAACTATCCACTTATCAGAAATATTTTCAATTTGTAGGTAATTTTACAATCATTCTTTCAATTCAAGATAATCATGTTCAGTTTTCACCAAAGCAATATCATACAAATACTGATTGATGTGGACTGATTCAGTTAAATCCTGAAAATGTGTTGTGGTTACTCACCTGGGTACCCTGGCAGCACCTCCCAAATCAATATACCTTAAAACCACGTGTAGCAAATGCACAGAAGCACTACCACATGAAGGTCACACACTATCCTGACTTCAAAATAAATTCTCTTTATTCGAAACTTGGAACTTTTGTCCTAATAATAT
The DNA here is from genome assembly GCA_030265395.1 of Rhina ancylostomus. Classification (NCBI taxonomy): domain Eukaryota; kingdom Metazoa; phylum Chordata; class Chondrichthyes; order Rhinopristiformes; family Rhinidae; genus Rhina; species Rhina ancylostomus. Next base: position 22,916,287 of record JARFYF010000029.1, on the reverse strand, counting down.
GTTGTGAGCACCTTCCCCAGAAAGGCTACAGTGGTTTAAGACAATAGCTTCACTTTAAAGGTGAGGAAAGATAGACAATAATTGCTGACTTTAATTAAAAAGAACAGAGCCCATTTAGAGAGGGAGGGGTGAATATTTGCCTCAAGATTTCTTAACTCAACAACTACAATTTTTTTTTCAAATGCAAGCCCCTGGAAAGCATCAAAGATAACACTTCTACAAAGGAACAGATGAAGAATGAATTGCAATTACATATTACTTTCATCTCAAAGCCCTATAAAAAAAATCATGACTGAGGAAAGTGGTAGAGGGAAGGAGCAAACACACAAAATTTTCCCCATAACAACCATGAACAGAGACCAGAAGCAAGCACCTTTCTTCCCCCTAATTTGGGAAAGTTCATGGCTGACTATAAATTTAATACATTACAAGAAAAAAAGATGCAAAACAAATCATGAGAAATTGAAATCATAAGAATTTAACCCAACATCATAATGATTCAAACTAATGGTACTCAACACTATACTTTTTCTGTAGCTAAATAAATATACTGCATGAAGGCAAACAATGACATTATTTTCAATGTACACAGGTAGGAAATTGAACCACATACTGAGAACATTCATTTTAACATTAATACGTCACCAAGGAACTTATTTGGCATAACTATTGGACTTCAATACACAATTAACTGGCAGGAAACAATTCTTGGATCTTCATGTGTTAGTTAAGCTGAGATGTCCTATTTAACTACCTGTCCCAAGGACAGGAGTTTCCAAAGTTACTACAATTGTTCCTTTAAAGTATTCATGACTGAATTCTTGGCTTGGGGGCACAAGTTAACAATATCCAGAACAGAATCTACATTTGCCGAGTTGAAACCAGATGTGTGGAGAGTGGATTCTGCATATTTGGGACAAGAGTTTAATTTCAGCAAGACTATTCAGTTATGAAGGTTTAAATTCATATGATAAACAGGAAAAGAATTATTTATAATTCTTAAGCCGGAGTAGCCAGGAAACAAGGGATAAAAATTGACATGCTTTGCAAGCATTTTTAATTATTTGTCAGCAATTGCCCACCAAGGAGTGGAATTTTGAAATTCTGGGGAGGTATAAAAGGTGATGGGTCAAGTGTTCTTTCTTTTTCTTTTGTTCATAAACAAGAAATTGCTTTGTTCAAGATTGGAACAGCATTGCATTTATCGAAAAAGTGTATCCCAAATTTATACCGATGTCTGATGTATTAGTGTAATTGATGATTGCCAGATGACTGTTGGGCTTCAGAGGTACCTACAGGGTTAAATGCCCTGACAAAAAGATGCTTTCTTTGACCAGTGATCAAAAATCTATAGGCAGAAAAACAAGTGCAAGCCAAATGCCTCCTTTTCAGGATCAGAATCAGGTTTATTATCGCCGGTTTATACGATGTGAAATTTGTTGTTTTGCAGCAGCAGTACAGTGCAAAGGTATAAAATTACTATAAATTACAAAAATAAATAAATTGTAAAAGATGAATAACAAAGGTAGAGTCCATGGACCATTCAAAAATGTGATGGCTGAAGGGAAGAAGTTATTCCTAAATCGTGAGTGTAACTCTTCATGAGAAGAGAGCATATCCTGGATGGTGAGGGTCCTTAGTGATGGATACTGCCTTCTTGAGGTACCGGCTCTTGAAGATGTCCTCGATGGTGGGGAGGGTTGTGCCCATAATGGAGCTGACCGAGTCTACAACCCTCTGCAGCCTCTTGAGATCCTGTGCATAGGAGCCTCCATACCAGGCTGTGATGCAACCAGTCAGAATGCTCTCCACTGTACATCTATAGAAATTTGCAAGTCTTTGGTGACATACAGAGTCTCCACAAACTGCTAATGAAGTAGACCCACTAGCATGCCTTCTTCATGATTGCATCAATGTGTTGGGCCCCTGAAAGATCCTCTGAGATTTTGATGCCAAGGAACTTGAAGCCACTCACCTTTTCCACCACTGACCCCTCAATGAGGACGTGCATGTTCTCCCGACTTCCCCTTCCTAAAGTCCACAATCAATTCCTTGGTCTTGCTGATGTTGAGTGCGAGGTTGTCATTGCGACACCACTCAACCAACTGATCTTTCTCACTCCTGTACGTCTCCTCATTGCCATCTGAGATTTTACCAACAACTGAGGTGTCATCTGTGAATTCATAAGTGGTGTTTGAGCTGGTGCTTCGCCACACAGTTACCAGTGTAGAGAGAGTAGAACAGTGGGCATGAGGTGCCCTTGTGTTGATTGTCAGCGAGGAGATGTTATCACCGATCCTTACTGGCTGTGGTCTCCCAATAAGGGATCTAGTTGCAGAGGGAGGTACAAGAGGCCCAGGTTTTGAAGTTTGATGATTAACACAGAGGGGATGATGGTGTTGAATGCTGAGCTGTAATTGATAAACAGCAGCCTGACACATGTTTTGCCATTGTCTAGGTGCTCCAAAGCAGAGTGGGATTGTGTCCGCTGTCAACCAGTTGCGACAGTAGGCGAACTGCAGGGATCCAGGCCCTTGCTCAGGCAGGAGTTAATTCTAGCCATAACCAACCTCTTGAAGCACTTCATTACGGTAGATGCAAGTGCTACCAGGCGAGCTCTTCACGCATATGAGCTCTTGACATAACTTCCACTGGGGTTCCCAATACAGGCCATCTCCAGGTTATGAATGACCTGACTTTTTACCTATGAACCCATTTACCTATGAACAAGTTCACATAACAATATACGTATGCACAAACATTCCTACAAACAGCAGATTTAGTTTCCTCTCTCTCTCTCCACTTTTACTAATTGTTCTTTCTTATGAGATTTTGATGCCAGTCAGTACAATACTGTGGAGGTATGTTTACCATATTGAATGTTTGGTGGCTCATTCCAAATACACATCACCCTTTGCATGAAGAAGCTGCCCCTGATGTCCCTTTTAAATTTCTCACCTCTGATCTCAAACCTATGCCCTCTTTGTTTTTTGCTCTCCCTTCCCTGGGAAAAAGACAATGTGCTTTCACCCTGTCTATGCCCCTCATCATCTGATATACCTCTCTCAGATTACCCCTTAATTTCTTATGTTCCAGGAATAAAGCCCTAGTCTACGCACCCTCTCCTTGTAACTCAGGCCCCCAAGTCCAGGCAACATCCTGGAAAATGTTTTCTGCACTCTCTCTAGTTTAATAACATCCTTCCTAGAACAGGGTGACCAAAACTGTACACAATATTCTAAGAGTGGCCTCATCAACGTTGTATGTAACTGCATCACAGCTTCCCAGCACCTATATTCAATGCCCTGAATGATAAAGGCCACCATGCCAAATGCCTTCTTCACCACCCTATCTACCTGTGATGCCGCTTTCAGTGAACTATGCACTTGCACTCCAAGAACCCTGTTCCATAATGCCCCCCAGGGCACTACCATTCATTGTACAAGTCCTACCTGGTTTGGCCTCCCAGAATGCAATACCCCACATTAATCAGGATTGAAAGCCATTTGCCAATCCTGAGCCCACATACCAAGATGATTGAAGTCCTCCTGTAATTTTTCATAACCTTCTACACTTACTACGACACCATCTATTTTAGCATCATCCACAAACTTACTAACCACACTTTGTACATTCACATCCAAATCATTTATATAAATTACAAACAAAGGTCCCAGCACCAACCCCTGTGGCACCAGAGGTA
>JARFYF010000029.1:22884062-22899441 GCA_030265395.1 Rhina ancylostomus | reverse complement strand
CCAATTGTTTCCCTAATCCCCCAGCCCTACTCTACCACAACCTCAAATACATCAAACTTCAGAGTCACTTCCAACTCATATTCCCAGCCACAATTCTCGTATTCTCTCAAATGTCCTCCAGCTCAGCCCAGTGATCAGGAGCCTGAAGACCCACACTCAACAATTTAGGAAAGAGCTTCTTCCCCTCTGTCATCAGATTCCTGAACAGTCCATGAACACTACTTCATTATTCCTTTTTTTTTTGCACTATTTATTTTGTAATTTATAGTAATTTTGTGATTTGTCACTGTGCTGCTGCTGCAAAACAACAAATTTCACAATGTACAAGTCAGTGCTGATAAACCCGATTCTGATTTCCTCCATTAGCTTTGCCATTGCTGGTGGAGAAAAGGCCACATGGGGCATTTGCACAAATTAGGCCCATCAATTGCACCTGATCCCTTGGGCTTCACACATGGAAAATGATGCTGTGTGGGGTGGTGGAAGATCCACAGACAAAGTAGGTGCAGCCTCTTTGCACCTTCCCAATTTAATTCCAGATATGTTCTCATCTAGATATTATTAGAAATCAAGACACATGGAGGATAGAGCAAGAAAATGGTGCTCAAGGTTAAATGTCAGCTATGATCTTGTTGAATGAAGTAGCACATTGGAAGGGCTGAATGGCCTACTCCTTCTATTTCTTGTATTTTTATTAAAGAACTCCCAGGGCAGCTTAAATCCCCACAAATCACAGTGCTTAGTAAACAGTACTCCAGGTGCAAACTACTCTCAATTCACAATTTTTTTCTTGATTATCATTTCAAATTAATTTTCACATGCATTAGACAGCCTTCCTAACTTGATGGACACTTTAATTTCCTAATCCAATTCTCCATTAACATATACTTTTTGTACCACTCAGCTGACCACCAAGATCATTCCCCTGCTTTTCTCTCCACTCCTTACAAAGATAAACTAGCTGACAAATTCCAAAGCTTTGTGCAAGGAATAGACAGTTATAATATTGTGTGACATTTGTTTTGCTGGACCCATCAATCATGATATTTTTCAGTCATTTCAAATTAAATTTACATTTGGAAGGTATCCATAGTCTTAAATTCAGTAGTATTTTCAATACTCTACCTTTTCTGATGATGGAATTTGTTCTGCAATGGCACTTTCCATTGACTCAACTCTCAAATCAGAGTCAGGCTCAATATCTGGAAAGAGGGCAGATTTTGAAATGTTCTTTCCAAATGATTGCGTTGTCTGGTTGATGAGGATGTCTGGAGGATTTCTTTGGCCCAGCTCCACTCCTGGCCCTAAGTCAAAAATATATCCAGTGACATTATAAGACCTCGGGTGAATTAAGTTAAAATAACCCAATGACAACTGCTAAAATCACTAAGCATATTGGCATTTGATATTTTACACATACGTAGCTACAAGCAGCATGATATTTTTAGTCTGTACATATTTGAAGCATTGAGTATATTGAATTAAACTTCTAATTTAAAAGATTTTCTCTATGACAAAACGTAACTTTATAACAAGGTACTTTTCTCAAGTCCATTACATCACACCCAACAGTAAAGCAATACATCAAATGGAGTGATGAAAGTTAAAAATTTCATCCTTTGTTAATCATTTTTTGGAATGTTCCATGGCACCTCCAGGCATGATGCAAGACACCAAAGTAGTATAACAGCTCAAATTTTTGTTGAATATTTTTGTGCAATATTTTTGATGCAGAACAATTTCTCATTCATTCTCTCTATCCCACCTTTTAAATACTTCAATAATACTTATAAATAGACAATCTATTCAAGCTTAATTCCATTTCGTCTTATCAATGAAGCCCAGGTTTTTCTCAGGCAATACTGAGCCGGCCAAGCGAGGACAACATAAAACAGCAACTGTTCCTTTCCAAAGCTGTAAGCCTCAATGTTGACCAAATATTCAGTCATCTTTTCCTCAAATTTCTGGAGTCAAAGGCTGAAAAACTCCTTAACTAGAGCAGCTAGATCTGCATAAAAATTTAAATCTACAGGAAATTTGCATAAAATACAACATTGTTCATATTTCCAGTTACTATAATTTAGAAAATATTAAACACTACAATCTAACTTGCATAAAAACTGAAAAGACTAGAAATACTCAGGAGGTCCAGCAGTATCTGTAAAGATTTAAAAAGAAAATCAGCATTTCAGGTTGATGGATTTTTCGTCAGATTTGTGAAAAATTAGAAATTAGTCATAGATTAAAATTGCGGAGTAGGGTGACAGATATGATGAGTCCTCATCTAATTTAATGCACTGTCATAACTTCTCATAATTAGTAACCCGTACTCCAGGGAATCCAAATGCAGAGCATAACCATTTTGCAGAACACCACCATTCAGTCCTAAGCAGTACATTAAATTGGATGAGGCACAAGTGAAATGCACCTATACCTGGAGGAGTGATTGTTTCCTGAATGATTGCAGGGAACAGATAAAGTTGCAGGCACTGCAGCTACATAAGAAAATGCCCCAACAAGGGGAGGAGGATGCTGACGAAGGTGGAAGAATGAATGAGAGCATCCCAGAGGACATGCTCCATCTAGAATTTTGAAAGCGGAGGGGAAGATGTATCTGGTGATCACAGAAACTACTGAGAGGTTGAATCACTGAATGTGAGTGCTGGTGGACAGAAGACGAGGACAAGGGGAAGCCCAACAAGGTTCTGGGCAGAAGAGTCAGCAAAAGCAGCTAGTACTGAGAGGGTTAACCACAGTTAAGGTAAAATGATACAATCTTGGGAACACTGGTGCAGAGTCAATCATCAGATATGATGGACTTGGGAGAACTGGGAGAATCAGGGTGGGAGGAGATTACAGTCATGAGAGCTGGGGAAGCCTGCAGGCTTATAACCGAGCATTATCCTAGCCCTTGAGAAAGGGAAGAATCAGAGTTAAATCATGCGAGTAGGATGGAAATTGACATCAAAGGTAATGAACTGGAGATTTTTATGAGAGCAGGATGTAGCACCAACAGTGTCCTCAATGCACTAGAAAAAGAGGCAAGGAAGGAAATGAAAAAAAATTTCCATTTATCTTACAAAGAGACGGGCATAATTTGGACATGCTGCTCCTATTGCAACACCTTTGATTCAGAAAGTGAGTAGAACTAAACTGAGATGTTGTTCAATGCTCAAATTCAGCCAGGGAGTGGAGGTACAGGAAGAGTAGTTGGGCCTGTGTTCAAGGAAGAAGTGAAGGGCCCTCAGGCTGTCCTAGTGTGGAATGAAGGTGTAGAGGAATTCTATCCAATGCAAAAATGAACAGTTGGATCCAGGAAGCTGTCAAAATGGCAGAGGAAGTCAGATGAGTCAGATGTAAATAGGAAGGAGAGAAAGAACAGAGACAAAGCAAGAAGAAATAGGTTACGTGGGATGTGATCAGGCTGAAACGATGAGCTGGTTAGTCCTGCTAATGCACCTTAACCAGGGAGGTAGAAAATACCTGTATGCGGTTGAGGAACTAAGAGACTGACGCCTGTGGAGCCAAGATAATCAGAGGATACGAAGTCAGTGTCTGGGAGTACTCTTGCCTACAGAATCAGAATGGACTGACGTTCACCAGTGGGATCATGATCCAGAGGGTTGCTTTGTAACAACCTAACTTACATGGGGTAGATTACCTTACTGCACATTCAAACACTACAATTCAAAGAGAAAGCAAATGCTTAAATGCAGGAAGGGTAATGAGCGAGGATATATCAAATCCGTATACAGAAGCTGGCATACTGGCTGAAGAGTCTGATTCACACACATACAGCAATGAGAGTTTTTAAATGCATAGCAAAATGAATATTCCAGGCAGCTGTTTCAAATCCAGTTATTAAACTCGAGCAAATACAGCCTCTCTCCTTAGCTAAGACCTCTCCTCGAGCAAGTCTCAAAAGAAGTAGTGAAACAGGATCAGAGAGTATTTTATTCCATGATTCTCGTACTAAACTGACTGCACTGGACAAGAAAATCTAGAACAAAATTTGATGCATGAATGAAAGAACTAGCACCTCACTATCCCCTCGGGATGCCCCAAAGCACACACCACTGTTCCATGAACTTGAATCATCTGTTCATTCATTGGTAGCATTTGTTGAATGAAGGTTGGTTAGAACACCAGTTGTTCCTGCTCTATTTAAATAGCACTATCAAATTAGTTATTTCCAAATGAATCAGCATATTGTACTTTGGTTTAACATTTCAAATAAAAAATGAAATTTCTAACAGTCAATATTTCACTGATGTATCAATCAAGGTTAAATAAATATGGATTGGAGTGAGGCTTGAAACAATGTGTTCTGACTCCAGGCAAGAGTACTACCAGCTGAGCCAAGCTGACAGTTTTGCACTACTTAACTAGATTGGGTTGGGAAGGATCAAGTACTTTGCACAAAGTATTTTCATTTCTTTTTAGATGCACATTTATTCTGCTGCCATAATAGGACATTATGAAATGATTCCACCTAGCCAGATGTGTGATGTTAGGGGATGATCTTCAGCACTAACCAAAAGAGAGAGCACACACCTGTCCAGCCTACCAGACAGCCTTTCAATATCCTGCTGCTGGGCAGGTATAGTTTTGTTTTAAATATATAGAATACCAGAACTGATGCTTGCAAGGAGAATAGCAAAAAAAATGATTTGCCATTTTATTATCAGCTTTCCCAAACACTTTCTGCACCTGCTTCTCTTGGTGTCATTCAGAATCCGGAGCTGACTCCAGAATGGAAGAAAAATCAGTGACCATACTTATAGCTGTACATTATATGTTCAAAGCTAAATAGTTACATTTTAAGATAAGATAGCTTTATTAGTCACGTGTACATCGAAACACACAGTGAAATGTATCTTTTGTATAGTGGTCTGGGGGCAGCCTGCAAGTGTCACCACACTTCCAGCGCCAACAGAGCATGCCCACAACTTCCTAACCAGTATGTTTTTGGAATATGGGAGAAAACCGGAGCACCCGGAAGAAACCCACGCTGACACGGGGAGAACGTGCAAACTCCTTACAGACAGCGGGCAGAATTGAACCCAGGTTGCTGGCACTGCAATAGTGTTACGTTAACCACTACACTCCCGTGCAATATTATGATTCCTGGAAATGTAAAATTTAAAGCTGAAAAGTAAAGCTCAGGAGTACAGGTCAGGAGGCATGTATTTCTCTCCACACTTGCTGAATATATACAGCATTTTGTTAATATTTGTTTTCAGTTAATTGAAGTAACATCAATTATTCAAATAAAACAGGCTGATTGGTAATCTATAAAAGCCTCTTAAAAACTGCACTTTCTAATCATTGTACCTTTAATGAAACTTGTTTTCAAATCATGAAATACAGCAGATCACTATCATCTCTGTGCTGGAGTATTTGTACTTCATATAAAAATATAGCAAATTTAAATGTTTCACATTTAAATATTAACATTACAAAACCCCTTGAACTATTTGTTTGTCATCACTCGTATTCAGACTGTAAAGCTGATGTACCAAGCAAAGAAACGTTCTATTACAAAAATATTATTTGCACAGTACAGCCTTAACCATGCATCACAAAATGACAATAAGATACATTTTACCCCTAATATCAATATCTTGCATATAAATTGCACTTATCCAAAGGATACAGTAACACAGGCAATCAACTATAAAGCTTCTGGCTGCAATCAATATGCTATGTACCAATTGAGTACAGAATTGTCAAGAGAATAGAATTGTGAGAAAAAATCACCTAGCTGACTATTCACAGTATTGTAAATAACCTGCTTTCATCTTCATTATCTTTTGACTCTCAACTTGAAGATCTGAATTATAATCACTTGATCTCTTTTTCAGTAAAAGCAGGTGCAGTTTGGCAATTGGCTTTTATAATTTGGTGCTCCAAGTCCTGTAATTATCTTGATAGTGCAAAAAAAAAACAACCAAAAATCTTCAAAACATTAATAGCATTCCAACTTGGTATGAACACTTAGGTAACTGAATATTTCCATCACAACTGGAGCCAACATATAAACATTTCATTACAAATTTGATCTCCATATTAAACTGAGGCACAAGAGAAGATGTAACAAAGATATACAATTACCCCCATCGGAAAAGATCAAAGAGACTATGGTCATTTTCTCTCATAACACACTTGAGAGATGACCTGATACAGATCTTTAAGATTATAGAAGGAATTGAAAGGATAGGCACCAAGATTGTGTTTCTGGTTGAGAGGAGTCCAAACTCCTGGTCAAAGATATATGACATACACCAATAAAATCCAGTAGGGAATGCAGGAGAAATATGACCCCCGTGTACTAACAATGCACGCATGATTAATGCCACAGGTACAATTTTCCACCACAAATCTGCAATGTGTGAATGGCATTCATCTCTGCTCCAGAAGTTGACATTACCTGAAGGGTAGTTAAATTGTTCAACAATTCAACTCTAACACACACAAGGCATTGCACGTTAAAATATAATGCACCTGCCCACAATCAAATCATACTGTAGAACATCTAGCCCAATGAAGCTCAGGGAGCAAAGCATTGAATCAGCTGAAATGCCAGCCACCAAAAGATCAGGGTGAAAGAATGCCAAATGCACAGCAGGCTACAACCAAATAAACTGAGCATTCATAAACAGACAAGTGTTAGAGGAGATTGCAGAGACAAAAAGGTGCACGAGGCATGGTGTAATTTAAAGATAAATACAAGGATTCTGAATTTAATACCCAGCAAGGGCAGGGGGATCAGTATGGGTCAGCAAGGAATGGATAATGGACAAGAAAATTTTCAGGTGGAGCCATGATACTTGCAGCAAGAGTTTAAGCCATTCTGGAGCATGTAGAGAACTGGAAATCAGAAAGGTGGTCACAGTTTTAAAAATCATTCATCCGTTGGCAAACAAGCATTGTTGTCAAAGGAATCAAGCTCCAAAATATCCCTAACCCTCCTCCACTACAACTTTTCTTAAAATCTCTTGGAAAATTGTATTATTAACCCAAGTAACTTGGTGTCAAACTTCACTTGACAATTAGGATATTTTACTACATTAAGAGGTAGTATCCAAATGCAAAATTGCTGCTGTTGAATGCAACAATCCTTAACATTTCCAACAGTTTTACTGCAGAACTAGGAGACGAGTACCTCAAGTTCTCGCCAAGTCTATTAATGAGAATTGCAACACTGTAATTTGTGTAGAAGGGCATCACTAACACCATCTGTATTTTACCCTTAACTTCATGTACATGCACCAGAAATTGCTGGTCAGATTTCCTCCATTATGTGACAGTAACTGCAATGTTCATCATAAATTTCCATATTTTCTGCCTGCTACCTTGTGATGGATGCACTACGGTCCTGGAGTATTAATGAAGAATATGAAGCAAGGGTAACTGGGTTTGATGCCACATCCAGAATCCCCATGTGGAGCACATAAACAGTTATAACAGGACACTGGACACACTTCCCTCTCCCCTGAACTCTTTATTGATATTTTAGCATACTGTTCACATACAACCTGACCACATTGTTACAGTTATTCAACATGCATAACACTAATAAGGCAATGGTCTCCAATGAACAATTAACTTGAGCGAAATCATTTTACACAGGAGTATAAAACATCATTTGTTAACATGTCTGGAATCCATTTAAAATGAATAATCAACTAGTGCAGAACTCAATGGATCATAAAGAGTATGTTATGACAAGCCACCAAGCCATTTTCCATCCTGGCTTCTCAAAAACTTAACTGAAATTCTTTTTACTTTTAAGGAGTGTGCATGTTATTTATAATTCCTTTTTAAAATAAAAACCACAAAATCGAACTTATAGGAATGCCTTTAATTATACTTCCTTACACAACATCTCAAATCTTAGCCAAGCCACAAACATATACAGGTGGTAACTTCAGAATGCAACTCTTGAATATCTCCATTCAAAATCCATGCTCACTTTCCCCACGAGTGATTCAAATCAACTGCAAAAGATCTACATGTTCCATAAATCTGAATAGACCACATGCAACCCTGGGGCATTTTTCATTTGAATTCAATATTGCTGATACTTGATCAAAATATCCTGCTCACTGTTTGTACAAGTTAACTTTTGGCATATATCATTACTTGAAAAGAAATCCAATGCCAAGATTGCATGATACCTGTACTTTTAAAAGTCAGCATAAAATTGCTCATACTGAAAATAAGTATTCCCTCAGTAATATCTGAAATTATTCCAATAATAACTGTTTCAACCCACAGTATCAACAATACTCATTGCAATATTCTTCATTATTTTTATCTTGAATTATCATATATAGCTATACAATGCTTCTTGAGACAAGGAACCAAATAGGCTTTTCTTTCACATAAAAGATGACTAAGATTTAAATATAATCAAACTAATCCTTACTAGGTCACACAACTGAACCATGAACTCACATCTGTGAATCTTCGGTCAGTAGATAGATTAAAAGTTAGATACCTTAATTAACCTAATAATTTACCTCAGCAGAAACATTCACTTCCAACCTGACCTCCAAGCAGCTGCCAGGAACAGGTCTTTTCCTCTCAAGAAATAAACACCACGAATAACTTCAGTCTTGCACATCAATAGGACCAATTGCATTCATATAACATGTTTTGGAAATTTCCAAACTTTTTTTAATTCTTCTCTTTAAAGTAAGAAGTTTTAATCCTAAGGAAAGAGTCAATTTGGTAACTACAACAGTACCAACATTAATATGCACAAACTGTAGTTAATGATCCCTGGGTGCAAAATAGATTTAAAGCACCTGAAGAAAATCTAGCAATGGATAACAGACTAACCAAAACACCCACACCTATTAGCATGTCCACAAATGCTCTATAAATATTGGAGAAATGTGCATACAACTACAATATGATTTTTGTCTGAAGTAGTAAGACTGAGGACATGTGGTGGAGGTGTTCTGCTCTTACAAGAATGAAGCAGATCACTGGAAATTAATTTCTCTAATCATCAAAACAATTTGCTACTTGCAACACAATTCCACAACTCACGAGAACCACCAAGGTGCACCACAAACCACTAGGATGTGGATTCATGCATGTGATCTGCCATTTCATTATATTCTGCATTAGGTGGTGCCATTTATTATACAGAACTTCCATCTCAGTGAACAAACTCAAAAGTTAGTTTCACATATCTACCAGGTTTCAGTAAAGTCAAAGTTGAAAAGACATCACAACATGGAAAAGAAACAGATTGGCTTGTCACATGGTATCACTTGCATCGCCATCATAAAACAGAGCAATGCAAGGGATTTAGTATCAGTATTTCCCAAATATGATTCTTTTCAAAGATTAATATCTTCTCTAGAGCAAGGTGTTCTTGTCAGCATCTTACCAATTATGTATCTTTTGAAAATAAATGATGAAGCTATATATAGGTGAACTCAAGGGGGGGGGTGGTGGTGGTGTTGGCAACTGAATAACAGACTGAAACGCAAATAACTCACTGCTTTTGTAAGTCTGCTTTTGTTTTATCACCTGTAGGTCTGGATTTTATGGCGATACCAGGAACCATCATCAGTCTACAGTGAGCACAGTTCAGAATTACTTCAAATATGAGTATGCTGAACACAAAACTGATTATGAGGCATTTTCAAAACAGTCTCCAGAGTGCAACACTAGGATGTGAAAACACAAAACACATGATAATAATATAAACCATGTCTCACCATTAATTACATACAGTATATTTGACAGATTACTCACTTTAAATCTAATGAACCCTTTTCACATTTATTTTTATATATATATGTTTTTAGAAGAAATTTGCTCAGCTTGCCATTTTCCAAGAAAAAATTCAATTCAAATTCTATTGAAAACAGATTTACAAATCAGGAAGACAGAGTTAATGGATTAATAGGTTTTATTTACCTGCAGAAAATGCTGCCCAAGGAATGGCTGGGGAGACTGACTGTGTTCCCGTTTCACCATCTTCAAAGTTCTCTGCTGCCTGAGCATTTATTTTTTTTAAAAAAAAGCAGAGTTTAATTTGGCAGTACTAACTTATTTCCTAAATATATTTAATAGAAGAATGAAGAGTCATCAGAATTTGTTCAGAATAAAAAGGCAAATCCAAATGAAAGATGAGAAAGTGTTGGTTGAATCAAGCTTGGGGCTGACTTGGAACCTATTTTATAAATGTCCATCTGAATACAGTTAGGCATATAAATGTTTGAAGTCATATCTTGATGGGATGTTTCATCCTTGAACAGAGTTGCTCATTATGAAACAAACCTACTGCCCCTCCAATCCCAAGTGAAAAATTAGCTTCCAACCTGCCCTCCAAGCAGCTGCCAAGAACAGGCCTTATTCTCCCAAGAAATGAAGACCAAATGAAGAAAAAATACCATGCAACTTCAGTCTTAGACATCAATAGTAACGTTTTTACACTGCCTTTAAGGCATAAATTCAAAGCTATGCTAGCTAACTTAATTGTGAAATGTTGCATAAAAGCCAGTCAGACTGCAAGTTACAACCAGTGGTCTGTTCATTGTTAATGGGTGTAAACTGAGTTGGCCTTGACAATTAACCAGCTTCTCAGATTAGAGAGGTGGGAAGGGAAGAAAATTCGACAAAGACTCTAGTCCATGGAGCGCTGCTGAAAAGTTGTTGCTTTCATCTGTTAGAAAGAAATGATTTGTTTTCTTCAATAGTAAATAATGTGACTTCAATCTGAACAAATTATTCAAATGCCAGATCCAACCACATGAGGAGAGAATGGACTCTAGGACTAAACACATGAGCCAATTTATACATGCTCACAAAAGCGGTCAGTCTTGTTTTGAACCTTCAGCATGTAAATTAAATACACAGTGGATGCCAGAAGGTTCAACTCTATTGCCCAGGTGCTGGCACTGTTACATAAGGCTCTGTGAAAGATACTACGAAAAATGTTGTTCCAAGTCTATATTCCAACAAGGGCCCCAACAATGCACATGAGGGGTTGATTTTTTTTTGAAAAAGTACTTTTCTTTTAAATATTCTGTATATTTTGGCATATTCCCCTTTCTTTCTTAGGACGTGGATTAGAATCCAGACCACACTAAACAAATGAAGGGTTCTTCTCTCCATAAATTAATTTGGGCAGTTTCAGCTCATTACCATTGTACATGAGCCACACTAAAATTGTCAAAAAACCTATAAGTTTAACTGAGTGGCTACAAGGTATCTAATATTTGCAAAAAAGAAAAAAAAGAAAGATTCTAGAATGGCACACTAAAGAATGGGATATAATTACATTATTGTAGCAAAGGAAGAAAGGGTTTAACAGTGTCCTTTTTGAACTGTCGTGCACTAATGCTAACAGCATTCAATAAAAGAGAAATGGGTTGCATTCCCTGTTTCTAGCCTCCTTTGGTAAGCAAAAAAAAGAGATCACATCAAGACCAATTAAAAAGCACATCATACAATATTCAGGAACTTCCCTAAATACAAGGAACATGAAAAGAAATACATTTAATTCCCTTTACAATCACTCCCTAAGAAATTACCATTCACCTGGTCTTGGAACATGGCCAAAAAGAGGTCCTTTCTAGCAAACGTGAAAGCAATTCTGTGTACCAGTTTCTTCTGGGAACTGCAGTCAGACTGCCAAATCATATTTAAAACTTCATGGTCTTAAGCTAGCTGAGATTTTTATTCCCATCTGTTCGAATCAAATTTAAAACACAATTCCAAAACCAAACCACAGTACTCTACCACAATATACCACCCATCATTATAAGGGACATGCCCATTGCCGAACATAAAAAAGGCAGAATCTTGAAGCTACACATTTTAAACACATACCTCAAATCCTCCAAATTCATCATCGTCCATCCTTCACCATGCACCTACAATAATCAAAATATCACACATTTACAATGGTAGTATACCACAAAAGGAAAAACGTCAGAAAACATTTACTATGGTTTTTTTTTTGAAAAGCTAAGATGCATTTTTTCTTAAGTACTCTAAGGGTTTGACCTAATTTCACAGTGGAAATGGCTAATAGCTTAAGTATAATAATCAGAAAACACTAATTGTTCTTATAAGCAATACCAGTTAAAACCTTAATTAAAAATTCTCAATCCTGAATGTTTCATTGACAATATCTTTCTATTTGCTTTGAAACGACTGTGGCCCTGAAGTTTTTTGTTTAACAAGTACTCCATTGTTCATTTTTACCCAATGTCAAATTAATCAATCCATGAGGAATAAATCAGAACAAATTAAAACATCAAGAAAAATTAAAAGGTGCTTTTAATTTCTGTAAATATATTTCCAAAAAAAGAAAATCCATATTACTTTACCTGTGCTTATTCCTTTTAAATGCACTATTCCAAACATTAGAACAGGAACATTAACAACCAAACAGATGAGAGAAAGTGACTCCAAGAACAAACATATCCTCGATAATGATGGAGTTCAGCACAGGAATGCCAAATATAATGTTGAAGCACTTGTAGCCATTTTCAATCAGGATGCCAAGAGGATAATCCATTGAGTTGCTTCTGGTGCCTCCACTACAAAGCACTGGATGCAGCATAGGCCATGGGTGCTTCCAGTTCATCCTAGCTGTTCATAAATTAAAACCACAGTTCCATTCCAAAGAAATCAGCCTACTCAGTATAACATTTTGACTTCTAATTGTCAGCTTGACAGAAATGCTCTATTAATACATTCATTTATGGAAGGTAGGTCACCATTTACTACTGAAACCTGATTGCCTTTATTTTGATGGTAATGGTAAGCTTCTACCTTCAACTGCTGCATTTTCCTGGTGAAGGTTTCCCATTATTAGAAGTTTCAGAATTTAGACAACACAATAACAAAAGAAATCAAAGATTCCAAGTCAGGATTGTGTGCTACTCGTGCTGGGGGGTTGGGGGGTGGAGGGGAGGTAGGGGGGTAGTTAACACACAGTAGTGGTTTTCCAATGTACCTATTGCCCTTGTCCTTCATTGAGCCAGGAAATTAATACCAAGCTATGCTGAAGACTTGAGGTCTTGAACAAATTACAGCTCCAGACAAGCCATGTTGATGACAGTGCCTCTGATAACCTGCTCACTGATACTCAGTTTGAATTTCACCAAGACCATTCAGCTCTAAACATCATCACAAATCAAAAGAACTGGATTGACATTCAAGTCATCATCCCATCAAAGTGGCCTCAAGAAGCCCTCATACAATGAAGTCAATGGAAAATTCTCCATTGCTGTAGTCAGAACTTAGGAAAACGGTAGTGGTTGTTAGAGATCAATTACTTCATCGGGGCAGTGTATCAGACCCAGAGGTCTTCAGTTACTTCATCAAAGAACTTCCTTCTATCATATGTTCAGATGTGAGGAAATCCACTGATGACTGCATAATGTCCAACCTCATTCACATCTCCTCAGAAAATATACAGCAAGACTTAGATAACATTTCTGTACTGGCTGAAAAATGGCAAGTAAATTAACTCGTGCCAAGCAATAATCATTTCTAACTAAAGAGTTTGATCATCTATCCTCAACATTCAATAGCACTACCATTGCCAAGTCCCCATCGTCAACATCAGAGGGTCACCATTCACCACAAGTACACCTGGGACAGTTCTATATAAACTGATGCTACAAGGCAGGTCAGAAGTTGGGTATCCTGCTGTGGGTAACTCATTCAACTCCCCAAAAGGCCTTCCAATATCTGCAAGGTGTGTGATGGAATACCATCTACTTGCCCAGAGAAGTGCAACCCCAGCAATCCTCAAGAAGCTCAGCACCATCCAAGACACAACAAAATTAAACAGGCATTCCATCACAACTCTAAAAATTCATTCCCACCACTACTAACTCACTCAAGACTTCACTAAGAACCAAGAACAGAGAAACAGTCAACATCCACTGGGAGGAACACTTCAAAATCCTACTCAATGGCAACCAGCATTGTACGTGAGCACCCTTGACTCCATCCTACAAAAACTTATTCGATCAGGAGGCCACATTGCAGTTGGAAAAACAACAAGACCTTGACAGTAGATGGTATTCCTGCTGAAGTTTAAAACATGGTGTTGAAGACCTTTGATCACAAATCCACAATGTCATCTTTGACATTTAGGAAAAGGGGGAGACCTCAGAGGTGCTGTAATTGTGACCATCTTCAAAAAAGGTAACAAATCCTACTGTGGTTACCACTGAGGAATAGCCAGGCTGTTTGCCACAGGGAAAGATCACCAGGGACGTCCACAACTTGCTCCCTGAAATGCAGAGTACATTCTGTCCATCAGGAGGTATGGTGGACTTGATGTTTACTGTGTAACAATTTCAAAAGGTATTCAGGAAGCAGCACCAACTACTATACTTAGCCTTTCTCAATCTGACCAAAGCCTTTGACACCATCACCAAGGAGATATAACAAAGCAGTCCCCTCAAATTCAGCTGCCCACAAAAATTCATATCCATCTGCCAGAGGAGGTGACAGAAGGAGGTACAATTAAAACATAAAAAATATTTGGACAGGTACATCAATAGGAAAGATTTAAGAGGGATACTAGCCAAATGCACGCAAATGGGATTAGGTTAGATAGGCATCTAAATTGGCATAGACAAGGTAGGCTAAAGGGCCTATTTCCTTGCTGTATAACTTTATGAATCTTGAATTTGCTTCATGATGGCATGTAAGGCATGATCGTAACCAACAGGTCTAGAACAGAGCCAATCCCAGGGAAGATTGGTGTGAAACAAGGCTGTGGCACAGCTCCAACAGTTTTTTCCATCTTGCCAATAAGCTTCTCCCTGGAGCAGAGCTAATGTCCAGAACTATCAGGAAACTATTCAATCTAGGAAGACTATACTCCAGAACCAAGGTTATTCTAACCACAGTAGATGAAATGCTACATGCTTGCTTGAACTCAGAGGCCAAGCTTCAGGCCATCATTGACTTGTTCACTGAAGCATGAGGAGGGGCCTTACACTCAGCATCTGCAAGAGAAAGTTTCTCTTCCAACCTGCCCCTGCTAAACAACATTGCCCTTCAACAATAAAAGGATTGCGGTGAGCCATTTCTCACCAAAGGCTGAATTCATCATCACCTTCAATATGCCAGCAGAGCCTTTGCTCACTATAGGAAAAAGATCAGAATCTTGAATCTGGTAAAAAAAAATTATGGTCTACCGGGCAGCAAAGATCTCCAGAGACACTGGAGATTATTGATGCTGGAGTCTAGAGCAACAAACAAATAGCTGGAGGAATTCAGCAGGTCCAGCAGCATCTTTGCGAGAATGTTTGGACAGTGAATGTTTGGAGAGTGAATGGACAGTCAATGTTTTGGGTCAGGAATCTTCATCTGGCCT
>JARFYF010000029.1:22786499-22796622 GCA_030265395.1 Rhina ancylostomus | reverse complement strand
ATAGGGATTTGTAGGACTATAAAGAAAGAGTGAGGTAGGGGGATGGCAGAATGTGATTTACATAACTGCTCTACTGGGAACTGGTGTAGAATCAATTGGGCAAAATGGCTTCCTTCAGTGTAGTAATATTACATTTTTTACTGAAGCAATCACATAATTGAGATAATTGGACTCTGATAACTACAATCCCCTTCTTTTTGCTGGGTATAATGCCTGAGAGTGGAGAGTTTTCCCCTTGATTTCCGCAGACTTCAATTTTACCTCTGTGGATTGAGGCTCCTTCATCCAGTACATGGTCAAGAGCTTCCTTAATGTCAAGGGCAGTTGTTTCTATCTTGCTTTTGTAAGTCAGCTCATGTTTGGGTGAAGGTGTAGAGGTGAATGATCATACCAGAGCTTGAAATGAGTCTAATGTGAACTCAGATTGTTGGTGATAGCACTGTCAATGACACCTTCCTGCTTGACACCTAGCTGCTTGTTGGCTGGATTGGATTAGTCCTGCTGATTTGTGGTTACAATTTACCAGGGCAAATTTCCAAGCTGTCAGGTGTTGAAGCAGCACAGGAAAAAGTTAGCTGGAGACACAGTTAGTTCTGGGGAACAAGTCTTCACCACAAACCAGCTTATCATTTAGCTTTGAAAGATGAATCAAATTGATTGAATACAAGCTCCAGAATTGGCCTTACTTAGGGAGAAGATCAAGATGGAAAATCCACACAGCACTTCTGGTTTAATGGTTACAAACCTTCAACCTTGTCATTTGTTCTTATGTGCTGGCTCAAACTGTCATTGAAGATTTTGATATTCATAGCCCCCCTTCCCATTCATGACCAGATGTGGCAGGAAAACAGAGGTTTTAATCTGGTTGGTAGTGGAATTGCTTCGCGTTCTTTGCATCCAATACTGTATTGTAGCTTTAACAGGGTGCCGCCTCAGTTTTATGAATATCTGTTGTGGCACCTGGCATACTTTTTGGTTTACTGCTTAAATGAGAACTTGAGGTTTCAGGGCACATTCTAACTTTCCAGAAGATTTATACGTTTATGAGGGTAACAATTTCCTTAACTTTTACAGAATGATATCTATGCCAAAAAGTAAATTATAGTTTAAGAAAAGCAGATGATAGATTTGATATTTTTGGAAATGAATAGATCCATTTTTCCACCTCATTATTTGTGTAGCTGCTATACAGGCACATTTTGCTACATCAAACCAAAAATTAAAATATCCTGTTTTACTGTTGAATACTTATACTGAGATAACTTTGAGGTTAAAAGCCTTTAAGCTGGGGAGACACAGAAAGCCAAATCAAGTGGCATCTTGAATACCCTAAAGAAGGTTTATTATTCTCTTAACTCAATCAAAAAGCATTGAAGTCTTTCCAGCCCTTTCTGGGAAACGAAAATCATGATCAAGGTGTTGCAACTTTGAATATATATGCAAAATTGATAGCGACACAGCAGATTTTTTCCCTATATCCTTCAGAATATTAGCATGTTTGCTTTAATACTGTATAAGTAAAACAAAATGTTGAACGGGATTCTGTACAAAATTTTTCACTCTGTAAAACATTTGACCTGCTTCAATCGAGTTTTATTATGAAACCTTCAGATGATATTAGTGGACCAATGGTTTGTGCATTTCTATATTTCTCATTTCCCATTTTAACACTCACTGAATTGTACTTCAAAAAAACATGAACATGTGAGACATTTACCCAATATCTTCCAGGTTATATTTTCAATGTTATTATCAGAACTATTGCATTCATTATGAATGTGTAACTTTGCTAAATACTCAAAATGTAACTCTTGTGTTATGTGTGATAATTAAAACAAAAGGCAACATATAATGATGACACTACAGCCAGCAGGAATGAATTTTATAATTCTACTGCCAATAAATCTTGGTGATCACTCATGTAATTTTATGTTACTACCCCTCCTCACTGCAATTTTTCCTGGCAAAATTACTCTGCTTTTACTGGGAACATTTGCTGTAGTTTCTGCCTTCTCCAGTCTTTGGAAAAAAAGAGTAAATCAACTTTGCTTCTGAACAACATTTTGCTTAAAGTGAAGAAACAAGAGACTTCAGGTGCTGGAATCTGGAGCAACAATCTGCTGGTGGAACCCAGTGGGCTGCGCAGCATCGGAGGAGTAAAGGAATTGTCAATATTTCGAGACAATTTAAAATGAATTTTAAATACTGAAAATTCACACCATTTGCACACACATCTTATATATATATTTATATGTAAACAATGACAAATCTGTTTAGTTACTAACATTTGTTTTATATTATCTTAACTCTTTCCTTTCAAGGTGTCTGATCTCATCTATTTTGTAATTCTTTAATGTATAGCCATCAGTTCTTGATATCTTAGTGTAATAGATAGTGACATTAATATTAGGCCCAAAACAAAAGTGAAGAGCAAAAGCATAGAGGAGGCAATGTAACTAAAAACTGAGCAACAGGAGCCTCATGAATTAACTTTCATCTGTATCTTTAGATGAAAACAGAAAACTAAATCATATATCAACACTGCAGTAGTATGTTCTTTGATACTTCTAAATGGATTTTTTTCATTTATGCCCACAACATATTTACATTTTAGTAAAAGGGAAAAACTGCACACCCGGTCGGATAGTAAATATGTATTTTTCAAATGAATTAAGCTATAAATTCAATTACTGAATAACATAGGTAACTTACACAATGTTTGAAGAGCTTGTCATTATTAGCTTCAGACAATGGTAGAGCTTTTTACGGAGTCTTGTTGAAGTATGGTGGCAAAATTTGCCACCAATTTTCACCAATGATTAATGGCTTCCAAGAAATATTATAAACTTTCTCAAATTTTTAAAATACAAGTAATAATATAATTATTTAAAACAAAGTCCAAAGGAGAACATTGGTAGGGTGGGAAAAATAAATAGCAGAATGGGACAGGGGAATAACTGAATTCTCTTTTCAGTCTGCAAGGCCAACAGACACAAGCAAAATAAGAAGACTGAACTGCTAACTCAACTGTTTGTAACTTATTAGTTTCAAGTAAAATTTATGTAGGTTATTCTAAGACTCTATTGTTAAGTTTGGTATGGGGTATTTGACAAACTTGAATAGATATGATGAACTTGGGATCCAAAAGATGCATAGTTTTGCTTGGAACTACAGCAATGCTTTTTCACAGAACTTTTCTCCAAAGTACCAGCAAATACTATTAATATTGTAAGCATGTTTACGTTAATGCCAAGTAGAATTCACAAACAGAATTGGGATTTTTGTGCAGAAAACATAAGCCAGACATATCTGAAAAAAATGTTACATACCTGTAAAAGTCAAATCGAATTTTCACATCTTTTTGGTAGATAAATCACCTCCTGGCAAAGCATCCAGACACAATCCACTACTAGAGTGAAAAAAAAGCTTTTTGCACCATCATGTTGCAAAATCAAGCAACAATGTAATTGAAACTACATTCCTGTTTTCTCACTAAAACTACTGTAACAATGATCACTTTGCTAAAGGTATCACCATGACAACTCTGCTGCAATACCAAGCTTTTCCAAAGAAGATACTTTGCAACTAAATGTTTAATTAACCTTTTTGTGGGAAATGAGCTAAAAGTTGGAGAAGATAAGGAGAGGTCAATATGCTGGGTACTCATAAGTCACTTTGTTAGTACATAAGGTTTGAAAGGAGCTGACTTGTGACCGTGTTGGATTTCTGACAACATTCTGCAAAGAAAGAAACCACTGTCACAATGAAATACAGTATATTTCATTAACAGAATCCAAAATTTGAACAGAAATGTATCAACTTGGGTGGTATTTAGCCACCATCCTGAGATTTGTGTTTGTAGTTTAGCAGGTATACAATGTAGAAATGCTATTACTTATGGTAAATTCTTACTTTCTTTCCGCTGTAATTTTTAAAATGTTATCTTTGACAAACCTTACCTGCAATTCACAATTAACCGGTTGCTTTTTACTTAAACAAACTTATATGCCATCTCTTGTTTAAAGCACTATTCTTGCACACCTGATTTGCAGGCATCATCTTACACAAAATAAAACAGGCTGTAACTTCAGAAAAGCCAGGCTTGATTAATATTACATCCTGTTCAAAGAAATAAATAGAGGTAAATGGAAGAGTCACATTCCACACCTTCAGAGCACTTTTCTACTTCTCAAACAAATGTCATTATTAAATTCTATATTGAATTAAGGCTAAAAAGAAATGTTTGGTTCTTAACTTGAAGCTGAACAGTAAACATTTTCTTTTGGTTCCCCTGATTTGTACCTGTAGTTCTAAATGATCCACTTTACTGGAATAGTGTTTCTTCGATCTAAGACAGGCATTTGAAAAGAGAATGTTAATTCTCATCTGTGTTTATTAAACAATTTCAGTTTTGAAAATCTTATGAACAGATAGAAGAGCTGTAGCTAGATTTTCCTTCCGAAGTTCTTCAGTAAAAATGGTTGATATCTCCCACAAGAAATCCAACAAGTGGAGATACTTCAAACCTACTAGAAATGCAAAAGGTCAATTAAAAATTATAATTTTAATAGTGAATAGTATCAAGTATATCATGCTTGCTTGGCACAACTTTCTTGGGTGTTAAAGAAATCTAATTTATTAAAAAATCTGTTGAAATTCATACTGTCAATCTTGGTATGTCATCCTCACTTCATTTCTTTTCAGATGATTCACGTGTTACTAATCATTCCATTATGATATAATCTTTGAATCCTGAATGAAAACATTCCTTACTATTGGTAAAACTAATAACATTTTACACTAAAACCTGAAAAAACAAATCCACAACCTATATTTAAGATTATCCCACAGCTTCCCATGCAGCAGAATATTTATTTCAATGAATGCTAACAGTTCCATTTGCTATCATCAGTGCACAAACAGCAGGAAACTGCAAATTAGATTGTGGAGCAGAAAGCAGCCGGAGAACTGGAGTGGCAGCCCCACCCAAAAAATAAGTCATTTATAATTCACAGTATCTTCAAATATACACATGGAAAATGCTGGGAATACCTAGCAGATCAGGGAGTATCAATGCAGAGAGAAGTACAGCTAATATTTTAGTTTGATGATCATTCAGCAGTATGTTCAAAACTTTTACACATTTCAATAACCATTATCCAAATAAGAAATAGTCATTGTTTTAATTTGAATGTAGAAAAACTTCAAAGAACTTTTTAAAAGTGGAAAAATACAATTGCATAGATTTTTAAAAGAAGCATGGCATGCATTGGGGACTGTGTTAACAGCATGGGTAATATGATGGCTTTTGAGGAAGAACTTAAAAGATGGAAAGGAAAATAAACAGGTGCAAAAGTTTAAGCAGAAGTACTGTGTACAGCCTGTGCATTGATTGTAAAGTGATGGAAAAACAAAGTCAACATTTTATTCAGTCTTGAAATATTTGCAATACAAGCATAGTTGTAAGGCAAAAATACATTTATTTATAGAAGTTAGAATGTAATACTTTTCTCCAGACAAGACCATTTACATGAACACGCTACTTCATCAAGGTTAATGACGAAGTCTGTATAGTCAACATTCTAATTGAACATAAATCAATCATTTCATCTACATCTTATGGATTATGCTGCAGTGTGCAATCTTAGCAGTTTTTTTACAGATTCTTTGTACTGTGAAATGCTATCTTCTGTTTCCCCTTCATTTTTAATATTCACTACCGACTTCTTATAGTTTTTGACTTCTGGTGAATTAACTACTTCTTCTTTTGGGATTGATGGGAATTTTTCTGCTTCTATCATCCTGAAGATTGTGTCCAAAGCATTTTTCTCAGATCGACTATTCTCCCAAATAAATTCCTCCATGTCAGCTTCAGTTTTGTCAGATTCCCATGCTTCTGTTTTCTAAAGAAGAGGAAAAAAGGCAACATTTGACAATAGTTGCATGTTGCACAGAACAAGCTGGCTATTAAAAATTCCAGAATATGGACAAATCTTGAAGAGCATAACATTTCTCAACTGCCTGAATCATTTGGATCATATGTTGTTACGTTTTCAACAAAGTCCTCAGGTATAAATTGGATATACAAATCCACATTATAGAAATTAATTTTCATTTCCATGGCCTGTTTTACACTCAGTGAATTGAAAATCTTCTCCACCATCCATAAAACCTAGTTGCAACTTTGAAACAAAACCTAGAAAGCCAAGGTTTCTGGACTAAGGTTGAATGTGGACTGCAAAAAGATTTGTCTGGGTGAGAAATTTCATTTTAATTTAAAAACAATAACTATTTCCTGAAATCTTCCATAGGGCATGGAGAGATATTCAGGACAGCGAGTCATCCTTACAATAGTTTGGATTAATCCAACGCTAGCCAACACCTCACACCAGTCTGCAGCTGAACTCAACATTTGCAGTTGCACAGCTCCCAATGGACTGCCAGGTTAGCTGCTGCAGTGCTTTCATGAGGTGCAGGTTACTGTGGGAACAAGGAATCTACCTGTGGACCAGTCTGAAGACCTTCTGAGAAATCATTGAAAAAAATTAAAATCTGTCAAAAAGCTGAGGACCAGGTGTGAAATACAAGTAGTCCCTCAGCTCAGCAATTTACGGAATGACCCTGAACTCAATGGTGAGTGCAAGGGCTGAGCAGGAAGTCAGATGACCTCCCATGCATGCTCAACTTACATACTGCAGTGTGCAGGCACAAATGTCCATTATGCACCACTGTGCACACTGCAACTAGCCAACTGTTCTCGTAAACATCATGGCCATAAGTATACTCCAGTACCAAGGAACAGCACTGTCACCATCTGCAATTGCACCAGTGAAAAGGGAAAGTAAGAGAAACAGCCTTACTGAGCCACCTGGGGGCAGCATAAACACTATTAGAAAATCTCAATAGGTATTTACACCACAATTAACACTGTAATTTATGTCTTGTGAATAGATTTGGGTTTCTATTAAATTATTTTTCCTTTAAAAACATGTAACCCAACATACAAAATATCTTTATATGATATTACACCAGACAAAAATGTGACAATCAGGCTGACATTCTTGTACTGCTATAAGGGTTTTTAGCTTTGCAGCTGCATAAAGCAATGGGCCAAAACATATTTACCCATTGCTGCTGGTTCAGAAAAGAAGGTGCTTTTCGCATGTTCCTGACTTCCACTTCTGTGCATTGCAGTGCAGAAGTCAAGAACGTGCTGGAGATCAGAAACCAGCACAGCTGGTCTCTTGTTCTGCCACCACATTCAGCACCCCAGGGTTGGAGTTCAATTGTACTGTTGAGAGGCTGGATTCACTTTGTGTCTGGCTCCACAGCTTTAAAATAGCCATGTAGAAGAGCCCCATTCATTTGGGAAGGGTGGCTAATCTAGATAGAAAAGTGAATGGTTCTGGTTCTTCAGCTTATTTTAATTTATATCAGTCAAATTTTAATTTTTTTTTCAATTCTATTACAGATACTTAGCAATAGGTGAAAAGACCCATGACATCTTAATGTTCCTGGAATGGGATATTAGGATCCACTACCTAAGACCTAGATTTTGCTTGTGGACCAGTCTACTTTTCAGGACAGCTATGGCAGCAAAGTTTAGAGCTCAATTTGACAAGTGGGACTGCGAATTATTATCATGACCAAGGAGATCAACTGGAGCATGGCTCAGGTTGAGCACTATCTGGCCCAACACTGCAGGTAGAATTTTCCACAAACGCACTTATTAGTCGCAGTTCATTGACAGTTAGTGAAACAGTGCATTTTAGGTGGAAAACTCCAGCCCGCAACTTTAAAACTGACCCTTGACCTAAGAATTCACTAAGCAGTGAAAATGAGGCAAAGAGAGCATGTCATATTCCTTTCTACATTTTGGATTAAGTTTTACTCCATTCAATGGATATATAAGGACTCCATTAAGCAGAGTCTTTTGTAACGTTTTAAGAAAACAAGTGTTTCCACCCATGCTTTTAAAAAAAAGGTTGGATTTTGCAGAGAAATGTCAGCATTTACCCATGTAGCTGTTGACATTTTCCTATTAAACCATCAACAATCTTGACACATCCGTTTGAACGCAGGGGAGTCAGCTGTTCCTGGATTTTTTTCTGAATGTGTTCTGACTCTGCATTCCTCCAAGACAAATCAACAGAAATATATTTCTTTTTGTTAAAAAGTGCTCTGATGTAAACTCTCCAACATTTGGTCAAGATTAAATGAAAGCTTTATGTTAGAATCTAAAGCTGCTGCTTAAGGCACAGAAAGTGCCTCGAACAAATATGGACAGTGTTTTCAGCAAGTTAATACAACATTCTTCCATTGTGTATTTCACAGACAAGGCTGACAAGAACATAAAGCAGTAATCCATGATATTAATGTGACGTATTTCCCAAATCTCAAAACTCGTGCTCAAAAGACCATTTAGGGATGTGTTCTAGGAATCAAATGTTTTTTGCTGAGCAGTGAATGTCTCTCTCAGAGCTGACAATCAAGCACTTTAATCGCTATTATACCAAGTAAAACATGCTTTTCCCACACATATTCCTAACTTCTCCAGTAAACAGAAATATAACATGCTAGCAGACATTAACTTCAATTTAAACAAAATATTATTCCAGGAAAGAAACACATAAGTAACTTTTCATCATTCTGTTCCAAGACAAGCAAAGTTTCAAAGTCTAAGCAGAAAAAACCCAGACAGACACTGAGCATGAGCCTGCAATGAAACTTCTAAGTGAGAAATAATTTCCCATGGAGTCCCTATTGATTTTGGCACATTTGGTATACCAAAATAGGAAACTATAGTTTAATTATATACTTTACTGAATATCCTCGCTGAAATACCTGAAGTCATAAATGTTCTTCTTCACATTCCATAATAACTGTCACTTTATAAATTGCTTGCTGTAAATACCCATATTTTGTTAAATATAGCATTATTGCATTATTTTAACCTTAGATATTATTATAAATTCAGAACTTGCATTACCATAACCTAAAGAAAATGTCTGAGTATTTATTTTAAGTATAATTGCAAATGATGTTTTTATCCCATGTATGGAATATCACCAAGAAAACAACCAGGCTCTCATGGACTGATGTGGGCCATGATCTCACATTGCATTTTTTCATCACACAGTAAAGTTACACTCACCATAGCATGTTGGTATTTTGTTAACTAGGTAATCAATTCATGGATTATGACTGTATTGATTCTTACTGCACAGCTTACTACAATAACTAATGTCTAAATAGTGCAATTATTTAACAGTACTTATGCTCATGAAAGTGTATCAGACAGGTGCAACTCCTGTAACAATAAGCTTCGTCATCTTTAAGCTACCTGGAAAGAGATTGTATTGACCATGGAAAATCAAACATGTCACAGTGCTTGTTAATATTTCACAAAAATCAAGTACAATTAGAACTGATTGACACATCCATTAACTATTGATGTTGGTTCTGAAAGGTAATAGAAAGGCAGACATTTAACCAAAGGCTTTCCTGTGTATTCAGAATATAAAATACACAACACAAAAATATCAGGTAACTTGGCCTCCCCATCTAAGTAACATTATAGTCAGAAGAGTGCGGGTTTACCTACCATTAATAAACAAGTCATCTCCTAATCTTTCACCATTTGTACTCTGCTGGCATTGGAAGTTTCCACCTGCCACCAGCTCAATAGCTTTCCTTATCAGTAATAAAAGATTAGTGTTTAAGCATTGATAGCATTGGAGTTTGGAAGTGTAAAATAATGAATTTATAGCATTTCATAAGGGGGGAAGAAAAGGCCTTACTACATAGGTTGATGCTTATTGACCTTGGAAATCTTGCTAAATAGCTTCAAGTTATTCAGCATTAATAGATGCCTATAAACTCTTCTTTGAGCTAAGTCAGTATTCAAAAAAATTACACATGAAAAACACACTTTAAAAAAAACACAAAAAAGATTAATTGAAAGTAATCATAACCACTGTGTATCAAATATTGCTCAGTTCTCAAAAATGTTCACTCACCCATGATTCGTGGTACAAAACAGTGAGTAAATACAGGGCATAATCATAATTCTGCCGCCGCAGTGGACACCTGCAAGAAAAGTATTCAATATGTGTAATTCATA
>JARFYF010000029.1:22768515-22779288 GCA_030265395.1 Rhina ancylostomus | reverse complement strand
CATAATACAATCTTGCAACACTCATCTTTTGAGCAATTGGTTCAAAGAGTGTCTCACCTATATTAACATAGGTAGAACAACATAGACTACGTTACTTATAGTTTGCAAGTTTCAGAGATTTGCTTGAAGCTAGGTACTTTGTCTTCACAAAACAAAATTGCGAAAATGGTATTACATTTTACTAGAATGAACAAGATTTGTTCCTTAGGGCAAGAGGGAAGGAGAACAAAAAGAAATCATTCACATCAGGACTGCTTTTCCAGTAATAGCATGTTTCAGCTAAAGGAAGACATTATCAGCATCGTTTCTGCAACACAAACTTGTATCTGAAAGGTGACTTCATGAGTTGAAAATATGGGGGACGAGCTAACTGCCCAGAAGCTATCCATATGTTGCTTTGATTTCAGTGAAGCAGCTCACAAAATAGCACATTTATTAACAGAATTAAATAATTATCCTGCCAGATCAACCGTCAGAAGTTCGTTCTGTTCTGTGGTACCATTAGCAAACCCTCAACAAGAAAGGTATTTTATAAAGATCACTGTGTGGAAGAATTGACATAACCTTAAATTATATACTATGGTCCTTTTCCATAAGCAATTCATCACTTACCGTCAAGGTGACCACTCTAGCATTTGGATTTCGGACAGAAGGTCCTGCTGCAACATAATCAATTGTCTTAATTTCAATAGGAAAATGCTCTTCACATTTTTCATCATTATCAAGTGCTGCTGGCCACACAGTGCAGAAATCTGACATCAGGGAAATAAGTAAAAAGCAAACATATTTAGTGCATTTAATACTAAGCAAGCAATATTGTTACTTCTATTGCATTAACTATAATTAGCTGAAAGGTTTCTATTACTACAAATAAAGATCTTACCACTATAAAATTATACATCTGGTTTAATACAAATGGTTTAAGACAAATCGTGTAGTGTACACTATTTACACCTTAGCAAAGTCTTGAGAAGCATCACGTATAATGGATAGTAACAAAAAATTTTAAATTATGTTCATGTATATTTTCAACATCATTATGTTGGCGGACCCAAGACCAGCACAGTATTACCATTTTATTTTTACACTCTCTAATATTCAATAAAATTATGGCTATTCTTCAACCTTGCTGATTTTCTCTTGATCCTCATATACCTTAATTCTTATTGTGTCTCATCTCAGCCTCAAATACACTGAAATGACTATCTGCACACTTCTGTGATACACAGCATCTGAATGATGGGATTTCGCACCTCAGTAATAAGTAACTGACCCTTTATTTGGAGACTAATGTCCCCTTGTTTTAGCCAAGCCTAATGATAGCATCTACACTGTCAATCTTCCACAGTATCTTGTTGATGCAATGGCATTACCTCTCACAATTTTATTCACATGTTGGCGTGGGTCAACCTTCATCAGTGTCTTCTCACAAAACAACCCCTCATCCCACGAAACAATCTAATTAATTTACACTATATGGCCTTGAAAGCAAGTATATCCTTCCTTGTATTTGAGGACTCATACCACAGAACATTCCAGTATGGTTGTCATCAAAGCCCGGTACCATTACGGAAAGATTGGCTTACTCCTGTGAGTTATTTACAATGAGAAACAAAAAAAATGATTTCCCTTCCTGATCTCTTGCTATAACTACATGTTAATTCTTTTACTAATGCCCCTTAATCTTTAATTTCTATGTGTGTTATTGTTAAATTAACAGTACCAAATGGAGAATTTAAAACACTATATACTGCAACATGAAAATAAAATCCACTGAAATGAAAATGCAGCATTAACAACAATGTAGGGTCAAAAACAAACACTATCGCTTAGCAGCAGCACTGAATTAATAAATCGACAGTCACTGCTAACTCAATAAATTCACAAACTAGCACAAATAAGTAAAGAAAAATACAAGCAGAGCAAAGTAGTTACAAGTAAATCAGCATTATTTAAAAATTGAACAACCAAACAAGGCAAATTATTAAACAGGCACTAATGAATTATGACACCTATTAAAAATTATCTTTGTAACTTCATATTATTTAGCTGTAGAACTGAAATGTAGCTCTGGTACTCTTATCATTGTAAAGGAAGGGCAGTTCCAAATGAATTACTTTACAATATCTACCACAGATTAGACATTTAACATAATATGACACCTCAATACAATACAATACCTACCTTTTAAAGCTGCACAGTGGCTTTTTATTGCAGGGGGAGTAAGATGCAAAAAGTTTGGAATCTGAAAGAAATTTAGAAACAGGAAAATCCTTTTATTTATTATCTGTTTTTTTAAAGTTGTAAATTGATTTAATTTTGTGAAAAGGAAAGGTGGTCCTCAGAAAAGTCAGTGGTATAATGGAGCTTGGGAAGCAACACAAGATCAAAGATATTGCTTAAACACAAGTGATATTCATGGAGTACAACAATAACAATGAATCAAGACTACAAATGAAGCTTCAAGTTTAGTACAGGGGTTCCTACACTCCAGTAATGGCTATCACATACTATCTGAATGTTGTCATTTACAGGAGCAAGATGAAGAACATTTCTCATTTTAGAACTTCTCCAACCAGCAAAAATCACCAATCCCAGATGAAAGCATTTGGCTCCAGATCCAGTCTCATATGGAGGTTC
Source organism: Rhina ancylostomus (assembly GCA_030265395.1). Taxonomy (NCBI): domain Eukaryota; kingdom Metazoa; phylum Chordata; class Chondrichthyes; order Rhinopristiformes; family Rhinidae; genus Rhina; species Rhina ancylostomus. Next base: position 22,776,648 of record JARFYF010000029.1, on the reverse strand, counting down.
AGACCTACATTCCCAAATTATATCCAGTGACACAATTCCAACATTAATTTTATTTGGATAAAATCATGAGTGTTGTGTGAGGTGTGAGGTCCTGATCTTCAAAGACTCCTCAAAATGTGGCTCAAAGTAAATTCAAAATATTGTGCAATTTTCTTCCAATAATGTTTGTCCAATGTTTACCCATAATGGCATTCACAATTTCTATTTTGTGCTTTGTACAAATAAAGTTGGATTCAACTCATCACCATTTTTAGAAAATTGCTTTCTGCTTTACACTGGAAATGATTAACTAAACTATAAACTTTAAAAAGTTATAACCAGCAATAATAGATTTTGAAACAATTAATCTGTAAAATCTTCTGTCCTTCCTAATTATCAATAAAAACTTTATATATTACACTAAGTGAAATTACATCTAAAACACATGTGGAATTTAATTATTTGAAAATGATGTCCACTTTTTTAAAAAAGAACAAGATATTCTATTTTAAAATATTTTGGAAGGGCAAAGTTGTTTCTCATACAGTTCTGATGATGATTGAAAACAAACCTGTACAATATAGCCAAGCCGAAAATCTTGAAAGGAGTTCATTACTAGATGTGGGTCTGGATAAACAAGTCAAGAAACCCAAGCCAACCTCTTGTGGTTTTACAAGTAGTTCATATAAACTGAAGAAAGATCTACTAATTTTAGCTCCCAAAACATCCTTTTGCAAAAAAAGATGTAGTACAATTACATACTTGAATCTTTGTTTTTTTTAAATTCTAATTTTAACTACTATTTTTCATTAGATTTGTGCTTATGGCTTCCGTGATGTTTGTGATAATCAGGTCCAAATTACATATTGTGATTCCAATGTTTTTCTCTATTATCATAGAATTATTAACGCAATTGCTTCAAACTGGCTAATACCAGTAAAATGAAATGTCACCTCCAACAAACTTCCTACAGGACTGCAGTCAATCTTCAGAACTAATTGTTCAACCTGCAGCAACTACACTCCAGAGCTAAAGTCACCAGAATCAGTAGGTGAGTTGGAGTATCCAGACGATGCACGTGACTGGAGGACATACTTCAAGCAATTGCTGACTTGTTCATTGAACTATACAAGAGATGGCCTTACTCTCAAAATCTACAAGAGAAAGGCTCTCTACCAACTTGCCCCTGATGTACAACACTGCTCCTTAACAACAAAGGCTCAGGGCAAGACACTGGAAAACACAGACCACTTTCCATATCCAGGATCTCTCCCTTAGCTAAAGCAGGTGTCAATGATGAAAATGCATTGCCTTCAATGCACCAGTACAGTCTTTGGTGATTGAGGAAAAGAGTGTTTAAAGATCAGGACCTCACACAACACTCATGATTTTATCCAAATAAAATTAATGATGGAAATGTGTCACTAGATATAATTTAGGAATGTAGGTCTGAACCTCCATATGAGACTGGATCTGGAGCCAAATGCTTTCATCTGGGATTGGTGATTTTTTCTGGTTGGAGAAGTTTTAAAATGAGAGATGTTCTTCATCTTGCTCCTGTAAACAACAACATTCAGACAAGATTGTGATGACAACCTGTGTGGAATGATATCCAAGCAACAAAAATATAGGATATCCAGCTTCAATAGATACAAGATGTAAGATGACAGCTGCACTTTTACCCTGTTATTATGAAACCGGAAAAGTCAAAGTTCACTAAAGATAACTTCTGCAACATCTCAGCCAGGTGCAAGTTATAAACACAAGGTGCAGGGAGCCAAGACAAAACACAATTTTTTTGATGCAGTTTTATATGCTTCAAGCTATTAGATTAAAAGTCTGAGCAATTGCATGGATATTTCTCCTGAATTCTTGTTAGGTGGGGATATTTATCAGGTTTACTGCTCATTATGGACAAGAATTACACCAGCTGTACTTAATTTAATTAGATCAGGCTATTACGTACTTTTATAAGCTCCAGGTTTCCAGTTTTGTTTGGCGGTACGCCTCTCTTTACTGGATAGCCCATGCGAACAGGAAGAGGCACAACAGAAGGTTTAAATGCGGCAGCAGTTGGGTACACATTGCACCAATTTTGGTCCATTTCCATCTTTTCAGTCCTTGGAGACATAGGCTATAATATAAATTATATATTTTTAAAGGATTGTACATTTCACTGATCACATTCTTACAGAATTATCACTAGGTGTGGCATCATTAGGTGTGTAATCAAAGGATCCTTTATTCATTCTCAGGATGTGGATGTCAGTTCCTGAAAGGTGAGGCCTTGGCATTGAGCTGTCTCCTTGAACTGTGATAGCAAGTATGGAGAAAATGCTTCCACAGTATCATAGTTAGGGAGGGACATCCAGGATTTTGATCCAGAGAACATAACCAACAGTGATACAGACCAAAGGCAAGAAGATACAATGACCTGGAGGATAGCTTAGAGGCAGTAATGTCCACAAGGACCAAATTCCCAGGCTGCTTGTGCACTTTCAAGTGATAAAGGTAAAGTCTAGGTGATGCTTCGAAAGAATTCTTGGTGAATTTCTACAAGTCAACTCATACATAAAACATTGTGCTCACAGTACACTGGTGAAAGAGAGTGTGGGTATTTGGATGACTGAATGAATTGAGGCACATGTTTGACCTGTTCAAGTAATCATATTGTTTAGTGCACTCAGTCTGCTTTCTGCAATATTGCTAGATTTTGGAGCTTCCTTGGCACCAATGCTTGACAAGTAACAAATGGGAAAGGATAAATCCACATCATGAAAACACACATGTAACCTTGAGATCAAATATGAGCCTTTGTGGATGGCTCTTTAAAGTTCATCAGCAGGGACCACTGCTGTGCTGCCAAATGCAAAATCCAGGACTACAGATATTGTACAACTATTTTCTTGTGGTACATTTGAAATAAAACTTGGCCCTACTTACTTTAATACATAGCTGTATTCATATTGCATAGGACAATAACAAGTGCTAGAAACAATTGTTTTACTATGGGCAAATACAGCATTTGTTGTGGTCAATAGAAAACTGAATCACTGAAGTCTCATTTTTAACCCTCCTTTGAACTCAGTCAACTGAATTCACTCAGGGCAATAACAGGAAGTATCCACAAGTACAGATGCTACAATTCCCACTTCTCTTGTGTTCCTCAAGGGTCAATGCATGACTCACTCTCATCGGAAAACACAGCATCTATTTCCACATGCTAATAACACACAGCTCTGACATACTTTTATCTCTCATTCTCTCCACTAACTAGTAATTGCCAGACAAATTGTTTAACATCAAAACTTGGATAACCAACAATTTCTACCAATGGAATATAAGCTCAAGGACCTTGAGCTCATTCATCACCACAATCTCTGTTCATCAGATCAGTCTCCAATTCACTCCCTGGCAATTGTCAGAAGCTGAAGCAGAATGTTTGTAACCTCTGGGTCAGATACAAGCTCAAGAGTGCACATTGCAGCATCCTAAAAATGAAAATGTGATAATGAAGCTGAAAAACAATACTACATGCATGCTAAATAGCAAAAACAATATGCAAGAGATATAGATAAGCAACCTCACAACCAACAGATCAAATCCAAGCTTTGCAAACCCACCACATCTAGTTATAAATGGTGGTGGACAATTAAACTGCTAACTGAGGAGGAGGCTCCAAGAACATGCCCATTCTCAATAATGCTGGTGCCCAGCACGTGAGTGCTCAAGAAAATGCTGATTGTACACCTTCTGTGGCCTAACAGGTATGTTAAAAGATTCGGTGACTGCACTCATTGTAATAGACAGAATTAGCTGTGAGGGTGACAGGTCCACACAATTAACTTTTGGTAATTTTTGAATAATTTTCAGAAATAGTCTGAGATCTGGCAGTTTCTCTTCCCCGTGATTTAATCAACTATGAAAACAATCTGGGAGTATCGCCTGGTATTCACAATAGGAAGGCCTTGAACAGTGAGGCTTAGCACAATGTGAGGAACTTTAGGAACTTTCTCCAGGTAAGCATGCATGGGACATGAGTGAGCACAGGCTGTTTCATGCTCACTGAGAAAGGCTAAATAGAAATGTGTCTTAGGCAAGATTTCGTAAACTAATGCAGTGTACTTGCTACTCCATTGTGTTCCTGGCTGGCTTTACTCCTTCTACCCTCCCTAAACTTGAGGTCATTCAAAACTGATTTGAAAAATTATTTTAAATATTATCATATTATTAGCAATATGATAAAGTAACTATTGAGAGAAAAATCCTAGAATCTATAAAGGAACTGAAAACATCTTTTATAAGGAAAAATATAAAATATATGAGGAAAGTACAACTGCTCTAGTTCTGTACTGTAAATTATATTTTTTTAAATAACAACTTGAAGAATGCAATAATTACCTCTCTCCTTTGTTTTTCTTTTGAAGTAGGTCTATTGTCTCGTATTGCAGCTGAAAAAATTCAATAAAATTAGTGAAAATAACTGGGCCTTTCTTGAGATACATTTAAAACGTATCAACATTGTCCTTATTTTCAATCGATAATATAATTATAGAAGGAGAGAATATGGAAACAAAAAAAAATAACTACCCCACATTCTTCCATTAATATTTTTGATGACTTGGATATTGCAATTTAACTTTTGCTAAGAAATTCATTTTTTGCATAGACAGATCCTTTTTTTAGGATGGTACAAGAATAAACCAAGCATAAAACTGTTTTTCCAATATTACAAATAATAGTCACATTATTTTGGGCACAGTTTGGTAACACAGATTGAGCAACAATAGTCTAACAATTTGAAGAACCTGATATATATGGATAATCTTGACAAAAACTTAGACAATAAAGCATTTCTGATCCTTGGCACACCATATGTGGACTTTGACTACCCAAGAATTAATAATCAATCTATTCAAAAATATCAGGATTAAGAGTAACTTCAAAAATACTTAGTTATCTTCAAACTTCAATGTTTCTACTGTTCACCAAATTGATTGTGCATACCCACCATTGTGGACTTAAGTCTGTATTGCATTTAAACATGGCAACTATCCACTTGATGGCCATAGTTTACATAGAATCGTATAATATATAATAGAACACAAAGAAGTCATCAGCCCATCATATCTATGCAACCAGAAACAGACTATCTAGGTAAATCCTACTTCCCACACCTAGTTCATAGCCTTGTTAAGAATTATGATCCTTTAAGTCCTCATCCAGATACCTTATACATACAGTAAATATGATGTGGACAATGAGTTATAGAACATCATTCATTGAGTGAAAAAGTTTTCCTTCCCTCCAATCCTTCTACCAATTAACTTAAATTGCCCTCTTTCCCCTTTATTGCTCTCTTTACTTGGGTAAGTAAGTTTTTACTATTAATTTTCTCATAATTATACTCAACCTAATTAAATGTCTTCTCAGTCCCCTTTGTTCTAAAGTAAACAGCCCCAGTTGAGATGGTCTCTTCTCTGACTACTACAATTCTGCAGCCCTGGCAGGACCCTTATAAATCACCACTATACCCTTTCTAGCGCTATCAGATAATTCTGTAATGTGGTGACCAGAGCCAGACAAGGTACCCTAGTGTGCTTTACACAATTCTGGCAATGACATCTCTGGTCTTGTATTCTGGGCTTCAGTTAATAAAAGGAAAGTATCCTGTATTTTTTTAACCATCTTACCTGCTTGACTTGGTACGTTCATGAAATTATGTTCCTGCATTCAAAGATCCCTCGGCTCCTTTACATTTTTTAATAGTTTACCATTTGATGTGCATCCCTTGCCCTATTTACTCTCCCCAACTTCTCCGGATTGAATTCCGTTAGCCACTCATGCGTCCACCTAACTAGAACATTAATATCTTTATCTTCTTGATCGCTAGAACTTTCTTTCTCATGATAAAACACAGTACCATTTTACAACTTTTTAACTGTGGCTTCTATATTTACGTTAAAACCACTTATACACCCCACAAAAAGATGCTTAATACTGAGCCCTTTGCTACTATGTCTATTGTGAATCTAATTTGCAATTCTTTTTGGATTCCATTTTTTGAACAATCTGCCACATGGAATTTTGTTTTCAAGAATAACCATTGACCACTAAGCTGCACTTTTACAGTCTGTTACTAATACATTTCTCAACAACATTTTAAACATTTTGTCAACATTTTATTGTACTCCAGATAAAATAATTCATGCTATTTATTTTGCATCACATGAGCATTCATTCAGCACAACAGGCAATAAGACTGGAGTCAGAGAAAACCTCGGCTTCCCAACACCAAGATTCTGTGACAACTGGCTATACCACTGATCCGACAGTTCCAGCTGGATTTCTTTTATTCAAAATCGGGTTTCAGTTAAGATGAATAGGCTGCAATTGTTTATTTTTAACCATATTGGGTACTCCACTGCCGGATGGGCAGCCAAGAGGATGGAACCACACACCAAATCCTAACCAAATTTAATCTCACGGTGAACAGTGTTTAATTAACCCAAGCTATATCCTGGCTTTGTGCAAAACATGAAAATAGTACATAAACAGAATCCGATTCATAGCCTAGTCATGGTTACCCAAAAGATTTAATTTTTTATTTCAAAATAAACTTTATTCATAAAAACGTAGAGTTTACAAGCCGAACCCCAGCTCTTGAGTAACAGACTGAGGCCCTGTTTTGACCAGGCGCGGCACCTCTCTGTCTGACTGCACCCAATGCTGTTCCATTACCTTCGGCTGGAGGGGAAGAGGTTGCCGAAAACGCCGTGGAATATAAGGCAGTGCGTCTGAAATGCGGATTTGCCCGGCACATGACAATTAATGATCCCAAACTGCATCGTGCTGCCGGAACAGCAGCCATCATCTTGTCCTCCAGCAGCCCAGAGTGCACCGGGCGGCGCGATCCCGCGGTTCCGATCCCAGGCGGGAGCTGTGTGCGCCGGGCGGAGCGGGCCTGCTTAGGTGGGAGCTGTGTGCGCCGTGCTCGGTGACAGGCTCAGATCCGCGCTCACACACCGAGCCTTGGGGAACGGGATCCTTGGAGCAAGTGATCAGTATTCTGGCCGCAGGTTGGGGATGGGGTTGCAGTGAGATCACGTTGCAGAGGTGGAAGCTGCGAAGGTCGCCGAGGCTGAGCTGCAGTTGGTGGGATTGGGAACTCACTGAAAGGGCAGAAACCCTCCTCCCATTCACAAAGTACTTAGATGTGCCGTAAATTTAGACTATTCAATGGTATCTAACTCAAATCCTGGCCCCCTGAGTAGTTCCAGCATTTTGTGGTTTTATTTCAATGTGCAGATAAACGAGTTGATAAGTTTAACGGTGATGTGAGTCAGCCAGGGAATGAATGGCCTTCCTTTAAGTAGTTTTCGCTTTTGCAGGTCTTGATTTCATACAGGTAATTTGAGAATTTGGCAACCGTGTTTGGGTCAAATAGTTAATGCAGAAAGTACATTTCTGGCTCATTGGCCCCTTCTGGGTGACATTGCTCAAAGTTAATATGGAGAGTGAAGGTGGAAAGGTCGGGAATAAAACTTTTGGTGATACACCAGATGTAACCATGACAGGAGAGAAGTACAACGCACTTTCAGCAACGTGGTATCTTCAACAATCTGGTAAGAGCAGAATCAGGAGATAACAATACTCCAATAAGTACATCAGAAGATAAAAGCATGGTTACATTTGAGAATAAGAAATAATTGGGAATTACGGCCACCCCCTTTATTGATTCACATAAACAGAAATAGTAGCAAATCAGGTCCATAAAGATAGATATAAAGGAAATGAGAAATGTGGCCATAAAAGGATACTCAAAATTGTTGTGTTAAAACCAATTCATTAGGAAGACACACTTAAAAATAAAGACAGAAGTGGTGGAAATTCTCAGCAGGTCAGACAGTAGCTGTGGAGACAGAACAGTTAGTATTTCAGGTTGTTGACCTGTCAGAACTGAGGAAAGTTAGAAATCAAACATGGTTTCAGTTGCAGCTGAGAGAAGGGGTAGAGAAGACAAAAGGAATTTCTGTGATGGGTCTGAATGACATAATTGATGGTGGTGCTAGCTGAGAGAGGGTTAATTGTCTGCAGGAACTGTGAATTAAAACAGGAGTAGAAAGAAAAAAACCAAGATAAAAATGTCAGAAC
>JARFYF010000029.1:22757385-22768415 GCA_030265395.1 Rhina ancylostomus | reverse complement strand
AAACCAAGATAAAAATGTCAGAACAGTCAGATACAAACTGCGGAAACAAAACATAGATGCCAGAAATCTGAAATACAACCATATAATGCAGATCAGGCAACATCTGTGGAGAGAGAAACAAAGTTAATATTTCAGGTTGATGACCTTCCATTATTAGAACCAGAAAGGTTGTTATCTAAAATTGTTGAATTCACTGTTAAGTCTTGAGGATTGTAATATGCCACATCGGAAAGTGTTGATGTTCCTTGAGCTTACATATGACCTTGATGGAGAAGCTGGAGAGTGGAAAGACAGAAGTCAAGATAGAGTTGGGAGGAGAATTAAATTGACAGGCAATAGTAAGTTCACCCTATGTACTGGATGGAGGTTTCTGGCAAAGTTGTGGTTTTGTTTTTCTAATTTGGAGGAGACTGAGCACAAATATATGTATAGTCATACAGCACAGAAACAAGCCTTTGCCCCACCATTTTCATGCTAACTATTAAGTATCCTTCATTACTGATCCAGTTTATCAGCACTTAGTCTGTAGCCTTCTATGCCTTGGCAATTCCAGTCAAAATACTTAAATGTTACCTGCCTCCACCACCCCTTTATTTCCATATTCCAAAAATCCCCATTAGATCCCTTCTAACCATCTTATCCCTTACCATAGACATATATCCTCTAGTTTTAGATGCCGTTATAATGGAGAAAAGTTTCTTACTATTTATCTATGCACCTCATAATTTTGTATAATTCCATGAGCTCACCCCTCAGCCTTCTCTGCTCTAACGATAACAAACCCAGATTATCCAATTACTCCTCATAACTGAAAAACTCCATCCTCATAACTGAAAAACTTCATCACAGGCAACATCCTGCTGAACCTCCTCTGCATCCTCTCCAATGCAATCATGCCCCCCTGTAGTGTGGTGATCAGAGCTGTGCACAGGACTCCAGCTGTGGCCTAACCAAAGTTTTATAAAGTTGTACCACAAGCTTCCTGCTTTTATATTCTATACCTTGGCTAATTAATACAAGTGTCTCATGCTTTCTTCACCATCTTATCTACCTGTGCTATCACCTTCAAGGATCCTTGACATTTACACTGATGACCCTCTGTTCCTCAGTACTCCCTGAGGCTCCATCATTCATTGTGTATGTCTGACCTGTATTAGTCCTTCCAAAGAGTATCACCTCACACTTAGCAGGATTAAATTCCATTTGTCATTGCTCTGACCATCTTATCAACTGATCAATATCATTCTATAGCTGTTGACTAGACTTCCCACTATAAACAACACTGCCAATTTTTGCGTCATCTGTAAACTTACTAAACACATCTCTTACATTCATAGCTAAGTTGTTAATGCATATAAAAAACTGAAAGGGTCACAGCACTTACTTCTGTGGTACACCACTGGTCACAGGCTTCCAATCACAAAAATAACCCTTCACCATCACCCTCTGCCTCCTGTTAACAAGTCTGACTTATGTACAGAACATACATATGAATGACTGTTTGAGAGACTGGCTGTATGGATTTGCTAACTGCTGTGGAGCTGCAGGCATTTTGTGTTGCCTGGGAACTTAATTTGTAGCCACATTTTCACCTTGCAAACTGTTCAGATTACAAACAGTTCACAGGAACAGAACCCTGCCATAACCTGGGGATGACTGTAGTATACTCACATGGCTCTCTCCTGAGTAGACTGTCCAAAGGTTGCTTCATCGCCAGAACTCACCACCAAGCACCAAAACCTTGCTTGGCTGGTGGTGAGAGCAGACCTTCCTGTTAGATACTTGCTGTATGGTTGAAATCTCACTCCCAATGCATACAGCCCACCTCTTTGCGGTTCATGTATTCAAAGGAGGATCTGGAAAAGGATGAAAAATGCCTTGTCACGGTTTATCCCAGACAGCTGCATAACAGAGGACTCTCTGATCTACGGGCTCTTCCCAGGGACTCATACCGAAACAGACATCAAGTACCGCTGAAAGATCAACTCAGTGAAAGGCACTCTTTGGTCTGCCCAAAACTTGTTAATCTTCAAGCACAAGGAAATGTCTGTATGGGAATGCTACCGACTGACACATAGCAGGCTGCAGGAGTACATGCTGAAGGACACACTGAAGCTCGGTGTGGTCAAGTCAAAAGCTCTGTGGGTGTGGGGATTGATTGCAGTATAAGGTCCTTCTGCCACTAGATATTGAGGGGCTAAGTCTGGGGTAGAGGCCTCTCAAACACTTGAAATTTGTATCATCCCAGGAGGCCATATGAGTGGCAATAGTGCTATCTACACAAAATGTGTAGCGGACCGATAATTCTGTGAATGTGTGGATTGAATGAATCTATGAATGTAAACAAAGTCATGCACTGTGTTTTTGTACCTGTATATACTTCTATGAATAAAGTTTAATTTTGAAATAAAAGTATACAGTAGAAATTCCTCATTCCCATCCTCCTCAGTTTGCAACTCTCTCCATGCCCAACAAGCTGTTGACCCAATGCCCCCACCTCAAATCCCAGCAACCTCTGCCAGAATGGAGCCCAACTCTTGTCCCTACTATCGCTAACCTGATACTTGGTCCTTCTATTGGCCCAACCTCACTGGTCTTCTCAACCTGCTGAACAAACCCAATTTTGATTCCAATTCTCTTTCCCTCTCCACAGCCTTGGGCCTCTCTCTTCCACAGTGAACCTTCAAATAGAACAGACATTGGTTCATCATGAATGGACACTTTAACATGTGTTGACACGTACCTTTCAATTTCTAGGCAACGTAATTACCTGTTTTAGATCCAAAGTGATTGATGTTGCATTTCCCCCCTTTAAAATCTATTTGTCACAATTTTTCCTTTTTGATCTATTAATATCTCTTTGTTATATACTGCTGCTACCTGCCTACTTGTGGGAACTTATATACCTAGAATTCCTACATAAATTTTGAATTTCAATATTAGAGATCTGAATCAATATTCCCAAAGATGATACAGAAATGATAAGTATTTCTTACTTAAATAATATAACTGTGTATGAGTGTTTTGCACTATTTAAACAGAGTCATTATTATGCACATGACAAGTCCCATTGCCTCTTTTCAATCCCCAATTTGTGCTTTGAGAATCCACAGCTGATAATTTTGCATTAGCTTGGATTAAATTTCACTTGCTATGGTATCATATTCTTAATCAATATTCCTGCATAAGATATTTTCATCTACACAAGTTACTATATTTTCCAATTCTGTGTTATCTCCAACCTAAAAATGCAATTTTGTCTGATAGATTCAACTGTAACTTCCAAAAGGTAAGAGGTAATACAGAAAGGTGGCAGTTATGGGGATTCTACAAGGATAGAAAACCATACTGCAATAGTGGTCAAGAATCCTGAAGCCAGTATTGCCTATTTGACCTTTAGCTCAGAGATCGGTAAATTGGAATCAGTCTGTGTTGCAAACAGTATGTAGCTGAGAATTTGATGACTGTGGTAAATTGGTGGAGAGAAGTGAGGATTTCTTGAACAACACAAAATCAGCAAGTCAGAGCAACTAAGGGCTTTTAAAATAAATGTTTAGGTTGAGCACATATATACATACAATATTTGGGTGCTTTGTGTTTCATATTTATTATTTAGGTTAAGTATAAAGATAGCTAAAATTTAGGTTCCTTATGATTAAGGTTTTAGTGGTTGTTCTTAAGCTCAAGTAAATTAACATTTGGTTGTTTTGCTTTGAGGATTAAGTAAAAAAAAGCTCTGCTGTTTGACATTGTTAAAATCAATTATATAAATAATCACCTAATATCTAAGGACTTTATTTTACATCTTTAATTAGAATGGAGAGACAGGTGCAACCCATAGCGTGCAGCTTGTCCCGGGTGGGAACTTAAGGGCAGTTCAGGTAACTGAGGCCTGTGTGTGCAAAATATGCCTGCAGCTGCTTGAACTAATGCACTTTTCTACACTTCAAAGGAACTTAGATTCTCTGCAGGGATTACAGAATTTTTCCTGGATTGCAGGAACTAGGAGATGGTCATCCTACAGCCAGATAGAATTCAGACTAACAAATGGATGGCCACCTGGAAAATTAAAAAGAGGCAGGCAATGCAGGAATTCTGTGGGAGTGTGTAACTTTCATACCAATATTCATTGCTGAGTGTCGGTGTCTGTGATAACACCTGGGCTTGGTGCAATGAGACAAAGAGCAAAAGAGTGTTTGCAGCAGAATGTTGGAACACATCTGTAAATGGGGATTCGATAAGTGCAACACAGTGAAATGTGTGTTCCAGTAGGGTATGTTACCTTCTTGGTGTTAAATTAAGGGAATATATTAGAATGTTGATGTAGTTCATCCCGTGAGGTGAATGGAAAGAATCAAAATATTGGTCCCAATGACGTAGGGAAGAAGAATGATGTTTTCTGGCTCCTTGAACTCTAACTGAAGGACAAGTTAAATAGCAGTCCTCAAGGTAGTAATCACTGGATAACTCCCAAAGCTATGTGAATTTAGTGAGTAAAAATAGATGGGTATGACAGGTTTTTGTGCAAGTAGACACATGGTGCAAGAGGGAGGCTTTTAGTTTCCTGAGACTTTGGGACCAGTACTGTGGCAGGAAAAACTTGTTCAAGAAAGACAGGTTGGACCTGAGCAATATGATGTTTGGCATGCAAACCGTTTTTCCAAGAAGTTAAACACACAGGTGTCATATAATAAGTCAAGAGTGCACAGAGAGCTTAAATAAACTAATAGAATTAGAAATAATGCAGAATTTGGTTGGATCATTGAAAATTGCCTGGATTAGAAAGTAATAGTACAAGAATAGGTTGGACAAACTCAGACTGTTTTCTCTTGAGCGTTGGAGGCTAAGGGGACACTTGATATAAGTCTATAAAGTTATGAGAGACATAGATAGGGTACATAGTCAGAGTCTTTTTCCCAGGTAGAAAATGTCAAATACTAGAGTGCATAGCTTTAAGGTGAGAGGGGGAAAGTTTAAAGGTGATGTGGAGGGCAAATTTTGCCCATCAGCAGTGGTGGAAGCAGACACAATAGTGGAGTTTAAGAGGTATTTAGACCGGCACACGAACATGCATGGAATAAAGGGATACAGATCATGTGCAGGCAGATGGAATTAGTTTAATTTGGCATCATCTGTATTGTTCTATGTTGTAACTACAAAGATGGTCCTGGGGAATGGACTGAATTAGGAGGAGAATTTTACTGTCAGGAAGCATTTCAAGAATAGTGATTATAATATCTTCTGATTTAGAATAGTTATGAAGAAGAATAAAGAGCACTCTAGAACAAAAAAAGTAACAGTAGGATGGATAATATAACTGAATACTTGAGAGTTATTGCATTTCTAAATTAATAAAATTCTGGTAGATAAGTACAATGAATGGCTTTTAAAAGGGAAATAAATCAAAGATCTATATGGGGCTGCTGATTTTACCAATAACACATGAAGAAATGGAAAGAATGCTGAATGCACTAGGGTGACTCAGTAAATATTGTGTTTGGGAGGAAAAAGTTCCAAATGGACACTTACAGACTGAATGGCCAAAACTAATGGAGATTCAGTATTGGGAATCGTGAGCAAATTCATTCAGAAGCCTTGGAAACAAGGTTGAGTATTTTCTCATATTTGAGTCCTGATGCAGGGTCTCAACCCAAAATGTCAATGATTCCTTTTTCCCACACAAATGCTGCTCAACTAGCTGAGTTCCACTAGCAGGTTTTTCCTCTGGATTCCAGCATCTGATCTCATGTATCTCTTGCATATTTTCTAAATGATAAGAACCTGGAGATTCAGAGGTCCAAGTACAGAATTCAATAAAAGTTACAAAGAAAACTACAAGATAAATGAAGAAAACAAAGAAAATTTTAAGGTGGGTCTGGTGTGATAGATTGGGAAATTACATCAAATGGTATGAAGGTTGATAGACAATGACTAACATTTAAAGAAATGACATATGATGTGCAACGAATATAAATTATTTTAGGGCACAAGGACACAACAGTAAAGGTGGTCCAATCATAGTTTTAATTAAAGGTAATATCAAATCTAAGAAAAAATCTTCTATATTGCCAAAAAAGTAAACCTGAGGATTGGGAATGAATTAAAATTTAGCAAAGTTTGATAAAGAAATTGATGAAGGGACAATAGAATATGCAAGTAAACTTGTGGGAAACATACAGGCTGGAAGTGCTTCTATTGGTATGTAAAAAAGAAAAGACTCATAAGGGCAAATGTGTGGTTCCTTACAGGTTGAGGTGGGACAATTATAATGAGGATAAGGAAACAGCAACAAATACTTTGAGTATGTCTTCACAGAAGACGGCAAAAATAATCTCTCAGAAATATTAGAGAACCAGGAATCCACGGAATTAATGAGTCTGAAAACTCTAGGAATTGATGTTCTACATCTCAGAGCTTTAGAAGTAATGGTAATGGTGATTTGGTTATAACCTACAGACTAAGGAATGGTTCCTGAAGATTGGAAAGTAGCAAATGCGATTCCACTATTTAGTAAAGGGAGGAGAGAGGAGACAGAAATTTACTGACCTGTTAGCCTGACATTGGTAGTTAGGAAAGTGCTGGAATCAATTTGTGTTTCAAAAGCAGGAGCAAAGGAAAATTAAGGAAGTTAAGGAATTAGATATTTTATTAGTCAAATGAAGAGCTATAGTTTGAAGTGATTGGTATATGGGAAAGAGGAACAATATGTAGAGAAGTAAGGTGTTGAGAAGAGCATTGACCATTGTAATATTTACATTGACAAGGAAATTGAGACATCAAGGCCAGTTTTCTCTTCAGGATAAATTGGTCACTGATCAGGAAGAAAGAGTACAAAGGAATTTATGAAAGTTGAATATGTTTCCACATTTTCCAGAGTACTGATTTGTAGATTGTTGGAAGGCAATTAATTTGAATGACTAGCAAATTGGCAACCACAGAACAAAACAAAAGCAAAGTACTGCAGATTTTGGAAATCTGAAAGAAAACAGAAAGCTGGAAATATTCTGACTGTGGAGAGTGAAACAGATATAATATTTTAGGTTGATGAACTTCATTATTCCAAAGATTTGGAAGGCTGCTAGGCAAAAGATGAGATGCTATACCTTGATGTTATATTGAGTTGCTTTGTTACAGGATGGGATGTCAAGTTAGAGAGGCAGAAAAATGAGGAATAGAAGGAGAGAATATTATGGAAGGTCTGGTGATATAGTCAAAGGCAGGAAAGAATAAATGTTAAAAGGGATGATAATCCAGGGTAACAGAAGTCTGGAATTCAGAATAATTGTCTGAAATTAGCAAAGGAATATGAAGGAAATCTGAAATAAAAATGTTGGAAATGCTGATTATCTAAAATTGTTGAATTCATTGTTGTGTCCAGAGAGTTGGAAGGTGGCTAGGCAAAAGTTGGGATGCTGTACCTTCATGTTACATTGAGTTGCTTTGTTACAGGGTAGGGAGTTGAGATGAGACAGGCCAGAATGAGAGTGATATGGAGAATTAAAGTGACAGGCAATTGGAGATGTTCTACAAAGTGGCCACCTAATGTGTGTTTGATCTTATTAATACTGAGGGGATCATATTGTGTGCAGTGCAATGTAGTATACTAAGTTGAAAGAAGCACAAGTAAAGTAGGAAGAATATTTAGAGCATTGGATGATTGAATTGATCAGTGATGCATTTTCTTTGGTTGCACAGGAAGGTTTCATAAAAAAATAGGGTGGATTTTGGTAGAGGCAGAAGATTGAATCAGAATGCCCCTCAGGGAATAGACTTGAATGTCAGCACCTCAAACATATTCCACATGGATTCCAATTGAAATTCCACTCTTCATATTTTGGATCCAGCTGTAGTTACAAATACATTCAAGATACTCAGATGATGCTTTATACCATGTAATGGCATAAGAATATGGCACAGGAGTAGGTTACCCACCCCTCAAGCCTGCCTCACCATTTAATAAGATCATGCGTGATCTACTGTAATCTAAGCTCTGCATTTCCATCTACCCACAGTACCTTCCATCCCCTTGCTTAGCCCTGTCTTAAAAATGTTCATGGACACTGCTGTCACTGCCTTTTGAGCAAGAAAGTTCCAAAGACCCACAACCATCTGAGGGATTTTTTTTGGTCTCATCTCTGTCTTAAATGGTGATCCCTTAATTTTATCAGTGACCTATAGTTCTAGAGGAAAACATCCTCTCCATGTCCACTCTGTCAAGATCCTACAGGATGTATGTTTCAGTCGAATCACCTCTCACTTTTCTAATCTTCAGCAAGTGCAAGCAAAGGCAGTCCAGTCTTCTCTCATAAGCCCCCCAGCTCCCATCCAGGTATTTGTCTGGAAAACATTGTCTGAACTGCTTCCAACGTGTTAATATTCTTCCTTAAATAAGGAGACCAATACTGTACACAATACTCCAGATGTGGTCTCACCATTCCCTATTTACCTCAAGGCATAACCTCCCAATTTTTTCATTCAATTTCCCTAGCAATAAGTGATAACATTCTGTTAATTTTCTTAATTACTTGCATTATCTACATGCTAGCCTTTTGAAAATCATGCACCAGGACACTGACACTCCTCTGCATCTCGCACCCTACAATCTCCGGCCATTTAAGTCATTTTTTTCTGTCATAATGGCCAATTTCACATTTTCCTACATTATATTCCATTTGCTAGCTATTTACCCACTCACACTTATCTATATCACTTTGTAGGCTTTTTATGTCCTCAGTACAACTTACTTTTATAGCACAGAAACAGGCCCTTTGGTCTGACTTCTCCAATGCAGACCCATATCCCTCTCAACCTTTCCTATTCATGAACCTGTCCAACGGTCTCTTAAGTGTTGTAATTGTAACCACCTCTACCCCTTCCTGTGGCAGTGTGGTCCATCTATCCATGACCTTCTGTATGAAAAACGCAGGCACCTCTCAGGTCCCCTTTGAATCTTTCCCCTCTTACCTTAAACCTATACCCTCTAGGTTTTGACTCTCCTACCCTGGGAAAAAGACAGTGTCCATCCACCTTATTTATGCCCCTCACGACTTTATAAACGTCCATAAAGTAACCCCTCAGCCTCCTTCACTCCAGGGAAAACAGTCCCAACCTATTCAGTCTCTCCTTATAACTCAAGCCCTCCAGTCCCAGCAACAAGTTATATAAATGTTAAATGGTTGAGGCCCCAGTACCAATGCAACTCAACATATGCCCAACAAGCAGCAGCATCTCATCAAATTAGACATATTGCAGACTTTCTGACTCAATAGTAAGTTCGATAAATTCAGATAACGAGCATCTCCAGCATTTTCATTAAAGATTGCAGAAAATGCTGTAAATATTAGGCAGGTGAAGCAGCATATGTGGAGACAGAAACAGTTAATATTTTGGGTCAAAGTCCTTTCATCAGAACTGTAATTTAAATTTCCATCGTTTTCTTTCTTGATTTTCATTTCGGATTGTTGCGCCCCTCATCTGGTTCCATTTATCATCTACCAGCCTCTCTCTCTGACTTCTATAACTCTTAACTTTCAGTCCTGACGCACGACCTTGACTCGAAACGTCGCCCATCCCTTTGCCTCCACAGATGTTGCTTGACCCGCCAAGTCCTTCCAGCGGTTTGTTTTTTCTCTATATTCCAGCATTTGCACTCTCTCGTGCATCAAGTGTTTTTATTTTGTTTTCGGATCACAGAATAAACCCTTTTTTAAAGGCAGAAGTAAGCATCTTGCCATACCCTGTCTTGTCCGACGATTATGTGAGCACATTACACTTCTAGCAAGAATTACTAGAATGAAATCAATAACACAATCTCTGTCCGATTCACCTTTACCGTGCAATTTGGCTGACGCCTACGGCACGAACCTCATCATTCCTATTCTGCTTGAGATGGATAAGATTTGCACATAACAACTGCTCACCTGGTTACTTCGCTGATTGCAGAACCTTTGGTCGTGCAACATTTTACAGCGAATCACTCATGATAGAGCGGTTAACGTGAGATAGATAGTCGGAACCAGATTAACAATCAAAAGCATCAACCATGATTCCAAACCTAGTTAAAACCAGATATCTATTTTTCAAGCATTATCAGGCAAAAGTCGAGAAGTTGATCCAAATTGCATCAGCAGGCAGATCTGCCAAGGGGCACACAGATGAGTGAGGCTCCTGCCAAAACCATCCCACCGTGGGGGTTTGAGACAGATTCACGGGCCTCCCAACGCTGCCGCGGGGCTGCCAGCACCACCCACCGATTGGGGACAGGCGCGCATGCGCGCCACCTGACGGTAGCCGGGATCACCCGGTGTCGATGATTCGCGCGCGCACTGCCGCCCCCGGCCACGCGCGTGCCGGCAGCGAGCGGGAGCGCGCGCTTGCTGTGGGCGCGCGTCCTCCTCATCAGCTGCTGCAGGTGAGCTCGCAGCGGCGGCAAGCAGCTCAGGTATTGTTTCTGCCGGCGGAGGTGGAGACAGTGAGGAAGCCCGCGTCCCTTCCAGCCCTCCTGAAAGAGGGTAACTGTCGGAAGAATGCATTGAGTGACAACCTGCAGAGGCGGCTGGTTTTATTTGGTCATGAAACCCGAGTCAGATACTCGAAAGCACACATCTGTGCTCTTGCTGCAAATGTGAAGTTCGTCAAAACGAGCAATAATTCCTCACATGTGGGCACTGAGTTCTCGTGAACCGTTCAAGTGATTTGTTAAAGCGTCTCCATCTCCGCTTTCAAAAGATGTAAACTGTTGAATGTAATTTTGGTCTTCATTTCCCCCACGTTGTCCTTTTCTTCTCGTTGATTCGGACGGATTAAATTTTTTATCTGATTGCAACCCTCAGCGAAACAGCTGCTTTCGTTTCACTTTTTGACCTTTTCCATTGCTCGTGTGATCACTGGCGGAAGAAGCAAGATTTGTTTTCATTTTTTTTAAATCTCTCTTTCAGTGCGCTGAGCTGTGATTCGAAGGGCTGGTTCGCCGCGACTCTAAGCCAGCACTAATAACGTGTAACGGCAGATTATAGCCTGCGGGAAAAAAA
>JARFYF010000029.1:22583564-22594342 GCA_030265395.1 Rhina ancylostomus | reverse complement strand
TGGAAATACATGGCGTCGGTTATCATCTTTTTAAAAAAATGTGTTATAACTTTTCCACTGTACATGGTTCTACGGAATTGATTGCCAAAAGATAAACAGGTGAAGTTATAAAAAAACGATGTGTGCTGGAGAAAGGGATTTTGTGGAAGAAACTGCAGTTGATTAATTCTAGAAGAGTCAAACATTATGCAAAACTGCAGATCTATATTTTGCAGCTTCGGAGATAGCATTAAATCATAATTTATAGATATTTGAAATAAGTTTACATTAGTACTGGTGATGCTGAAACTTTAAACCCAAAGCAGTTTGAATATTTGGATTACTTAAGACCCAACTGGTTAATTTCAGAATGAACTTGTGTTACACAATATCATACATATACACAACACATATTTGTAATGTAAGTACAAGCATTTTGAAACATTTTGCCTTGGTAATTAAAAAAATGGCAGCATTGATGTCTTATTAAATATTAGAATATCTTGTCTTGAAAAAGATTGCATTTGGTAAATCCCTGTAGTTTTAGTAAACAAGTGATATTGATATCATATGAACACTTTCACACATTCATCTTACTATTACTTAATCAAAATAATAATTTTAATGGATACTTATTCGTTAATCTAAAGGCAACCAAGAACTTTGCAGCATGGGCTCCTGATCACATCTGTAAATAATGTAGCCTAATGTCACTTGTCATTTATTTGTTTGGAATTTAACATCATTATATGTAATCCACACCTTTTTCTCATGACACTTCCATTCAGCAGATTAGTAAATTCTAAAGGCATTGGTTCGGTTTCTGGTCTGGAAGTTGACCAGCTGACTGTCAAAATGTGTATGTCATGAATGAGCAGTAGTTTAAAATACTATGTAAAGTAATATTACACAGTCTGAGTAAATATAAGGATTAATTTGAGATATATACTCAATATTATTTGAATATTCATAATTCAATGGTGTTGCTATTAGGTAATTACAAAACTAAAATTTCATTTAAATTAATATTTTAGTTAATCAAGGATGTGGATAATACCGGCATTTGTTGTACGTTACAAATTACTCCACAATGAGAGTCAACCAGATTGGTGGGTCCAGAGTTACATCAGGCCAGACTTGGTCAGGATCGATTTCCTTCCCTGTAGGATATTGTGTTGTTATAATAATGCTATAACATCATGGTTATTATTAATAAAATGTTGCTAGCCATTTACTCTCCTTGTCCATCTTGTATTCTATTTATTTCTCACATTTTACTATGTATATTTGGAGGCTACAAAATTTGTTTATTACAGTTTTATTCTGAATCATCAAGAATGTACAAGTTCAGTGTTAATTCTACAAATATGCCAAGGCTTTTGGTAAGCAGTTCAATTCACTCATAGCACCACCAGTGTGAAGCCATTTGTTATTTCAGTTAACTTTTAGTATGTTTCATTTGATGGGATTGTCATGATATGTGAGAATCACGGAGTAATCAATCTGTTCAAGATCTCATTAGAGCAATGCAAGGAATCAATGCCAATAGAGAAAATACAGATATTAACAGATATTTCTTTTGTCTAGCCAGAATAACCTTTACATTAAAAAGGGGTGGTAGGAAAATGTTCAAAATCAAAACAATTTTGTACTGAAGGTTGTGTGCTGGAAATTACTTCTTCATGACCATTTTCCAGATTGAAGCGGTGCCTCTGAATTGAAATTAGGTGCTTAGAGATGGTCTTGGAAACAAGAATATATGAGAGAACCTTAATCATTTTCAGGATGGTGAGACAAAGGAAGAAGAAATTTTAGTGAAATGTTTAAATTTGATCTTCCTAAGAAGCATTCGGTATTTTATCATTCTGAGCTGATGAACTTCCAGGTTACTTTTTAATGTCTGCCTCCATTATGAGTTTAAATTTTATATTTTTTTGTAGAAATTTACACATGAATATTCACTCTATTTGGATGTTATTATTCAACTGGTTTAATGAAGAGAAATGATGCACTTTCCAATTAGGTTGAGAGGTTGATATGAATGTATTACAGATACATGATCATGCTAAAACATTATTAGAGATGACTAATATTTGTCAAGTTAGTCACAAGGATTGTGTTGTCAGTCTCCCAGCCTGAAATCAGGTAATAATATGCACAAATAGAATTTAAAAACATTAAAATACATTATGTAGCTCCTGCCAAAATACCGATGCATTATCTTTGAGTCTGGCCAACATTGCAACTTGTTCAACTCAGAATGGAACTACAGTTTCTGAATTCAATTTACCACCAAATTCTTAACTTACTGTATATTATTGTAACACTGACTCCTTTAACTCTTACTTCATTGTCCCCACCAACTTTAATCTTTATCTATGCTTATAATACATTTAGATTAATCTCATCCAGTGACTTTTTTGTGAGTCTCCCATCCTAACTTTTCCCAGACTTAAATTCCTCACTTTATATCAAGTTTGTCCAACACCTCTAATCTTGTCATCATACCATGGCTCCCAATTCTGAATACACTGAATTTAAAATTCTCCCACAATCTCATCCCACTATCCAAGTGAAGCTTTTTGCCTATAACCTTGCCATTTTCTGTTCTACTTTTGCTCACAGAGCATGGATCTTGCTTCTGTTCCACAATATATATCTGCCAGTTCCATGAACTTAACTAAACCCCCCTCTCCAATAAAGAATGGGTAGCCCTTATCCATCAAGATCCAAGCTTCAGGACAGTGCTGTGCCCAAAGTATGGCAATCAACCTGCATTGCAAACTCTCCAGATACCACATGAGAAATTTCTTATGGACAACCACAAATTGAATGTTTAGTGAGTTTTAGTCCTTGCAATTCATGACGATTGCTAGCTTGTGAAGGGGTACCTGAAATGCCACATGAATTCAGTCTGCAATTGTTTGTGAAATCTAATACTCACAAATGTATGTGCCAGCTCAAATTAATTTCTGCTGAAGGAAATGTATACAAAATCATTTTTCCTTGACATAAAACCATGTGTGAGCTTCGTGTGCAAGTGGCACATCATCTGTGGAATGATCCACAGACTAACAAATTCAAGGTGACAGTGACCTTGAAATCCTTGGGCAAAGCTATTCAGGCACATATGCTTGACAAGAACTGTGCTGTGAAAAAACTATAGATCTCTGTCATCACTGATTTAGCTTCCTCAGATATTAATCTTTGGAAAGGTCAAAATAGGAGTGTGGCTCCCTACAGTCTCTGGAATTATATTGCTTACTTATGAGCATTTCTTGCTGTTCAAATCAGATTTCCTTTATTGGCAGTCCTGCAGTTACAGCTCATGTAACAAATCTAATGGCACCCCTGCTGGAGCACCCATGATGACAAAGTCTTATATATAGGAATGGCAGTGAACCCCACCCAAAGTCACAGTGGTTTGTGGGAGCAAGCTTCAGAATCAGTAGGCAGCCTTAAAGATGTTCTGCAGGAGACTAGAAGTTTGAGCAGATTGTGTGAGTGGCCCTTTAAATTATGCTGTCAATTAGAATAAAATGCTATAAAAATGTTTCCATTGTGAGTGACCAACAATTTGTGTGAAGTGGAAAATCATGACCCAGTTTCACCAAATAAAACTCTAAATGAGCCTTGTATGAAGATGGATATCACTCCATGCAAGTTTTTCATGATAAATAAATGACATGAAAAACCATGCATCCCAACTAGAATTTTCTGGTCTGGTCTAATCTGCCTAGCATGATTCTCATGAAAAAGCCACATTTTCATATTCAACTATGGACAAAAAGGCAGCGCTACACATAAGAGTTTCTAAGCACTAAATTCTCTATATTAGGATGTGACAGAACTTTAAATGCATGCAATCTTCTTAAGATACAAAACTTTTTTTTGTTTTGCTGAAAGTAAGCCAATATCAAGCAACATTTGACAAAGCTATGTCTTGAAATGAACAGGTGACATTGCCTTCAAAATACAGATTAAGCTCAAGGGGAGACTTTTCTATGTTTAGTTAGTCCCCTTTCTAACAGCTGCAGGAACAGGTTTAAGTTCTTTTGGAGTGACTCTGCCACATAAACTGCACGTTAGAATTTACAGGGTCAAAGGTTCCTTTCTTGAAGACCCTGTGGGTGAGCAGATCATCTCACTCAGGTCTAATAACCTCAGATTTGTTACTGACAGATGGTATATTTACCATATACAGTAATAAGTCAGCAACTGGCCACTTTTGCATGGCTTAAAGGAATGCAGTTCACATCTGCTCTCACCAAAGGGACCAACAAATAGTCTGCCCTGTAAAATTTAGAGGTCTACAGCTGTTGCTTTTTTTGCATTGTCAATGCATACATATTTAATTAAAAGAAAAGGAAGATAAATATTGAACTGGACCACTTTAGTTTGCAATTAACTTTCTTTTAGCATTTGCCAGAACAAAGTGTATCCAAACCTCAGTACTCTGAAGTGGTTTTCTTAATTTTTGAAACAGTATTCCTATAAACCAACAGAATATTCAAATACCCAGTTGTTCTGTTTGCAATGTTTCATTTGGGTTTGTCATGCAACTAATTTGTCACATAAGGTAAAAAATAGAACAAATTCAGAGAAAATGGATTATGGGTTACATAAATTACAGTATGAAGAAAATCACCAAGACCAAGTTAATTTTAATGTTCTACTTTATAATCTCAGGCTTTGAATGAAGAATGTAGCATCCATTTCAGTATAGTTTCATTGTCAGACAGGCACAGATAATAGTTAACAGACTTTTACAACAAATTAATTTTCATTAATAAACACGCTCAAGGATTACTTGAAACACACTCTTCTTGTTTGGCTCACATTCCTCACAAATCAATAAAAAATTGTAAAAAATAATAATTTATGAGATTAGTCCTTATGTAACAGTGATTTGATGCTAGTCCTACCAAATTAGAAGGTTAAATATGTTATTCTGACAAGAAATGAAATGGCACAGTCAAGTCTGGAGGTAACAAATGGATGGATGCAGGTTTCAGCAACATAATCTGAAAAAAGGGGTGGTGTTGGGTGATGTTAGAGAACCAACTATTCCAAAGTATTCCTGGCCAGCCTCCTGCATGCTACCCTCATCCACATGTTTGCTACACCAAGTCCTTAGCATTATTAAGTCCTGTTTACACATTCCCCCCAAGTTAATTGACCTGCATTGATTTCCTGTAAAGTAACATGTCAGTCTTACAGTTCTCGCCAATTTGGAACTCTCTGCATGACCTTGCCTCTTTCTGTGTCTGTACTTTCCCTCAGCCTCACAATCCTCCAAGATACCTCTGCACTAATTCTGGTCTTATGATCATTCCCAAAGTTAATTCTGCCACCACTGCTTTCAGCTGTCAAGTCCCTCGTCAGAAATTTTCTCCCCAAGCCCTCTGCTGCTGTTTTCTCCTTGAAGATGCTCCTTAAAATCTTGATTTTTGATTAAGCTTTTAGTCAATATCCTAATATCCTTTTGAGGTTTAGCAACAAATTTTGTTTATAATTCTCTTGTAAAGCACTTTGGACATTTGTTACTGTGAAGGCACTTCACATAAGTGTTGTTGCAGATCTAGTTGTGTGAAAATAGTAGTTGTACAGATTGCTAGAGATCAAAGCCAGTGATTGGGGAACATTTTCATAGCATTCTAAGCAAGGCAAATAACTGAGCTTCCACTAGAGCTGATTTGGAAGCTGAATCAGAATCAGGTTTATTATCACTGACATATAGTATGTCAAGTATGTCATGAAATTTGTTGTTTTGTGGCAGAAGTACAATGCAAGACATAAAGACATCAAAATTAAAGTAAGTTACAAAAACAAATAGTGCAAAAAAGGAATAACAAGGTAGTATTAATGGGTTCATGAACAGTTCAGAAATCTGATGACGGAGGAGAAGAAGCTGTTCCTGAAACATTGGGTGTGGGTCTTCAGGCTCCTGTACCTCCTCCCCAATGGCAGTAACAGATGGTGAGGGTCCTTAATGATGGATGCCACCTTCATGAGGCACTGCCTTTTGAAGATGTCCTTGTTGGCAGGAAGGTTTGTGTCCGTGATAGAGCTGGCTGAGGCTACAACCCTCTGCAGCCCCTTTCAATCCTGTGCATTGGAGTCTCCATACCAGGCGGTGATGCAATCAATCAGAATGCCCTCCAAAGTACATCTTTAGACATTTGCAAGAGTCTTTGATGACATACAAAACACAGTTTGTGTGTTCTGGTGTTAAAATGGACCTGTCCCTACATGCATGCTGGAAAAAATGATCTTTTGTATCACTTTTGTTAACTATTTGTCTTTACCTAAAGATTGGAGCTAGCTATGTCTTTCATGATTTCAGGCAGGAGTGCCTATACACAAGCATTTCATTGTGGATGCCCATCAGCTCTCTCCTGTTGTCTGTATTACTCATTTAATACCTTTGCAGGAAACCTCATATTTGATCTCATCCTCCAGGAGGTCAAATATGAGGATGTGGACTATCTTCTATCTTTCATACCCATGGGCTAGTCATGCCCTGTCTGTATTATGTTTGGTTGTTGTGTCTATTGTAGTTGAATAACTGGCTATATATGGAAGCTGGAAACTTTGAACAGTAGAGAATTGCACATTGATTTTCAGCCTTTTGATTGATTGATCCAAATTGTTGGCAAATGACATGGGTAGCCAATGACATGTTGGCAAATGACATGACATTGTGTGGAGCTCTGGGCTAATATGATGGAGAATAGAATTTGGCAATTTGTTCCCTGACTTGACTAGTTTCTTGAGATTTTTAGATTTCATGCAGTCCTTGGGAGAGAATCTTTCTCCTTCCCTTCAACTAGTCAAGCAAAGTCTCCAGAAATGCATTGGAAATTTGGGTTGCCAACTTCACTCTGATAGTGTCATCCCTTCCATTAAGTTGTCAAGGCATCTCAAGTGACATCCATCATTAGTTGCATCCACTATTACCAAGAAGTTCATTATTGTACTGCAGTTTTCAGAACAGTGTGATTACAAGTGTATTGGAGATTGATTTAATGGTCATGATTTTGGCCAATTTTGGGTTGAATCATACCAACTGTGAAATTCAACTGGGCACTTCCTGCCGTGAGTCATGTTTGCAACCCTAGCACAGATTCTGCACCAGCCTTTCATTGGATAATGTAATTCCCCATGTAATGTTGGCTTTGGAGGCCTACAGAGAAGTAAAATACTTACCTAAGTCTTTGTCTCTCACTGTACCTAACCACTGACCATACTTCATCTGGTCCCCCCTCCTCCTCAAAGTACAGCCAGTTCCTTAATCACTCCCCCTATCCTTTATACAGTTGGTCCCTGATTATCCACCTCCGAAAAAAATGCCTGACACCAAGCCCCCTCCCTACATCAAGTGCTGCAGCAAGTCGCCCCACCCATCCCCCCCAGAATTATTATGCTGTTCTCTGATTTCTCTTCCCTCCCATATACCATGTTGCTCACTGATCTAAGGCACCTTCCCTCTCACCAGCCATTGGCCCAACCTACCTGAGCCCAACCTCACAAGAGGAAGATAGGGTGTCATTTTTAAATACAAATATGTGCAACAGCAGGTAACGTGCAACAGATGCCTCAGTGTCAAATGAATTTCAATGCAGTGGGACAACAACCAAAATGATTGTTGCTCCACCTCATCAACGCCATTCTTGTGCAACTAAAAGGCAAAGATACCCATCCTTTAGAGGAACTGACAGTACCAGCAAGGTCAAATTATTGCTAGCCTCTCATAATGTTTGTCATGTGGATATGTGCTTGCATGTAGTTGTATGGGTAGCTTTGGCAATAGTATCCAGCTAATGAGATTGCAGTACAAAGTTTGTGCGCATTCTTTACTAGGTCAAATGTACAGAGTCTAATTGTACATTGCAATCACAAGACTTTTTACAATTGGTGACACAGTTAGACAAGGTAGTGAAGGCAGCATATGGCTTGTTTGCATTCTTCTGTCGGGGCATCAGCTACAAGAGTTGGGACATCATGTTGCAACTGCACAAGATGTTGGTGAGACTGCACTTGGAGTACTGTTCACAGTTCTGGTGGCCCAGTCATTGTAAGGATGGCATTAAGCTGGAAAGAGTGTAAAAAAGATTCACAAGGATGTTACCGGGTCTGGAGGGTTTGAGTAGTAAGGAGAGGCTGGATAGGCTGGGACCTTTTTCCCCTGGAATGAAGGAGGCTGAGGGGTGACCTTACAGAAATATAGATAAGATGGACTGTCACAGTCTTTTTCCCGACATAGGGGAGTCCAAAACTAGAGGGAACAGGTTTAAGGTGAAAGGGGAAAGATTTAAAGAGAACCTAAGGGCCAAGTATTTTTTTCAGAGGCTGGTGGGTATATTGAATGAACTGCCAGAGGAAGCTGTAGAGGTGGGTATGATTACAATGTTTGAAAGAGATTTGGACAGGTACATGGATAGAAAAGGTTTAGATGGATATGGGCCAAATGCAGGCATATGGTACTAGTGGGTATAGACCTCTCGGCATGGACAAGCTAGGCCAAAGGACCTGTTTCTGTGTTGTATAACTCTATGACTGGGCTGTATGACTTTCACTTTATGACTAAATGAGTCTCCATGGTCCTGAAATGCAATAAAATCTAGTTCAAGCTGATGCAATGCACCACTTCTCTTTGAAAGTTGCTTACTGCTACATCTCCTGTGTCTGATTGTCAAATTTATTGTGAATATTACATATCAACAATCAGTGTTCATTTCGGTCACATTACTCTATGCTTAAATTTTTGATGGCTTTAAATAAAAATATTTTGTAACTCCTTCTCTCTAACCACATAATTTGGGCTGTTCTGGTTCTTTCTATGCCTGTCTTCCATTTATCTTGGCTCTCTCTTTGTGGTCCTCTATCAACATTTCACATTGGGGCTCTCATTTCTTCATCTGGCAAGGCTTCACTCTCCCTAACTGGCTACCTCTCACATGTTACACTCACTCCCCACACAATCATACTGATAATTGGTTTCCTGATTCCTTTCCCCTGCTGAAGCTTTTTCCAAAGAATTGAAATGCTGCATGTTATGGGAAAATTATTATTGAATTTGTGAGAATTTGCTTACTATAAACACAGAAATCAAGTGTCCTGAAACAACCACAGGAGTTAGGTAGCAGGAAGAGAAAAAGCCTTGTTAGATCTCGTGCTCACTGGGAAGTTTAATGGAACTTAATCTACTTAGCAACTGTTAGATGTTCTAGGATACAAAAAGAAATAAATATCCATATTAATAAGACGTAACTGTGCCAGTGCTTCTAATTAAGTAGTCTGTCCGGGAACCACAAAGTACCTTCTTTGGCACAAAAGACTCTATCCATAAAATACAATTCAATATTTTTATTACTTTGCATACATCCCAGGTTTTTCATTCACTTACAGGGTGTGGGGCATTGCTGACAAGGCCAGCATTTATTGCCCATCCTTAATTGCTTTGAGATGGTAAAGGTTATCCTCTTTTTTTGAACCAATCCAGTTTGTGCATTACAAGTGGGTGGAGAGTTCCAGATTTAGATCCAGCGATGATGAATAAAAAGTGATATTACCAAATTAGGATAGTGTGTAACCTGGAGGGGAATTTGCAAGTGGCTGCATTCCTGTACACAAGATACACTTGTTCTTTCAGGATGAAGTCTTTGAATTGATGTCTAGATTAATGTCAGGGTTTAATTTTACTTTATTTACAATGTAGTAGTTTCATACAACTGAATAATTTGATAGCTGTTTCGGGGACAGTTAAAAATTAACTAGGTTGCTGTGGCTCAAGATTTCTGATGGTGGTGCAATCATGAGGATTGTCATCCTGCTGGAGAACAGGTCCATGGAGCTACTGCCATTACCTTTGTCACTGCTACAGCCATTGTTCCATCAAGCTACTACTGCTATCCTCAGTAATGCTGCTACTACATTGGAGCTACTGCCACTATCCTTGGGTTGCTGGACAGTTTGCTCACTTGGTGTGATGCCTATGATGACAATTAACCTTTCAATTGAACTGTTCACCACAGCATTCAGAGTTCTGTTGCAAGATGTGTGAGTCTCAATGAACAATGGCACGTTAGACATTAGACGTTGCATCTTGTCTGGAGTCAGAGATGTGCAGATAAAACTTGCCACATACCTATGAGACTTCTGGTATTGAACATTACCTGGATCCAGGTTGGTGCCGACTCCTCCATAAGCTTTGTCGTTGAATGTCGGCTTTCAGACAGGCTTCCTAATACATCAGCCATTTTGTGGTGAATCCCCATAAGCTTTCTTCTGTAGCCTGTCCCATCAAGATTGCCATCTGATTCCAGTGCAGCAGAAATCAGTGGCAAAAAACAAATTGTTGGAGCTCGGCAGATCTGACAGCATCTGTGGAAGCAAAGGGATGGTTTACGTTTCGCGTCAGGACCCTGCATCTATAAATGCTCCTGACCCACTGAGTTCCTCCAGCAGTTTGTTTTTGCTCCAGATTCCAGATTCTGCAGTCTCTTGTGTCTCCAGAAATCAGTGACATCTCCCTATGTCACTGATGCCTATGCTGCTTTTGTCTCCTGTCCTGTGTCTTAACACCTACTGATCCTATTTCTATCTATATTCTGCAACATTTGAGGCGTTGCATCTGAGCTGGTGAATGCACATTTGAAATCAAGTAATGGTTCCTATTGGCTTTCTTCTTGATATCCTATATTGTCTGACTAGCTTAGGTAACATGAAGAAAGCAATAAGAATAAGGTTGCGGTGGGGAAATATGAGTCAGAAAATATTAAGTGAAGAGCGTAAAT